>MU223814.1:407463-467731 GCA_018584345.1 Thuja plicata | reverse complement strand
CCAAATTCATCATGTTACATTCATACATTTAGATCCATATAAGACATCAATATAAGCTGGAACTAAATCAGAACATAAACATCTCGGAAGTACCCTGATTACAAAATCAGGTGCTGAATATATAACATAGGATTCCACCGATCCTCAAATGTATAAAAAGTCTCTGATAGTTAAATTATGTCAAAGCATAAACTACTGAAAGCATGAGAACAAAATAGTAAAACTATAACAGTCTAATGTAGGTCTCACACAAATCTATCACTAACCCTCACCACCAGCTGTTAGGTTCTCTGCATTTTGACCTCTTTTCACTAGAAACAATGCTTTGAGATGCATCAGTTATATCTACAATCAATTTATTTTCATTAATGCTCCTGAGAAATACTCAAAATATCAGCCACATGTTTCAAAGAAACCCCCATCGTCATTACTTTGATTGGAAAAAGAAATGGCGAACTCATGTACCTTGTCTACAATTTAACAAATAATATAACCACCATGAAATATGATATGAAACCCTTTTAAATATATGAATTTAAACCTTAACAATCACAAGTGGCATGGGTTTTTGCATCAACAGTCAAGATTTGAATTTGATCTCCCCTTTAAAACATAGCCATCGATCAATTCTGACATTTACCTAGGCATTTGACCTCGGTCTTTAAATTTTGTTTGAACTTAGGTTATCTTCTTTCTCTACGTCTCCAAGTCACTGAACCATTTCCTTAACTCTGGTCTCATCATGAGACGCAGCGACTACCACATGATCCTCATTCTTAATCAAATTTTTAGCAGGAGGCCTCTTAATAAAAATAGAATATTCGATATCAAATAGAGACCTGAATAGCATCTGGGCCCACCAGCTACATGTGGCATACTGTCGTAATGCGTTAAACATAACTTAACTACAACTTTCTCATAAAGGCATAATGACAGTCATTAGATTAACTGAACATGTTTGACATTTAAACTTGATCACCGATCACTGACTTAACCATAAGCTAAAGCTCCTTCTAACCCCGGTCTAGATCTGGTGATCAGGTGACTAAGTAATCTTAAAGTTGGGAGATAATTTTCTAACCTCAGGTTACGTCACAAAACTTCCCGACTACCTTGAACATTTAAACTCAACTTTAACTTTGAGCTTAACCCTGATCACTTCTAGAGATAATGCAACTGAAGGTCTCAAAGTCACCAGACAAATTCATTAACTTAGGTTACATCAGGAGATCACCTGACTACCATAGGATCTTGATCTAAATCAATGGTTGTCGCCAGATCTCATGATCATAAAATAATATGTCATTTCTTACGGAGATATCCCGACAAAAGGAAAATGCTAAGTCACGAGAAATAAAGGAATATTTGGGAAACATTAGGAGATCTCACGACTGCAATAAGATAGGAAATGTGCACATGCCAAAAAGGATTTTAAGTTACTCGCTAAAGTAACTTTAAAACATAACATATTTTAGAGAACTAGAGTTTTTTTCCATTTTCGAGCAGATATAACCTAGGGCTTAGGGTTTTGTGACATCTCTCTTTAATTTTGACCTAGAAACCACAATTTTTAGAGGGATCTTTGGCAATTTTAGAAAGGATTTCAATTTTTGAGTAAGGGTAGGCATGAGAACAACAAAATTTATTGGGAAGACATCAAAACTAGAAATACAACCAACACAAGACACTTTAATCTCCAAATTTGACCATTTATTACAAAAAGCTAAAACACTTGTTAACATAGTGGAAACTGATTCTGGAATCATCTTCAAAAGAATACCAAAAAATTCTTTGAGAAATTTCTACTAATCCTGGTAGTAGACTTAAATACAAGGATAAAATATCCACAACTATCATCCCAAAACAACTAATTGATAGAAAGCTACAATCCTATGAAAATGACTATTTAGTAAATTCAATTTTTCCAACACTGACAATCTGCATAAATTGCTTTTGGATCTGCCCTTGCAAAAAAAGAAACTTATGCCTTGAAGCCTTGTCACTAAACATGATAGTACATTTATATAAAAATAGCATAATGAACCAACTCATTTGTTATAATGTGCAACTGGCACCAAAATTTTAGCCTATAAAGTTAGACCTCAAGAAAACCTTACTGCTACATCCATTTAAAACTGAATAGAATCTTGATTGGATTTGGCTTCACAAATCAATCAAGTGAACCCCCTTATGGTCTGAAGGTCTGGGAATAGATTCAATTTCACATAGGTATTATGATACTCCAACTAGATTTCTCTAATGGTCAACTGGTCAACCGTCATTAATCTTCAAAGTAAGTCCTTCAATTACTTTCTAAACTCAAACACAGTGAAATTTCACAAGATGGATTCGAAATCGACTGATAAAATGGTCAAATGAATTGACCATGATCTGAAAATATTCATGGAGGCACATATTCATGTTTAAAATGTAGTTTAACATATAATTCCTCATATCATTCAATCAGGTGAAAACTATGAGACCCCAAAGTGGGGTACTTCGCTATTCTGTATTTCACACTCTGAGAATCAGAATTAATTACAAATAGAATGGCTTTGGAAAAATTGTCATATGAACTCACAGGGATCTGAAAATGGGCATGAAGATTCAATTTCATGTCTAAAATATCTCTGAACACTCCTTATATCATTCCTATCAATTTGGCCAAATATATAAACTGCCAAAATGGGTCACTTAATAAAATCAGGAAATGTACAAAATGCAGATTTGGGTCAACACCTCCAAATGTCTATCTCCAAAATACATCCAATCTGACATCTAAAAATTTTAACCCACTATATTTACTCCATGATAGGTGGTTCACATGTCCCCCTAATTATTTGTCTTGAAAAACTTCGGGTCTCAATTTACTAACATGCAAAGAATGCCCTTTCAAAAGTTTTTTGGGAAAGCAATATGTGCCTTAGAGAAATGTTTTATCTAGTCACTACAAATTTCTCCAAAATTTGAGAGTGCCAGTACAATGAAAAAATGGTTGGGTCAGTATAACATGGGTATTTCCCAATATAGATATGTAGACCCTGAAGATTTCATAAAAGGTGCCAATAAATTATTGACTCCAAGTGTTACCAACCTCTGACAACATGAAGGGTGTGATGAGGAAGACATCATCAGAAATTTTCTCTATGAACAAGAATTTGAGCATAAAGTGGGAAAATACTAGGACCTAATGGAATTGGAGAAACAACTAAAAAAGGAAGGGATTGCATTTGGAGGATTTTTCCTGGGATTTCCTTACATGACTAGAATTACCCAAATGATTGACATGTATGACTCTTTGTACAATCAATTGGAAATTCAGTTGGAGGAGAAGCAAAAGGTTTCTAAAATATAATTATCCTTTGAGTATGAAGAAGATATTGAGGGGCTTATGAGTAACATAGCCCTCATCAGATGGATGAGCCACCTAGTTTTGCGCAGAGCTCAAAGGCTCCTGACACAGAGGCAACAAGTGAGCCTCCTAAAAAGAAACAAAGAATAGAACAAGGACAACCCTCTCAAATAAAGGGAAATGAAAATAAAAGAGATAAAATAACTACGTTGGTAACTAATGATCGGCGTTACCATCACCAATTGAGAAATAACATTAGAGAGGGAAAGAACAAGGAGACCTAGGAGGAGGTTGAATTTCCTCTCCAATTATGCAAAGATGAAAGGGAGTTGTATCAAGAAGAATTATTGAGTGATGATGCCTTAATCAAGAGTGAGGAGTTCAAGAATTTTCTGATTTGGAGAAAAAAACAAGAGATTGGAAGTCAGTTACAAATTACAGAGGGCACCAAACTAGTAGATGAAGCAGTGCAAGCTCTAAAGGCCTATGATCCTAGTTCTGAAACCATTACAGTAGAAGAGGCTAGGCAATTGGTAAGATCAAGTGGAATTTTTCTTGTACCAGAATGGGAATTAGCCTCGACATTTATCATAGATCAAATAAGGAGGCAGCCAGAGGCTCAATTATCCTCTAAAACTTAGATAGGCGATATGATTAGAGGGTGTGGCTATGACCCAATATCCAAAACTCTTTCCATGTGGTCCTTAGAACCAAGGACACAAAACTCATCTTTGATTAATGTGGAAGAGAAGATCGATGCAGAGAAGATCATATGGAAAGTGCAAAACACATCAGATTTGGAGATCTCTAAAGTTCTCACTCACTTTTCCCATTTGAATGAAGCCAAAAAGAGTAGATATCACAAAGATATGGGAGGATTTTTTATGAAACAATTTCTTTGGCTAAAGATATGGAAAAGGGCTTGATGAAGATATAAGTATTAGAGGATTAATTGGAGGATCTAAAGTCAAAGTTGAGAGAATCATCTAAGGCTCTTCCTCCTCCTATTCAAGAAGTAGAAGTGATTCAGCCTGCTATCACTGAATAGCCTATTCAAGCAACTGAGATATTTGACAAGGATAGGAGTGAGGTTTCTCTTTCTATCTTTTTGAATTTTTTTCAACATAGAGTTAATGTTATAAAAAGAAATTGAGATGTAGTGCATAATGCCTACAAAAAGTTGCGTGATAATGAAAAGGATGTAACAATTTCAATAGAAACTCTAGACCCATTTTTCAGTGTGTGGACTTTCAAGGGGCTCTTTGTTTGAAAGGCTAGAGGCACTATAACCCCATAGGTCAGATATTCTTGAGTCAGTTAACCAGGTTAGAGAAATGATTGAACAAATTGGTACATCCTTGTAATTTTTCAAAGGAAAGGAAAATTAGGTACAATCAAAGTTGAATATGTTTGGTCCTAATTTTTTGCGAATTCATCCCTCCCATCAGAAATGAAAATGATGAAGTGAAATGTGTTGACAAGTGGAGAGATGAATTTGATACATTTCTGCCAAAGAAGGAGGCTTTCCTTACATAGGACAATATTTTAGATATAGAAAAGTATAATAAAGCCCTTATGTTTAAATTAGAAAAATATTTTGTCAAGTTTGTGGTAGATATAAGGGAGATTACTGATGCCAAGTGGGAGAGACAACTGAAGTAGTTGCAGGGCATAAAAAAATTTAACTGGCCAATGGAAGAGGAGGTTGCACTATGGGACAAAAGTACCAAGCCAAAGAAGAAAAATAAGTCGAAAATAGAATTGGAGGCAATAGATGAAGAGTGAATGACACTTGGCACCTAATCAATGAGCACATGGAGGGTAATTATCACAAAGAATAGTGTATGTTATCATTTTAGGAAGTCACTATTTCTTATAAGAAATTTTATAAATTACCTTGAATATATATGGATAAAGGTGCCAATTGTTAAAGATTCAGAATGATTGCAAAGAGCTATTCAAGTTTCCCTCCTCCACTAATGAAGATGATTGCAACTAATTTTGTCTTTTAGTGCCTTTTTCTTTTCCTAGCCATCCAAAGCTTTTTACATCTTATTTCTTCCAGGATTCCAAGATGGCTAGTGTGTAATATAAATTGTAAGTCTGACGTAATTTTAAGGGATGGTTAATTCACAACTGCGAAGCAGTTTTCTGATTTTAGTATGATTTTAGAGTTTTTGTCACTTTCAATGTAATAAAACAGAGATATTTTAATGAAAATACAGTGGGATTCCTTTTGCATGTCTATGATGTCTTCATGTGTTTATTTTTGAATTATTGTATCTTAAATTTGTAAGGCAAGTCTTAATACACTGTTTACAAGGTAAATTTTTGGATTGTTCTTAAGTTTCTTTCAAGGGAAGGGTAATTCTTAAGGGTGGTTTTAGGGGATTCAAGATCTATATGAGAATTTTATGTCTGTGTATGTGAATGAGAAAAAATATTTGTAAGACATTTCATTAGGGTTCTAAGTGTGTGGTCATTAAAATATTTTTGTGAATATATGTTCATTTGACTCTTTACCCTGGATTAGCCACTGGTTTGTATAGGATAAGAAATTATCATCATCAATCCTTAAATATGTAAATAACCTTTTAGTTTCTATTGAAGAGCATAAATGTTTATGATTTGTATTGAAGAATACATTTATTATTGTTGATTCCTTGAGGAAGTAAATCCCTTAGGTACACCTTCTTGAGCTTGAAGCTTGAAAATAAGATGGATGAGAATCCTCATTGCATTAGCATTTATCATTGTCAAGTGCATATTTTGGTTTGTAAAGTTTTTCATAAGATTAGTTGTTAACACTGCAAGTTTTGTTATCAACATCTGCAATAATAGGCATTAGCAAATCATTTTGAGATACTAATCCACTGTAAGATTTATTGATAAGCATTAAGTTAGAAGAGGTAAACCCTCCTAAGTCTATGGAGATCAAGGTGAAGGAATATGTAATCCTCACTAGTTAGACTTTTGTTTGGTTGAATCAAGAGTTGGGAATCATAGCGTCAAACATTGATGCTTCATTTAGATTCTGGAAGAAAAACCTCTAATAGCCACCTAGCCACAATGTCTAGCCATCTTGAGCTCATCTTTAAGACATGGATTCCTCTTTCCATTATGTTTTTAGTTTTATACATCTCAGTTAATTCACAAATTTGTTTTTGTCTTCTTATGTTGATTACTGCCAATTTTGTACCTTTTAACCTTGTTTTTAGATTTTGAATTTCTAAAATAAGATCCAATCAATTTAATCAAAAGTAGGGAAATAAAACTTGAAGTATCTAGCTCTCCCAAGGGTCTAAATTTGCGGCTAATTAGTTTTCCCTTAATTTAATAATGTTTGGTAATTTCTCTAGTTTGTATATTCAGGATATATGATCATGTTTCCTCCATCACACATCTAAACATATAGTTTGTAGATTTTAATTATGATATGGTAACAACACAATTTGCTAATATGACTTGATTTCTAGCTAGAAGATAATTCAACATGAACATGTCTAATTTGTTCTAATTAATGATATTTTCAATATTTTCAGGATCTATCAACTGTTTAAAGCCTAAAATTTATATTTTAATACTTTATTTAAGTACATAAATAGAAATTTAGAATTAATAGTTTGTATTTGAGCATGAAGTAGGCCTTCAAATAACACCTAATACTTATCTTGACATAGTGATGATAAAAAATAATTAGGTACATTATAGCATTTGAATATTAGGTTGCAACATTAACAGTTTGTTAAAATTGAGATTTTAAATTATATTAATTTATATCTAGTATTTGTTAGAATTAAAGGAGCTTACTTATACTAAAATAACTTAGGAGAGTAGGAATTTTTCTTTACAAAATTAATCCTATGTAATTTTTTATAATTGTAATAGACGTTAATACAAGTCTCTTTTTTAATTATAAAAAAATATTGTGGGATTCTCAGGTATTTAAAGATTCATCAAATTATTTTATACCATAAAAAATGGAGGCAAAGAGTTTATACTAGAGTAACTTCCAACTTTGATATTTTACCTAGTAAAGTAACTTATTATTTTAATAGTCATCTACATTTATTTATAATAATGGTTTAATTTTCACCATAATTTTTAATTGTCAAGTCAAATACTTAATAAGACAGTAATTAATACATTTTAGTAAATATAGTTCACATTCTTAACATATGTACATCATTTAATTAAATAGATTCACATATGACAATTTTAGAGAATAAAGTTTAAAGAATGCCAAATTTATACATTGAAATAAACGTTAATAATAATAGTAAATTAACAATTTATTGATGCATTTTTTAAAATACATCATTCAAATATTTCTTCTTTTATTTTCTTCATAATGTATGTTATGTTTTCAAATGTGGGCCTCTTTGAAGGATTTGTATCCCAAGAACAATGTATCAGATTGATTAGAGCATTAGTTGTGATATGTTCATGGCATGGGAGTGTGGGCCTCAAATTTCCTTCTGCAACCTCATATGCTATCTAAAAAATAATTACAATCACAAATTAGATAATTATATATTTGAAATCTATACCAAAATTACTACCTATAATTTTTTCAACAAGTACTAGCAATAAATTAGCTAATAAATATATATACAAATAAGTAGTACCATAATGGGTCACCATTAATACATCACTAGAAACAAAGAATCAAAATATTTTCTATGTAAAAAATATAATACATGAGTTTAAGATTCACCTTTGGAGGAGGATAGCTAGAATCAATGTAAGGTGGCAATCCTGTGACCAACTCATTAAGAATTATGGCATAACTGAAAAAATATAATTAAAGAATGACATAATGAGTCAGATAATAAATAAAAAAATAGTATTTTATAAAATAAGATATATATTATTTATAAGAAAATATTATAGGCTAATACATATTAGCTATAATAAAAAGGAAAATATGAAAAAAAGGTATTTCTAAAACTATTTATCCAAAAATATATACCTAGTTGAACATGTGACAAGAGGGTGATTTGTAGGGTTAGGAACTATTCTAATGGTTGTGTGATATTTTAGGCCTCAACTATATTAATTGTGGAAAATTTTTAGTTCATTCTAGGTATGGTTCAAGTATAGGTGTTTTTGAATTATTGAGTCTTGCTTCAAATGTATTTTTGTCAATTTTCTTTTTCTTATAAGGTTTTAGATGCCTAGATACCTACATGGTAGTTAATGAGAGTTTAAGTAAATACCCAAAATTTATTTCAAAGAAACATTTTATATAAATAAGACCTCTTCATTTGGACATGATAAAGAAACATATTTTAATGAATCATTATTTAGATATTTTCAAATAAGCTCCTTGAGAAATTAAAATGTTAATTGGTTTTTGTTATAAATCTAGGATTTGTTTCCGATGATATTTTTAAATTAATTTTTAGAATTACTTAATTTAGAATTTTATGGATATTTGTATCTATTTGATTTGATTAGAGGCTTGTGATTCTTTAGATGGGAATGGTAAGGGAAATATAGAAATTATAAGTGCTAAAAATTATTTTATTTTTTAGATTTAGTTGTGAATCCATGCAAGATAAAAATAACTAAAGGAAAGAAAGATGAAAATCTAGATATGATTAAAACTAAACACTCCCTTAGCACTGAACGAGCACTCATAAATAAGTGAGCTAGTGAACTTGGCATAGAGAGAGGTGATAACCATTCATATAGAAAAGTTGAGACACATAATTCCAAGAGGAATAATATCTCCCAAACACCTAAAATAGAGGGAAGTTTTACCTACTTGGTAAATGTCAAATACATGGTTATTCCAACTCAGGTAAAAATAAGAAAATTGTTATGAGAGGTGGAAAATAAGTCCAAAAGAGGGTGATAAATTCAACTACCCAAAGTTGGGTGTGAAAGAACATGTGATTGTAATATTATTACATGTGTCCTCTTCTTAACCATTCTAATATAACCTAAGGAAACTTAATATATATGTAGAAAAACTAAATATTCTACACCAAAATAAGGAGAATAAAATCATACACTAATTTACCCTCTTTAGTGTAACTTAGGTGGGTGATACACACAAATATCAGTCCTATATATAAGGACCTATTAGGTTCCCATGTATGAAATAATCTCCTGCAAATGGAGAAAATGATAAAACCCATTGGTCAAAACTCCTCCCCAAAAGAGAGAAAACAAAACAAGTTTCCCAACACAAGAAAGAATCTCATGCAAGGAATAAATCCCATCAAATATATAAAGGATAAGAAAGACTATGTAACCTTCCCATAATTAATAAATTGTGCCAATGGTTTATGCTCAAAATTGTATTTAGAAGATGGACCACAATCATCAAACAACATTACTCCCCTTAGGAAGAAACAAAATAAAATGTGTATGTAGAATATCTTTTTATTCTTGAAGGAATTCGAAGGAAGCAAGTAAAAAATTTATGAAGTCTCTCAATATTTCACACGTGTCTCCATGTTGATGCCAAAGGTTATCATGTTTAAATAAGGCATTCTTAGCCTCATTGATGGAAATGAAAATTTAGAACTTAGTATAGATGTATGTAAATTAAGATCCAAAGATTGATGTATCTCCTCTCAAGATAAAGATACCTACTCCAAATGCTGGTCAATATTATCCACACTGGTGTCAAACTATGATTGATGATCATTAGGAGAATGAACAAGAGGATCCAAAGGTTCCTCCATAAAAATTGAACAAGAATAAACTTCATCAAAGAGAAGATGCATGTCATGAATGGTGTCTCTTAATTCTAAAATGTGAGAGTCAACAAAAAAACCTCCCATGTTTACTTAGTTATCCCACATAGTTGGAAGATGATGTGTTTCCTACTACACTAGATCACAATTAGGCATGAATGTGAAAAAAAAATATCATCAAAAGTAATAGTAGATGGAGTACAAGGAATTAAAGGCTCAAGAACTCAATCTGATTTGACAATACCCAATTTCAAGTAAACAAAGTTCCTACAACTATGATTTACACTAGGATTTTGACCAATAGCCAAAGTATTGGGACCATCATTAGAGACAAAGTCTGAAATGGTGTATAACTAAGATCAATGATCAACCATCCTAGTAGAAATTATCTATCTTCTTTCCAGGTCTCAAGTTAAGACTAAATCAAGTTAAAATCCATAGTATTTCCTATTCCACCATGGGTAATTTTATAGATGGAAAGAAGATTGTTTAATAGATGAGGTCAACATCCAACAGTTTTGGGAGATTACTGGTCAGGATGTTCTCCATGCTGTCAAAGAATTTTTTGGAACTAAAGCTCTTCTTAGAGAAATTAATGCCACCTTCTTGGTCCTTGTTCCTAAAATCCATGGTGCTAATATGGTGGAATCCTTCAGACCAATTAGTCTTTGTAATGGGATTTACAAGATCATAGCTAAAGTTATGACATCCAGACTACTTTCTTTGCTGCCCTCAATTATCTCTCCTCAGTAGAATGGTTTTTTTCTGGGGAGACAAATCCTGGACTCCATAGTGGTAGCTCATGAGAATATTCACTCCCTTGAAACAGCCAAGAAACAGGGATTTCTCATGAAATTGGACTTATCTAAAGCCTATGATAGAGTTGATTGGCAGTTCCTCCAAAAAGTCTTAAGCAGCTTTGGTTTTGATGCGGGGGTTATTAAAATTGTTGATCAGTTGGTCTCTACTGTGACTTCCTCTGTTATTATGAATGGTGGTTCCTCTAATTTTTTCAAACCTTCAAGGGGTCTTAGGTAGGGGGACCCTATTTCTCCTATATTGTTTTCTATTTTGGCTGAAGGGCTGGGAAGGTACATATCTAAACTTGTTAATGTTGGAATAATCTCTGGTCTCCAACCCTCCTTGGCCAGATCCTCCTGTTCCCATGAACAGTTTGTTGATGATACTCTTTTTATGGGTGAAGCTACTATTAAAGAAGCTAGGAATCTTAAAAAATATTTATCTATATATACTTCAGCTATTGGTCAACTCATCAATTGGAACAAGAGTTTCATCTTTTTTATCAATACCCCCCTTGAGAGATAGTCAAAGATGTCTAAAATTCTTGGTTGCACTATTGGTGTACTTCCCTCTTCCTACTTGGGTCTCCCCCTCTGCTCTAAACCTCCTGATAGTTTTTGGAATCAAATTGTTGATAGATTTAATAGGAAGATAGCAGGTTGGAAAGGTGCTCTCCTTAGCAGCTCTGGTAAGCTTCAGCTTCTAAAGTCAACCCTGCAAAATTTGCCTGTGTATGCTTTAAGCCTCTTCAAGATTCCCCATAAGTTTGTGGTGGTGCTTGAAACTATGCAAAAAAAAAATTTATGGACTGGTGTTGAAGATAAAAAAATACTTAGCCTGATTGCCTGGGAAAAAGTTTGTAAGCCTAAAAGTAAAGGGGGGTTGGGGTTAAGACCTATAAAGCTTATCAACAAGGCTCTTTTGGCAAAGCAGGTGTGGAGAATCTTTGGTGATTCTAAACAATGGAATGGTATAATTAAAAATAAATACCTCCTTAATTCCAATAGCTTGAAGGACCTCCTAAACAATGATGCAAGGGTTAATGGTTCTTATATCTGGAATAGTCTTTTATCTTCCATTGATCTTTTGAGAAAAGGAATAAGGTGGAAATTGGGTGATGGGACCACTATTAATTTCTGGGATGATCCTTGGATCCATGACTGCCCCCTTTCAGAAAGACAAGATTGGAAGGACATTATCATCCAAGCAAAAAACACCATTGGTTATAAAGAATCACTACAAGAATAATAATTATTGGAAGGATCTCTCTAGCCTTGATAGAAGTTTGTCCCCTCTTATGATAGAATTGCAGTCCTAGTTCAGTGAAGGTAATCATCCTGACAAGATTGTGTGGAACCTCTCTGCTAATGGTGAATTCACAGTGGCCTCTGCCTACTCCTTCTTCTTCTCTAAGGAAGTTAAGCCTCAGTGTGCTACTATCTGGTATAAACTCCTTACTCCAAAGATTAACTTTTTCTTTTGGATTCTTATCCAGAATAAGCCCCTAAACATTGATAATTTAGTTAAAAGAGGTTTCTTTCATGTTAATAGATACTTTCTTTGCAATGAACAAGCTGAATCCTTTGATCACCTCATGATCCATTATAGTTTTACCCGAAGAGTTTGGTCTTTGGTTTTTCAAAATTGGAATTTGGCTTGGTTCTTTCCTAACTCTTGGCAGGACTTTGTCACTCAATGGAGATGTCCTTTTGATAATGATCTGGTCAGAAATTTTTGGAATCTTATCCCACCTCATCTTTGCTAGTGTATCTAGAAGGAAAGAAATAACAGAATCTTCAGAGAGAAATTTGCTAAACCTGAAATTATCTTCAACATAATGTCTAGATCTATCAAGGAAAATTTCAGGTCTGCTATAACTAATAGCAATAGCAAGCACAAGATTCTCATCCCTAATGTGGATTGGTCTAATTGGAATTTTCCTCTTCACAATTCTCAAGATTGCTCCCTAAGAGATTCCTCTATCTGGATTTCTCCTCCTAATGGTTGGGTTAAAGCTAATTTTTATGGGGCATCCAAAGGCAACCCGGGTGTCTCTGGGGGTGGGGGTATCATTAGAGATAGCTTTGGTAACTATTTAGGTGCCATTTTAGTCCCCTTGGGAATTCAGTCTAATTATAGAGCAGAGGCCTTGGCTACCCTCAATACCATCCTGTTGGTGGAAGAATTGGGATTCAAAAAATTTCGTCTTGAAGGTGACTCTTTAAATATTATAAATAATATTAAAGATATCAGTACCCCTTCCTGGACAATTGAGCATATCATTTTCAAAATTAAAACTATAGTCCAATCCTTTGAGGTGTTCCATATATCTCATAATTATTGGGAGACCAATCAGGTTGCTGATTGTCTTGCCAATATTGGAGCCAAAAGCGAGGGGATTCAAAAATGGAAAGGTAACACTATGAGTAATGATGCGGTCACCTCACTTATTAATTATGATAAAATAAAGAAAAAAGAAGGAGTCATTAAAAGTGTCCTTAATGATATCAATTAACTCATCTCAGTTTGGGGGAAGTTGGAATGATGTCCAAAATAATGCAAAGTACATATCCAAGATGTGGAATCATTCTCCAATTATGAAAGCCCAAAATTTAATGTGTGCCACTATCATCATTATTATCTTTGGCCAGGTCGCACATGTGAAGAGGATTGTGAATCAGTTTAATAGCCTTATTTTTCCAAAGAAAAACCAAAATCATAACATCTCCCAAGCTGTGAAAAAAGAGCAGGTGAAGTATTTGGCCATGGGTGGTGATCTCAGAAGGGAAGAGCCCACAGAATGCAAGTGGAAGCAGGATAAAGAAGTGTGGAGAATCTTGAAGAAAGGCCATGTTCATTAGTATCTTTAGAGACTCCGTGGTTTTGACACAGATGTCTCCAAAGCCTTTGCTGATGGCTGGGATAAGGGCATGGTAAATATTGTGGGCAAATATTTTAGCCTCAACCTCAAGGTTCTATCTGATATTACTGGCCTCTCGCTAAATGGTTTTAAGTACTCAAAAGAGGTGAAGGTTGGCACCAGAGCTTATAAGAAATTTCTTGCTACTGATGAGGAGAGGGATCTTCTGGTGAAAGGTAAGAAAGACTATGTTGATATGGATAATATTGATAAAATTTGGGGTTTTGTCATCAAAGTTATAATGGAATACTTCACTCTTGAGGGGAGATTCTCTAGGGTCTACAATTATCATTGTGCCCTAGTTAATCAGTTCAGACATGATATTCACATTTATTTTCCCTATTTTCTCCTCTGTTCACTTAATTAGAGCATTATTGACTATAGAGTGAAGAATTTTCCTATTCTCCATGTTGGGCTTATTCACCTAATTGCTGAATATGCTAGAGACCACATTCTCGACCCTATCCTTGCCTAGATTAAAAAAAGGAAGAATGTCGGATCTCTGTCAAAGAATCCTAAACCTAAGAAAGCAATTTCGCCCTCTGAGCCAACTTCCTCTAAGCCTATGGAAGGGTCAAAGAATGATAAGCACCCTCATGATGTCATTTCCTCTGTTCTTGATAAGAATTTCCTAGAGCCCTCAGCTAGCCCTATCGTCCCGGAGCCCAACGGTGTGAAGCTTATTCCCCAGAACACTAAGACCGAGGTTATCAAGAATACTCAGGTGGATTATAATTTTGTGCCTAATCCCACTACCCAGACCCCTGAGGTGAAGGATTCAGAGGATCCTAAAATCAAAAATGTCAAGGACAGTCCTGAGGAGAGTCAGGAAAATCTAAAAATTGGGGAAAAGCTTAACCCTACTCTGGAGATTATTAACACTGAAGGAAAAGAGAATACTGAGATTGAGGTAGAGGATGATGTCAATAATGACAAAGATCCTAATACTAATCTTATTAATAGTAATGCAGACAACTCAGGGGACAATAGCTTTAGGGTTTTGCGAGAGGAAAATCTGGATTCTCATGATTCCCCTAGCTCTGAGAAGGAGAACAAGGAAGAAGATAGTGAGAGAATTCTTCATGGTAGAAAATCCCAACCTCTTCAAAGTGAAATCAGAATGATGGATTTGTAGGTCAGAAGAACTATCATCATGACCCCCCTTGAGATTGCTAAAAATAAATCCATCTACAGTTATAATTTGGACAAATGGGTGCAGAGTGATTTGGTTGAGCTTAAGAATAGATGTATCAATTTGGAAAACAAGAAATCTATGATCAAGGATACTATGGCTATCTTTAGAAAGGAGCTTTCTCATAATTCTAATGCCTGTGTGTTTGATTACGACTCTGATATGGATTATAAAATTAAAAAAGCAGTCGAGATAGATATGATACCTATCCAGGAGAAGACAAGAAAGAATGAGGAAATGTTAAAACATTTTCTTAGTCTAGTGAACATAGGTATGAATTCCACTCTGGAGAACTTGAATACTCTGAGTAAAATGCTGGAAGGAAACAAAGATACCATTGACCTCACTGAACCTACCCAGCTGATGGGACCTGGTACCTGTACTAGGTCAAAGAAGCAGAAGGTTGATGATCAGGATATTCAGAGGCTGAAAGACAATGTGAAGACCATGCAGAATTAGTTGGAGGAATCTGAGAGCTTCTTGAAGACTATGTCTTGACCTCGGTGCTGGTGTCTTTCTTCTCTATTTTTCTTCCAGCATCTTTTTTTTTTTTTTGACTTGTAGTTGCTTATTGTTAAATCTGGGAGTTGTCCCTTTGTAGCTTGCTCCTCTCCTTGGGGCAGCTTGTTTATCTTTGGGTCTTCATGCCTATCTCTCTTCTCTTTTGTTAAAGGGTTTTTGGGCCCCTTCAAAACCTATTTTTACCATAATCAAAAATAGATGAGGTCAACATAAAAAATCATTGAAGTTTCATCCCTAATATTAATAGAACCTTATTTAATTAAACTCATATAAGTGGTGTTTCCCATTAGAATAGGTGAAATTATAGAAGGCTCAAAAGAAGAGAACATAGATTGTGTATAAGCCATATTACTAGAAGCTCCAAAATCTAGGACTGATCTCCCTGATTCAAGACTTGTTGAAGAACAAAAAGATTTACATTTTCCTTTAGATGATTGTAAAGAAAGTCTTACATGAACTTTTACCTTGTTAAACCATGAATATTTTTAATGTGAAGAAGAATTTAACTCATACATTTTAGAAGGAAGATAAATGTTTTTTTTGTTACAACAATGTTTATATTCATCATTATCCTTCTTATAACAAGATTTTTGGTCATGTCCTTATTCAAAAGTCCCAGAAAACTAACAGGGGGGTGAATCAATTATCATAAAATAATTTTCATTAACTTAATCAATTTGGTACAAACTTATTTCAGTTAGATAAACATAATAGATATAAGCTTCAAATCACAAAGGAACACCAAACACAATGACCACCAGATTTATATGGCAAACCCAAGATGGGAAAAAACATGGAGAAACTAATTCTCATGAAGATGAAAATTGGGTAAGGTAATTTTTACAAAGGATCACTGTTAGTTGGCTCACTATCGGTCAAGCTAACTACCCTAAATACATACACTAGCTATTATAACTAAAACTTGGCTAATGCCAAAATAAAATATGACGATAGACAATTCCACCACTATAAGTAAGTCACACCAATTGCAACACTAAAGAATAATATTATATCACCGGTTGCATATAGTCACATAATGAGACCTAAATATCTTCACTTCAATTTAATATTTCTCAAATACACACATACTCATCAAACATAAATCATCCTCCATATATATAGTATTTCACCCATTCATGTCAGCCACACACAAAATCAATTATTATTTTACAATTTGGCCATTAAAAATTTGAAATAGGTCACACCAAGACATTCCACTAGTAGAAGGAATGAAATGTGGACCACCAAAAAAGATCCTTTGTTAATGCAACATGCTAACCACTTATCACATCATCTGAATTCATAGAATAAGATCTATATGCTACAATGCATACAATGTCTTCAAACCACAATCATCAATAACTAGATAGGACTAGACACAAAATAAAGTGTCTCATTACATTACAACATGAATGGGACTAGGAAAAACACAACCAAAGATCAAATATTGTAGCACATCATCCTGAGAATGCTAATTCTTGACCTCCAAAGCCAAATAGAACTTCAACTAAATATGTTGACATCAATGAAAACTATTAATGACAACAACAATAAAAAAATCACATTCCAAAAATCTCTCCCTCTGTCATTGATGATAACTTTCATCCATGAAACAACAAATAAATAAATATTGGCAATTCCGTATCCTTTTCTTCTTTCCCTTTGACAACAATGACAAAGGATAAAACTCCCCCTGATAAAACTTAGTCCAATCCCCCTAAGAGGAATCCACCAAGAATTGAACTATAAAATAATAGGAATATAATACTATGGACCAATGCACACCTTGTTGCACATTAGTTCTTACTAGGAAGGGGTATAACCAACAACTTATTATTGGGATATTCAAAAGTGTCCTTGCACAATTATTTTGTGAAAATATCTGCAATGTATTATTTTATTTTATTATTCAAGTCTTAATTCACTATAAAAAAACCTTCTCCCTTAATAAGTTATATATATATATATATATAATATTATATTATATATATTTTATATATATTTGGACTAGTATACCAAAATCTTGGAAATGTTTATGGCGCTGGTATTATCACACATAATTGAGATAGGTTCATCAAATATTACACCAATATCCTTCAATGTCTATTTCATCCAGAGTACCTAAGTGCAACATGAAGATGCTGAAATATATTCACATTCAATAATAGATATTCACCTTCAATAATAGATAATGACATTGAATCTTGCTTCTTACTTGACCAAGAAACTAACCAGGAGCCAAGAAAATAAGCTCCACAATTTTTGCTTCTTTGGTTTTCAACATAACCTACCCAATCCACATCAATATAGGATATAAAATTTAAATCTAAATATTTACAATACCATAAGCCAAATTCTTTTGTTCCTTTCAAATATCTAAAAGTCCACTTTACTACAACAATACGTGATTCCTTTGGTTCTTGCTGAAATCTAGCTGCTATAAAAACACCATACATAATATTTGATCTAGTTGTGGTCAAATATAATAAACCTCTAATCATTGATTTGTAATTACTTGCATCATCTTTGGGTGACTCATCTTCTTTTTTTAGATTTCATCTGGTAATAATAGGTGTATAAACTAATTTAGAATTTTCCAACCCAAACTTCTTTTATAATTGTTTGATATACTTGGGTTGAGAAATGAAAATTACTTTGATGATTTGATTTACTTGTAATCCAAGAAATAAATTTAACTAAACAATAATATACATTTTGAATTCTTTCTTCATTTCTTCTACAAATATTTTTCACATATCATCATTGCCTCCAAAGATTATATCATCAACATACTGTATAGTCGAAAAATGGAAGCACTTCCATTGTAGACTAGTTTAGCCTTCCGAGTAAGTGGTTTGGGGTCATGTCAAGCACCTTGAATGGGTATCTGAATTGGATATGGTTTTTTCCCCTATTATACCCCATTTCCCACTTTATACAGCCTATTTTTGACACCCTAAATTGGAAACTAAGATTTTTGACCTCGGCATCAAAATTAACCTTTCTGGGTCAAGGTCGACCTCACGCTTGACCTAGGTAAATTTTTACCTCACCCTTGACCTAGGTCAAGGTTGACCTCACCCTTGGCCTAGGTCAAAATTGACCTTTTTCTGACCTAGGGTCTAGATTTCATAATTCTGGGATTTCCAGATCTCGGGCTTCGGAAAAGTTTATTTCTTTCTTCTAGGTCAGCTGTTTCGATCTTTGAAGAAAATATTCTAAAATTATATTTAATATAGGTCCACTTATAATGGTATAGGTCTAATGAGAATTTAATTCTCCTATGTACGCCTCTCTATAATATTGCGCCCTAGATTTGTATAAAAGGAATCTTTATTCTCTTATTTTCTCTAACCATGATCATCAACTTTCAAAGACTTGAAAAAAAAGACAAGCTAAGGAGAAATATTTGAAGCAAGCCAAGTAGCCATTGAAGCATTCATCTATTCTCAAGAATTCAAGTTCTTCTCAAGAATCCAATTCATCAAGGAGATCCATTGGTAGTCATTGAAGGATTCAAGCTCTATGGAGCCCTCTTGTTGAAGATTTCTCCATCCATATTCTTCCAAGCCTCTTCCTATTCCAAGATCCATTCAAGATTTGTGTTGAAGATCTACATGAAATTTATTTGAGGCATCCTACATTCTAAATTCTACATTCTACATCTATTTGGTGCATACATACTTGTGGATCCAAGGATTCAAATCCACCACAAGGGCTTTTTTACAAGCAAGGTGAATTTGTTTATTTACTTTGTTTACTTATTTAATTTCAATACAATTTTAAGGTTAATTAAAAAATCGGGGTTTGACCAAGGAAAACCCCTCCCCCCACCAAAAAAAAAACCATGTTTCTTGTAGGTTCATGTTCAGGACAACAAATTAAAGTGCAGATCTAGATACCCTTTTTGACAAATTTTTAGGATACGCGAACATATTTTCCATCAGAGCTATGCAGGTCAAGGTTGAGATTTTGGAGTCAAGGGTGACATTTTGGGGTCAAGGTTGACATTTTGTTCAGGGTCAGAATCAGAGGTTGATTCTGCCCTAGGTCTGAATCGGAGGTTGATTCTGACCTAGGTCAGAATCAGAAATTTTGGGTCAAGGTTGACATTGACTTGAGGGTATGAATTGACCTTTCTTAGAAAAGAAAACAATTTCTGGGTTTTGTAGATCTCACAATTTCAATTGAAGACCACAAAATCCAATAGTTTCTAAAACTATTTGATAATGTTTTCAGTAGATTTTTTTTCAGAGGTATGTATTTTACTCCACTATTCTTTGCAAACATTTCCAGATTTACACCCTTTATCAATTACAATTAAATGTAAGTGGATAATATGTGCACAGGGACACTTTCATGAGAAAACCAACATTGTTCTAAAACCTATCCATATTATTCATATTACATTTTAGTGAACCCGCCATAGACAACTCTTTCTTTTTGGTGTTAGATTTGCATCTTGTATTAGATCTTACATGCATTTAAAAGTAGATTTATTTTATGCTTTTACATTTATATATCAAAAATGAAAAATCACAAATTTATTTAAAAATACAAAAACATTTACCATTTTCATGCTTATAGATTTCATTTGAATGCATTTGGATATATCTAGATCTATTTTCTATGCATTTCTTTATTCGTTATAATGTTGTACAAGTTGTTTAAAAAAATTTCCAAACATTTTACGTGTCTTATTGATAGGGATGATAATCCTCCTATTTGGGATGAACCTTTGAATTTAGATATTGATTAATCTCTTCCTCATGAAGCCATTGTGGATGATTCTACTTTTTTTAATGAACCCTTGGATAAAGACATATATTTATCCCCTCCTTGTGAAGATGCCTTGATACAAGAGGGTGATTTATTAATCGATGACATATTCATACATGATGGTGACTCTTTTTCTAAAACACACTCCCCTTATGTAGACATTTTTGAGAAAGAAGAAAACATTATAGATTCTTTACCTCCATTTGGGATTCCTTCTAGTGATGAGGCATTAGTGGAGAATGATATGAATTCCCTTAATGCTCTCCCTATTAGTGATGATCTTATGGAGAATCAAGATCCTACCTCATATCCTCCTAGGATGTAGTCTTTTTTTGAACCTATTTGTAGTATTGAGACAACTAACATGGTTTATCCAAAACCCTTGTTGACTATCAAAGGTTGTCTTCGCATTACTATCTAAGGTAAACCTATGGAATCTTTAGAATCTTTCAATGATCAAGATTCGATAGCTCACACCTATCATACAAGGAATAACCCTCAACCTAATCTGGTGGTTTCTACTTATTTACCACCTTCTCGATCAATTCTTCCTCCTCCACCTTGTCTTCCTAGCATGGAGTATGATATGATAAAACAATTGCGCAATACCCCTACCAATATTTCTTTATGGGAGCTTCTTAAAACTTCACCTACCTACTATGAAGCCTTGAAAAAATCTCTAGAAATTCTTCCCACTCCACCTCCTAATCAAGAGAACATCAATTCCTTCTTATAGTGCATGCATGCTACCCCAGGTCCTCCTAACATTTTATTTACTCAAAAGGATTTACCTTCTAAAGAGATATAGAATCAATATGATGCCCTTATGGTTGCTGTAACTATCAATAAGAGTATCATTTGTAGGACCTTGATTGATAATGGATCTGGGCTTAATATTTTTAGCATGGACATGCTCAAAGCAATTAAATTTGATCTTTCTACTATTCAACCTGATAATATCCCTATTTGTGGATTTTATAATATCGCAAAGAAAACTTTGGGCATCATTACCTTACCTATCAAAGTAGGTCCGGTCATCCTAAATAATCCTATTCATGTTGTGCCTGGACCCCTCAATTATAACCTTCTTTTAGGAAGACCTTGGTTACATACTATGCATATTGTTCCTTCTACTCTTCATCGCAAGGTTAGGTTCATCTATAACAATTTTATGTATATGTTACATGCCGATGATGTGCCAAATCCTTGTTTAAATGTGGAATATGCTAAGGTTTTTAAACCTTTACAACCTAGTAAGGAACCTGAGCAACCAATTGAGGTTAAACAAACTGAAATTCCATTCTTTTCTTTTACTGGGGATGATTGGGTAGCCTTTGATTTTAATCCTACGTTTATTGGAGAGTATAAATTTTCAAATCTTGATTTTATGAAGCAACAAAGAGAGTTTGAACAATGAGCTTTTTCTTCTACTTCTAATTCCCTTCATAATAAGTTTGTCACTACTTCTACCCACTATGACTCTATCAAACCTAGTAGTAATGACATAGTGACTACTAAAGTTCCATTGACTCCTTCTGATGTGGCTTCTTGTTATGGTCCTGGTTATCATTTACTAGTTAAACAAGGATTCCATGGTCAAGGATGTGGTAAGCATAAACATGGAATTCAAATGCCCTTACAAAATGGGGGGCATGATAATTCTTATGGATTGTGATTTAATCCTAAATAATACATCAATGTTAACAAAATCTCAAATAACACTTCAAAACATGATGACCCTATCAAGGAATTTGACCAAGAAGATCTTTTTGCTAAACTCCTCTGTGCTAAGATGATTACTAGACCTAAACACAAAAATAAATGTAGTCCACACTTGCAGACTCTTCCTTTTTGTCTGTATCATAGATTTCATGATCACTCTACTAATGAATTTCAATATTTACATTATAAAATTAGGCAGCTCATTGATAGTAAAGTTATTTATATATCATGTGGAAATAAGTTGTATTTCAATCCTATTTTCTCTAAATAATATTTATGTTCCTATTATGGAACTCCAAATTATGTAAAAAATGTTAGCCTAATCTTTGGGGGCTCATTTTCTTGAATAGTATTGTGAGTGATATAATAGGTCCCCTTTCATCCTTTTTCCTACGCTTGGGGGGCAAGGATGCCATATCCTTCTTTTTTGTCTTTCCAGGATCCACTTTTCCCTTGGTTAAACAATATCTATCTATTATGTGATATCCAATCATACATGAAAATTTTGGTTTACATTGAGGATCTATGTCCTTGATCATAACCTATTTTGTTTCTTAACATTGGGTTTCCATGGTTGATAAATATCTCACCTTGGAAACTGAATAGCGTGCTATCCCTCACAAGGGTTACTTTTTCACTTCTTGCATGATATCTCTTTGCATTCATTACTTCCATGGCCTCATAGGAGTTGTGACCTTCTTGGATTGGACTGGGTGTTGTCTATGGATATTGTCTTGATGTTGAAGAAGGCTTTATCCTTCTTCTTTTCTTTCCTTAACAAGTCAAAATATTATTTTTTTTTTCCATCTTAAGTGGGGCGGGTATATACAAGGCCTCCCTCATTCTATATTATTTCATTTTTGTTCTAACCTTTTGTTTTGTAGCATGCTAAATCCTCTGAAGGTAATGCACACAAATTGCTAAATCTTGAAGAGATACACATTCAATTACAATTCAATATGCTAAATCCTGAAGAGATACACATTCAATTATAATTCAATATGCTAAATCCTATGAAGGTAACACACACAAGTTGATAAATCCTAAAGAGATATGCATTCAATTACAATTCAATATGCTAAATCCTTAGAAGGTAATGCATATAAGTTACTAAATCTTGAAGATATATGCATTTTACAAATGTATTCCATGGCGATATGAGGATATGGATCCATGGGTACTTCATAAAAGCCATCAAAAGATACACTACATACATGCAAAAAGATACCAGAAGGCACATAAATTTATGGGGTGACTATCAAGTGCTTTCTTGGTGGGCCATCCTATCCTTTTTGTGGTTCACAATGAGATACACACATCTTATTTGGAAAGCTAATCACACCCTCTCTCTTTTTCTCTTTGACCGGTGATGTCTCTCTTATCGTGATCTTAGGGTTGATAAAGACTTAAGTTCCTGGGGGATTGAGGATTTCTTTGTCCCTTTTGATGTCAATAAGATTGTCTTTTATACATAATCTCCTTTACCAAGAGTTTGCATTGAGTCCATAATCTTGCTAAAGTGGGGGCTAAATGTATAGTCAAAAAATGGAAGCACTTCCATTGTAGAGTGTTTAGCCTTCCAAGTAAGTGGTTTGGGGTCATGTCAAGAACCTTGAATGGGTCTCTAACTTGAATCTATCTTTTTCCCCTATTCTTCCCCATTTCCCACTTTTTCCAGCCTATTTCTGACACTCTAAACTAGAAACTGAGATTTTTGACCTCAGGATCAAAATTGACCTTTCTGGGTCAAGGTCGACCTCACCCTTGACCTAGGTCAAGGTCAACCTCACCATTGACCTAGGTCAAGTTTGACCTCACCCCTGACCTAGGTCAAGGTTTACCTCACCCTTGACCTAGGTCAAGGTTGACCTTACCCTTGACCTAGGTCAGAATCAACCTTTTTCTGACCTAGGGTCCAGATTTCATAATTCTGGGATTTACAAATCTCAGGCTTTAGAAAATTTTAATTCCTTCTTCCAAGTTGGGTATTTTTGTCTTTGAAGCAATAATTCTTAATTTTCATTTAATATAGGTCCACTTCTAAGGGTATAGTTCTAATGGGAATTTAATTCTCCTATGTAGGCCTCTCTAGAAGATTGTGCCCTAGATTTGTATATAAGGAAGCTTTCTTCTCTCATTTTCTTTAACCATGACCATCAACTTTCAAAGACTTGAAAAAAAGAAAATATAAGGAGAAAGATTCAAAGAAATACAAGTATACATTGAAGCATTCATCTATTCTCAAGCATTCAAGCACTTCTCAAGCATTCAATTCTTCAAGGAGATCCATTGGTAGCCATTGAAGGATTCAAGCTCGATGGAGCCCTCTTGTTGAAGATTTCTCCAACCATATTCCTCCAAGCCTCTTCCTATTCCAAGATCCATTCAAGATTAGTGTTAAATATCTACATGCAATTTATTTGAGGCATCCTACATTCTACATTCTACATCCATTTGGTGCATACATACTTGTGGATCCAAGGATTTGAATCCACCACAAGGGCTTATATACAAGCAAGGTGAATATGTTTATTTACTTTGTTTAATTATGCAATTCAATTTGATTTTAAGGTTAATTCCAAAACCAGGGTTTGACCAAGGCAAACCCCTCTCCCCCAATAAACAAACTATTTTTATTGTAGGTACAGGTTCAGGACAACCAATTAAAGTGCAGATTTGGATACCCTTTTTGGAAAAAATTTAGGATCCATGAACACATTCTCCATCAGAGTTGTGCAAGTCAAGGTTGAAATTTTGGGGTCAAGGGTGACAGTTCAAGGTCAAGGTCGACATTCTGTTCAGGGTCAGAATTGGAGGTTGATTCTTCCCTAGGTCGGAATAAAAAATTCTAGGTCAAGGTTGACATTGACTTGAGGGTAAGAATTGACCTTTCTCAAAAAATAAAATGATTTATGGGTTTTGTAGACCTCACATTTTTGGTTCAATTTAATGAAAATCAATAGTTTCTGAGATCATTTGATAGGGTTTTTAGTAGATTCATTTTAGAGGTATATATTTTACTCCACTATTATTTGTAAACATTTCCGGATATACACCCCTTATCAATTAGAATTAAATGTAAGTGGATAATATGTGCATAGGGAAACTTTTATGAGAAAACCAACATTTTTCTAAACCCTATCCATATTTTTATATCTTACACATACATTATAACAATCAACATCTGATCTAAATAAAATTTAAAGTATAAGTTTCTATCGGTAGATCCCTTCTAAATTTTTTATCCAACCAAATATTTATGTAATATTCAATACCGGGCCCTAGGTGCCTACTTCAATCCATAAAATTCTTTCTTGAACCAGAAAAATTCATCCAAATGACTCTCTGACTTGGATCCTTCTAATTGTTCAATGTAGACATCTTCCTTCAATTCTTAATTCAAGAATGTTGACTTTACATCCATTTGATAAACTTTAAAATCCTTGAAAGATTCAAATACCAATAATTTTTTGATCACTTCCATCTAGGAAACAAGAGTAATATTTCTTCAAAATTAATAACTTTAATTTGAGTGTAACCCTTGAAAACCAATATTTCATTGTTCCTTATCACTTTTCCATTTTCATTCAGCTTGTTTCTGAACACCCACTTTGTGCCAATCACATTTTTGTCTATCGGTCTAGGCACAAGTTTCCAAGTTTGATTCTTCTCAATATCATCAAGCTCTTCTTCCATGTCTTTTAGAAATTTTTTATCATTGCATGTTTTTTCTATAGTCTTAGGTTTAGCTTCTAAAAGTAAACACAATAAAGATTTTTCTTTAGTTTCCTTACTTCTTGTGATAATGCCTTCATTCTTATCTCCAATAATCTAATTTTATAAATTATTTATCTATACATACCTTGGAATTTTACTTGTAGATCTCAAATCCTAATTTGTCTCTTCTTATTTCTTGTCTTATTTATATTTGTCATCTAAGTCTGATTTATATTCAATATACTTGTCAGAAGTTCTTTGGATATCTTCATTATATTTCACATTCACACTTTCAACTATCTTGTTCAATCTCTTGTTGTAACACTGGTATTATTTTCTCTTTATATAATAACCTTGAAATATGCCTTCATCAACTCTACTATCAAAATTTTAGAGACAATCTTCATCTCTCTAAATATAGTTGTTCTAAATTTTTTTGAAATACTTTACCATTGGATCTCTTCCATACCATAGTTCATATGATGCCTTTCCATATTTTATTTTGAATAGTACCTAATTAAGATTATATATTTTAGTGTGTATACATTCTCTCCAATAGTTAAATTCATTATTCTCACTACTTCTTGAACTATCTAATTAATCCTCTCTACTACACTATTCAGTTGTGGTGTCTGTGGATTAGATAATTGTCTCTTGATGCCATGTTTCTCATTGAAATAGTTAAATTCATCAAAAGTAAAATCCCCTCCTCTATCACATCTCAAACCTTTGATTTTTCTATCTACTTCATTATTAACTCTTTCTTTGAATATCTTGAATTTTTCTATGTCTTCTAATTAACCCAAGTAAATCTAGAACAATCATAAATTACAAGCATGAAATATCTCTCACCTTGTAAGCATATTGTTCTAGTTGGATGCCAAAAATTAGTGTGTATAAGATCTCACAATAGGTAGATGAATGATCTTGTCCTTTGAATGCTTCTATGGTTTGTTTTCCTTCTTGAAATCCTTTGCAGATAAAATTGCCTGATTTTATTAGCCTTGGAAAATCTATAACTACACTATTTTAACTTATCATTCCCAAATTGTAAAATCTAATGTGATGCATCCTTGAGTTCTAGAGCCAACTTTCATTAGTCTACAATATTAAGAATCTCTTCACACTTTCAAGTGTGTACATGTTTCCTCTAGTCCTTATTCTAGTAGCAATAATAGTCCAAGACTTCTTCTAGAACTCACATCCATCCTCTTGAAATATAACATCACAACCATTCTTGCACATTTCTCCAACACTCTGAAAATTGTGATACAAACCCTTCACATGGCAAACATTGTTAGTGTTATGTTTAACATCAAAAGTAATAGAACTAATTCTAAAAATATGTGTTATTTTATCATTACCAAATCTAATAGGAACACCATCACAATCTTCAAGTTTTACAAACTTACTTTTATCACCAATAATATGATTTGATCATCTATTATTAATCAACCATTCATCCTTATTCCTTATAACATAAAATGCATTCCCAGTGAAACTATTAGATCCCAAACAAATGTTAGAAATATTAAATATAGGTTCTTCCTTTTCAACCAAAAATAGACAATCTTCTTGATTTGATTCATCATCTGATATACTGAAATTTTCATTAACATAGTAGGCTTTCTTATTGAATCTCTTAAATTTATGTTTTGTTCCTTTTTTTGGACTCCTAGTTTCTATATGACCAATCTTTCCACATCTAAAACATTAAAAGGTAACATACCTTTATATTTTTCAATATCTTTCTTTAGATTTCTTGTGAAATTTTCTTCTATCCCATTAGAACTCTCACTATAAGGCTCATCTTCTCTCTTTGTGGCTTTAAAGGTGATTTCACATTTCTCCATCTCCTTTCCAATTTTTCTCATCTCAAAATTAGATAAAGTGCCAAATAAAATTTCTTTGGTAAAACTATTTACATCATAGACCTCAGAAATTGGATAGATCTTATCACTATAACTATCTGGTAGGGTCATTAGAATTTTCTCTAGAATATCTTCATCTTTCAAAGTTCCTCCTTGATTTTTGACTTCGTTCATAGTACTTTAAACTCTCTAAAAATAGCTTGCAATGTCTTCACCTTATTCCATTCTTATATTTTCATATCTACACTTAGTATTCAATTTCTATGAAAAATTAACTCTATCATTTCCTTCATATATATCTTTAAAATTTTCCAAAATTTCATTAGTTGTTTAATGAAATAAATTTTGTTAACTCAATTTTTGATAAAGAAGTCAAGATAACATAACTTGCTCTTTCATTTTCTACATGAGCCAAAATCTCATCTTTAGTAGTACGACCATTTTTTGGTAGAAAATATTTTTTTCTCAACAGATTTCCAAAGAGTATAGCTCAGGGAATTCATGTAACCTTGCATAAAAATAGGAATAAAAAAATGTTTATGAGACATTGTGACTGGGTCCGCCAACAGAGATAAGTTGTCACTGGGTGCCGGGGTACCGACCAACTCCGCCTGAAGAGGTTCTTTAGGGAATGAATTCTCTAGGCC
Source organism: Thuja plicata (assembly GCA_018584345.1). NCBI lineage: Eukaryota > Viridiplantae > Streptophyta > Pinopsida > Cupressales > Cupressaceae > Thuja > Thuja plicata. Next base: position 439,498 of record MU223814.1, on the reverse strand, counting down.
TCCAAGCACTTGGTAGTCGGGTCTCGATGGTGCGAGGGAGCTAAGTTGGGCAGGTGACTATTGTGTGAGGGGATAGCTCATTTTTACTCATCTTCTTTGGGGATTTAAAGAGGGGTGAGGTTTCCTACAAGCGTTGGGATTATCAAATAAACTTCAAAAGATACATCAAGGTTAGATAAACATTTCTATCTATAATTGTGCAATAAATATTCAAACATCAAACTAAGCTCCAATGTAAGAAAGCTACTCTAAATACCGAATACACAAAGAACCTATGATTCACATGCATTCAGTAGCAAGGGGAGATAAAATCATTCATCTAAAATAGAACATTGAAGACAAGGACATAAGAACACATACTGCAAAAAAGATGTTCGTGAACTCCAAAATCAGAACAGCACATAACCAGTAGTCATAATGTGTTCCTCCTTCTTCATTAACTTAAAGCATTCCAGCATCACTGGTGTATACAATCATGGCTCCAAGGGATCATTCTAAACTATCAAGAAAATTTGAGCATTGAGCTCCTGAAACAATTGAAAATGAAAAGATATCTTCTATTGCTTGCTGGACTGTAAAATCATCAATTTTTATGACCCTTGTTATAAGGTCGGACTTCTTATTTATATACATAGTTTGCCTTAAACTTAACCTAATCTAACTATACAGTCAACATACAAAATACATTATCTAGTGGCCAGTACTACCTACACCACTTACAATCACCTTGAAAAGTGCAGAGGTCTGACAAGATAGAGGAAGAAGACAAGAAGAGAAAGCTAGAAGAATTTGCATAGAGAAGAGTGTCGGGGTATTTACAGAGGAAATCCAATCTTTCTGATGTTCGAGGAAACATGCCTCATAAATGTAGATTGTGGCTAACTATCTTCGATTCACATTAGGAAGTTAATGTAGGAATGGCGCCTTAGGAGATTCATCTATCAGAGTCATCCCTCCATCTTACATGCCTTATTGGGATCACCTACCTGCTGACCCCTTATTAACTACTTGACAATGATCGGTTGGCTCTTGAGAACCTAGACATGGATCCCTATGAAAGAATACAAAACTTTGGACCCAAAATTCTAGAGTCTAGGAGCTTACACTCAATAAATAATGAATTTACAAAACTTGCACCCTGCTGGTGAAAATCTCTAGAGTCCGGAGAACTTTAATATTCCTTGTTTTTCTTGAAGGCCTCCAAAATATAGCCAATGTCATCCTTGTCTATGTCTTTGACATTATCCTACCAGTCACTGACAACCCCAAACTGTTCCTCAATATCTTTGGCCCCATCCCGAAATTCTACACCTTTTTTTACTAAATCATGGGCCCGGAGCATCATTTTAGATAATCTTGAAAATTTCCCTCCATCAAAATCTTCAGCAGACTGGTACTAGGATTCTATTAGCTCGTCAAATTTTCTCAGCAAAAAATCTTCCAAAGCACAAGTCCCGATAATGAAGGGATCAACTTTTGAAACCCTTGATACAAAATGTGGTGTATAAATTTATAGAATTCAGGACTCCCAGGATTATATTCTTTAGGGCCTCTACTAGTTGCTTGCTCACCTCAATCTTGAGGCCAAATCTAGAGTGCTAGGCTCAAAGGAATCTGAAGGGATCTTCTCCCAAAATCCCCATTTCTGTAATACCTTCCTCCCCAACATTTATTATTTCTTCCAATTTGGACCTCCACTTTTCATATTTTTCTATGTCCTTTTCCCATAAGACCATGACCCAATTCACCTAGCACACAAGATTGCTGACCTGATAAAATTTCAGTAGTGTCGCCACCAGGAACTGCCTTACGGCCTTGATTTATTTTGTGATCCACCCATCTATAGCCTATGCCTTCTTTTTCATGGCCCTAAGAGAATCAATGTCACCCTGTGGGAGCGATTTTTTGGAGGCGGAGGCTTTTGGATGGACCTCAACTAGTGGGTGTGTTAGTTCAGTGAGAATCCTATAGAGATTTTCATTCTTCTCTCTTTCCTCCTTTAGCTTCTATGCCTATTTTTCATACTGGGCCTCAATTGCCCAGGTAGCTTCTTTCAGCAAGTCCAATTCACCCTTCTTATCTCTCCTCCTTAGAGGAACCTCTATGACTACATAATCCTCAGCCCTTATTGTTATCACGTTTGTATCTAGGGGAGGTGTTGCAACTATTGTAACTCTACTTCCTCCCAGACTGGTCCAGAGGGTATGGATGGTCTGGGCCCTCTTGGGCTTTTTAGCCTCTTTATTCTGGGCCATCATTTTGGCCAATGAGAGAAGAAAATTTTCTGCAACTAAGGTCTTTCTTTTTCTAGATTCCACCATCCATTGTGGTAGTTGGGGAGGCCTTGCTGCTAAGGCTTGAGCATTAGGGCCTTCTTTGAGGTCTATTGGTGTTTCCCTAGTATCCATAGTTGTATCAGATTCTTTATCATGTTCCTCAGGGTTTCCAGTGTCTTCCACCCTAGTGGAGTTCTTGTCTATGGTGTCAGGGACCCCATCTTCGTCGGCACCAGTAACATCTTTACCACTGGGATTTTCCCCATCCTTTTTAGCATCTATGGTCTCAGAGCCCACATTTTTGGGGTTATCCCCCTCATTTGGTTGCTACTATTCTTCCTCAGTGCCATCTGCCAGGACATGATCCTTTTCCATGGGCACATCTTCTAGAGAGGCTGGAGGTTTATGGCCAAGATTTGACAGTTGGGCCACAGAGACCACCTTTCCAAATGTCACACTTTTGGGCATTTGGTCACCCAGAGTAACTAGAGGCACTTGGAGCATGATGACTAGGGATACGGTTTCTCCCAAAGGTTTGGGTTCCCTAGCCATTGTTGACTTCTCATCTTGTGTGGGCCTCAATTCTATCTTGGTCCCCTGGGTCAGTGTTTCTTCCTTTTGTGGTGGATTTTCTTGTGTTTCTTCCTGTTATTTCTCTTTTTCTTGTTCTTTTTCTTGTTCTCGGACTTCTTTTTCTGGGGCCACCTCTTCTTGGGTCACTTCTTCTTGAGCATCTATTTCCTCCACCACCTTTACCATATTGGCTAGTAGGCTCACTAGATCTTCTATTCAGAAGAGATCATCAAAATCATCGTATGGAGGGGAATCTGTCGGAGGATCCTCCAGCTCAGGACAAGAGGGGATGAGTTCCACCTAGAGAATTTTGGGCATGCCGGGACCTATATCTATTTTTTTGGGATGATCTACCCTTTCCTTCTTTTTTCTTAATTGTAACGGGGCCCTGACATCCAAAATGTCTGCTGACTCTGCCTCAACCTCTGTCTTTTGGCTCATAAGTGATGCTAATGAAGGGGATCCTATCAGGAGGGGAGATCCCACCAGAGTTATTGGAAGACTGTAGACTAGCTGGGCACTTAGTTTTTGGCTTATTTTTTGAGATGCCTCTAGCTGAACATGTGCTCCAAAATGGGGAGCAAACCCTGGGGTGTAACTTGGGTCGTGGTGCTTTATTTTTCTTTCCCCTTATCTTTATTTGCTCCCGTGGCTCTGGAGGCCAAAGTAGACCCCCATAAAATTGGGCCCCTACGGGTGCTTCTTTTGCACACTTGAGAAAAGTAATCATGACTATTTTGTGTGATGCTCTGACTTACATCCTCAATTGTTAAACTCTCTGGGGTCTCCCAATCCACTAGTGGGAGATCCATTTTATCGATCCCATGTTCCTTGTACGTTGGGTCCTCCAAAGGCCTACTGTCTGAAGAATCTTTCAAAAAGGTTCGAAGGCCGAGGCTCTTCATCATACCTTTGGACATCCTTGAATACTACCAAGCCCAAAGGTCAAAACCATCTTGGCAATCTACCTAGAAATATTCAATGTGAAGCTCATGCAGTGTGGATGCCCGATGTAGTGTCGTACTTATCTTATCAACCAGATCAAAATTGTTTCTTGCTAAGTGGAACTCTGCCAGCCCCAGACTCTTCAAATCATTATCGGTTTCCTTAGCCACTGCAAGACTAAAAGAATAGTTCCCGCAAATGATTGCGAATGGAATAGAGGTGACCTTCTATAATGCAAATAATGCATGAAGTTCTAGGACTTGCCTGCAGAACTTGAAAAGAATAATCCTATCCTTGCAATGCCTAGGGAGTAGGTAGGGTTTCCTGTAGAACCCGGTCACCCAAATGTAAGAATGCTACTGAAACTGAATAAAATAATTGTTGTATGTACTCACCAAGGTCATTGATTCCTTGGGCAGCTGGTACCTGGAATCCTGAGTAAGTGTCAAAATGTTGGGGTGAATAAACGTGTCATTTACCTTGAAAAAATGGGGGAAGCTAGATTCCCACTGGAGCTGGGGATAATGTTCCCATGGGACGTGCTTGCCAGGCCCATTCCAAAGAATGCCCACTATCTACAAACCCTAGAGAGTGGGTCTATGTTGGGCCAGTTCCCATAACACATATGAGGTCATGTGGAACCTCAAATTCTAGAGGACATTATTTAGTTGGAAGTGCACATGATTGGTGATAATAGTTACCCAGTCGAAGGTCTAACTATGAGTGGTGATGCAGTATAGGAAATAATACATCCATGCCAAAAATTCCTTGACATGGGGTTCTCTAAAGAGCCTGCACAAAAACATGATACCCGCCTGTATACATTCCTTGAAGTCTCTGCGGGGGATCTCCAACTTCATTTTCTTGTAGTCCCTCCTGAGGGACTTTAACCAATGAGCATTGAGATGTTTCTAGGAAAGAGTGGGGATGCTCTCAAAATATTTTAGTGACATAGACTAGGAGATAATAGTAGTACCTCTAAAATGGGGGATCCCCGATCTCAAAGCAAAGGTGCAACATTGAGAGTAACAATGGTCACTGGGTAGTTCAATGGTAGAGAATCAGCAAGAAAAATAACTTGGGTGGGGGCATTGTAGTGCTTCTCCAATTGAAGGATCAGCTCCAATGATTGTACCAAGTAAGGAAAACATGCAGCTTTGATAATGCCAGAGACGGCCACGTTCTTTTCCATATCACCTTCGCCAGATCTCTATTGGTACATTGTCCGAACAAGGACCTGTAGTTCAGTCCATAGTTTTACCTCTATGTAAGTGATAATTTTTAGTTTGGAATCCACTTTAGATCCCACAAGGACACCCTCCCTCATGTATTTAGATGTCAATGGGAGTTTGGCCAGCATCTTTTCTGCCTTCATCTTAGTGGCCGCCCAAGTGGAGGTAGTTGGAAGTTTCGGACCTCCAGGAGGAGTTGTTACTTCAGACATTGTTGTTGGATAATCTACAACCTGCAAGACCATACAACTGTTAATACATGTGATAAATTATAAAACAATTTTATGGACTTCAAAGAGTTCACCACCATTTTTCACATGTTCAAAAGATGTTAGCTTGCATCAAAATCCTGAAACTGTAGCAATTATCAACTACTGGATTCTGATCAACACCCAGAGGTTTTGGGAATATTAGTTCATGCGATAAATGGGATGAAGGCTCGGGGACTTCTCAACACCCAGAATTTGGAGAAACTAGTCGTTATCGAAGTGACAGAGCAGTGAGCCATACTAGGCTGACATGGGTTGTCACGTGGTCATGCAATAAATGGCGTAATGGCACTTTAATTGCGATAGATGTTTTGAGACAAGTGAATTGAATTCTAGATGGCATGGTTTTGAATTATCACACATGTGGAAATTAATCCCACCAACAATGACAAAGCAACAAAGGAGAGAGAAAACCACCATAGCTCAAACAGGTGAGGTGTCGAGTTTGAACCAGGTGGACACCATGCGGGCAAGCTAGAAACTTGGGTTACGACGTGGAGAGCATGACAATATTACCATAGGGAGGGTCATCATAACAATGTATAGACCAAAATACAGACCAAATTTATAGGGGAAGCCAGAGAACAACACAATCTATAAGAACGACACTATCCTAAGGACTATCTATAATTTACAGAGAACTATGACAATTTACAAATAATTTACACCTACCTACAAAATATATAGGAATGTACACTATTTAAAGGAAAGAAGACGATGCAAGGAAGGTGAATAACCTTCCTGCAGAGCCATCCCACCAATAGGAGGTGACAAAAAACCAGAGAACCACAATGAAAACAAGACCCGAAAGAAAAGGGAAAAATAAAGAAAAATGAAGAGAACCAAAAGAGAGCCGAAGGACCTACCTTAACACCACAAGACACAGGAGGAGGATCATGAGAGGTTCTCTGCAAAAAAGGAAGCTTTTATGGACCACGAACACCTACAACCTTGTAGGGAAGCTAAAAACACACACAAACTTAACTACAAAGCACTGTTAAACCTCCCAAAGCAATTTGCACTTAATCGCAAATTCTTTCTTAATCACTCTAGTTAATCTTGTTTGCGGTAAATGTGAAAGTGACAATTAAATATTCATTTATACCCCCTAGGGTAAAAACACACTTCTTTCTTCCGGAAGTGTTGAGAAAAGGCAAACCTCCAGACTCTGTGCCCAAGATTCCCATGCAACCACACCCTCTAACAAAAGAGGAGGTAGTGACAAAGAATCTTGGAGACTGAAATCCATCTGGCACAAAGAAAACAAAAACACTCTAGGACCAGGCCCCAGAGGAAGAGAAACTAAAAAGAGAAGGAAACAACCCCCATGGAAGCAAAGGACAGAAGACAAGAAAAGGAAAAGAAACAAGGAAAAAAGCGAAAAAGGGGGACCCAAAATTTTTCCCACAAAATGTAGGAATAGGTATGTAGGGCATAAAAAATGGTGACTCACTGGGATGAATGCCTTAGCGTATTTGAGAACTATAGAATCTCTAGTTAGAAAACCCATAACTCACCTTTACCTAGAGTATTCTACTTGCAAGGTGCAAGGTGTCAGAGAAAATTTGACTCATCATTGATTCAATCCTTTGATCTTTCGTCAGTTGTGTTGTGTGTACTTTGAAAGAAAATCAAGTCATTGAATTCTAGGAGAAATAGAGAGGAGGCACAAAATACATTGAACCAAAATCATTACATCTTGCATTATCCCCCAAACACTAGAATTCTCTATTCTTTATTTATTATTTATTTTCTTTTGAAGATGGGGAAGGTGGTACTTCTTTCACTGTGAACCTTAAGCTTAGCTAATTTTTATGGCAATACTTGTTTCACCTTGCAATCCATTTTAATTTGCTGAATAGGAGAGGCATTCCGGACCTGGGATACTCTTTTAATTTTCAGACTTGGAAAAAAACTAGTGCAATCAATATTCTCTCAAGGACCATGTGATTACTTGCTTCTTAGATTTTCTGTTAACCAGTGTCAAGACTTTCAAGATATGAATCTGATGAAGATTACCCATAACCTTTTACCATATGCACAAAATAACTCCAAAGTGTGGATAAACTCCACCATGCTAACAATAGATTCCAGACTAACCAAAATGCATAGGGTACCATTCTAGGGACTAGATGTCATGCAAAGAATATCTATCTATAAGAAGAGGACAACATGCTAGGAACCTAAAAAATAAGATGCAAAGAAAAAAAAGCAAACCAAAGACAAAGAAAAAAGAAAGAAGGCGGCCCCAAAAGGCTACCAAGAACTATTTACAAGGACAAAGCACTCCCAAGGAGCACTAGGAAAAGATATTTACAAGTGGGAGAACTTTTACATATAATACAACTTTGGGAAAAATTACCTCCTACCTCATTCAAAGTAGTGCTTGAGGAACTATCCATTGACAGGAAATGGGATAGCTTCTCTGGTCATGGTACTAAGGTGATAAGTATTAGCCCCATATATCTCTAAGATTAGGTATGGTTTGAGCCAGAGCCTTTGAAACTTGGCGTGCTTTCCTTTCTTTTCCCGGGCCTTGTCCCACAGAAGGACTAGGTCTTGAACCCAAAAGGCTTTATATTGGGCTTTCCGGTCAAACCATTGCTTGATGACTACTTGATGACATGCAAAATGTTCTAGTGTCATGTCTTGTTGTTCCTCCATTCTCACCAGGTTCAGGAGCCAAACCTCCACAATGTTGTCTCGGTTGTTAAATTCTTATGCAAACTATAAAACTTGGATTTGTAAGTTGATAGGGAACACATGATTCTGGCCATAAACTAGGTGAAAATGAGGAAGTCCTCGAGGCTGCCTTGATCCTAATACAGTCTGTCCAAAGGGAAAACCTAATCCTTTGGTGCCCATTCTTGGGATTTTTTTCTAACAAATGTTTGATCACCTCTAGCATATTTTTATTGGTAGATTTAGCCACACCATTTCCTTGGGGGTAATAGTTTCCGGAGGACTTCAAGGTGATATTCCTCTCATAGGTCCATTCCAATAACTATGTCAAAGAAAATTTTGGACCATTGTCACACACTATATCAAAGGTCATTCCTAGTGTAGACGTCTTTGAAGATGAAGGGCCAGTAGTATCCAGTTCAGAGAATCTGGTGGGTAGTGGCATCAGAAAAGCCATGCTCAGTTCTGAACTGCCCATGGAATTCTGTTATCATTTTGGCATCTTGGTCCCTATATATGCACCAAAGGTAAATTCCTTCAAAATTCCTGTGAAAAAGTGTTCCATTTTTTATCATGAAATGTGTGCTTTTTAGTCACAGGGCACAACATTTGTTGGGGGAAAGTTTCTCTAGGCACCTATTATTGACTATCAAGTATACTAGGTCGGTATACAATGGGTCTTGAGTTATGGACTCCACCATATAAGTTTGACATTTAATGCTTGGAGTTACTTCTACCATCACTCTACATAGTCCCTGGCCTCAAACTATCTCCATTGGTTGCATCTCAAGATCATAATTTTGGAGGATGACCATCCATTTCCCTTGGTGTTCACCTAGTTCACTCTGTAGTAGTAAGGATTTGATAGCCTAGTCCAAAATGATAACATGCACTTTTCTCCAGAGAATATAATGCTAGAATTTCTTCATGGCCCAGACTAGAGAAAAGACCTTCTTTTCCAAAGGTGTATATCAGACTTCAATTTTTTTGAAGGGAGAGCCCATGAAAGAAATGGGTCTCTCTTCCCCCTCAAACTTCTAGGTTAATACTATAGCTACACAATGCGGTGAAGAAAAGGAGTATATGTGGAATGGGAGGGAATAGTTTAGACTAGCCAGGACTGGTGCCTCCATTATGGTTTTCTTGATCTAGGAAAATTTTCACTTCGCTTCGGGGCTCCACTCAATCTTGGTATCTTTCTTCATCATTTCATTGAGTGGTTTAACAATCTTGGTGAATCCAGTGATGAACAGTTAGACAAAATTTATCTTTTCGAAGAAAGATCTCATTTCATTTTTACTACCGAGCATTTGTAAATTCAGTACTACTTCAACTCTCTCAGGGTCAATGGATATCCCCTTCTCAGAGACTATATGCCTGAGAAGCTTCCCTTTAGTGACCCCAAATATGTATTTCTTGGGGTTGAGGGAGATACCATACTAGCGACATCTCTTGCAAATCTGGGTGAGGTGGGTGGAATGATCACGCTTGTCCCAGTAAAAGACTATTAAATCATCCATATAGATGATTATTCATTTGTTTACCAGGCCCTCAAACGCAATTTCCATAGCCTTTTTAAATGTTTCCCTGGTGTTAGTGAGGCCAAAGGGCATTCTCTAATATGAAAATGCTCCCCACTTGGTGGTGAATTTTTTTTTATCTCTATCCTTGAATTTAACCATAACTTGGTTATATCCAGAGTACCCATCAAGGAAAGACTTCATTTGAACTGTTAACAATTTGTAGCACCTCATCCAATGAGGGGAGAGGGTGATTTTCCTTCTTAGATGCCTTGTTTATATTGTGAAAATCCACACACAGGAAGATCTCACCATTCTTCTTTTGCACGGGGATGAGGTTGGCAACCCATGTTGTGTGCCGGATAGGAAAGGTAATCTTAGGCTGATAGTAGTTTATGAACCTCCTGAATAATTAGAGGTTTGATTAATGGATTTACCGGACTCTACTTTTTCCATAATGGTTTGGCATCTGGTCTCAGTGGGATGGTATGGGTCATGATGAATATGTTGTAGGTCTTAAGATCCTCATACCCCTAGGCAATAATGTCAATGTATTCTTGGAGAACTACAGGAATCTTCTCCTTCTCCTATGGGGAGAAGGAGGTACCAATGTGCAAAACATTTTCTTCATCATCCTTGCCAATGTTGACCTTTTCAAATTTTCCTCCCTCAGAGGAGGATGATATCTTATCTTGGCCCTGGGGGACCAAATCAATGATCTCGTCATCTTCTTCACCTTGCCCAGTATCGTCATCATCAATTTCTTCCACTATTTGATCCTCAGACACACCAACATTGGCCATGAAGGCCAGAATGTGTTGGTCATCCTCAAAAACCTAAAAGTGGGTGATATTATCTGGGATGGATGGGGTGGGGACCATTTCAATAGAAAATTTTTAGAGCTGGGAGATAGCCATCGGTTCGAGGGTGCTGGCAGACACAACCAGGGCATCCAAAACATAGTTACATTTCTAAAGAATAAGCTCGATGCCAAAAGCATCCAAGTATTCAATTAGGGTCCATGCCTAGTTGTGGTATGTGGCTAGCCTTTGTCATAACACATGTATTGACTCTAGACCTATTTAACTATTAGCTCTGAATCACCTATCACCCAGAGGCGAGTGATCCCTTTTCTCAATGTGAATAGGAGTCTGAGGAGAAAGGCCTCATACTCCATTACATTATTGGTGTCATTAAAATACAACCTTTAGGATGTGAGGAAGGATTTCCCCCATGGGTTGATTAGTTCCTCTCTGGCCCCACAGTCTTGTTTAGACGAGGATCCATCAAACTTTAGGATCCATAAGTTGTTGTTCATTTTCTAGGGCTGGGAAGGCAAAGTGGTGTTTGGATTGATTTTGGGAGGGTTGGGAGGTGATTCCTCCAGATCTAATGGTGTATGGCTGAGACCTTCCTCCAGAGAAGCCTCAATTTTAGATTCCTGGACAAGCGGCACCTTAGGTATACCACTGGATGAATTGATTATTCCAGGTGAACCAGCTTTATGTTCTTTCTCCCATAGGGCATTAATGTAGCAAGTAGTAGTGGTGATGCAAGGTGCACACTCTAGCTCAAAGTGATTTTGGTAATGTACCTGGCACCAATTGTTGGACAAGAGAGTGGTCAAAGTTACCATGTTACCTTGTGAGTCTACCTCACCTCTCAGTTTCTCATCCAGGTCCTGGATTGTTTGAGAGACTACAAGATCCTCCCTGGGGATGAAATCAAAGGTCAATATTTCTCATGTTCAGTACACCTTAGGGGAGGATTCAAAGAAAAGGACTTCATTTACCCTCCTGACTTTGGTAAGGCCCTACTTCATTCAAGGTTCACTCTTCACCTATATTTGGTTTGATTTCCCCTTCCAGGGGAGCCACAAGTGGAAAAGGTCTATAGAGAAATACCCGTTAAGGGCCTTAGACCAATTTTGACTTAATAAAATCTTGTAGGTTTCAGGGATGTCCACCACTTGGATGTCTATTGTGCTTGATATTTAGGGGTCTTGTATGAGCTGAATCTAGATGTTTTTTAGCTCACCTTCCATTTTCACACTATTTTTATCCAATTGGACTGCTGTGCCTTTGGATGGAGTGGGAGTGAGTCTGATCTTCTTGCATATGGATAAGGACATGACATTTCCTAAATCACCAAAATCTACCAGGAAGTTGTATAGGTTCTTCCCTTGAATATTCAATCCTAGAAGGAATGGAGGATCCTCTATGTTTCTTCAGAAGATGACCGAGTTGGTATCGTCAATTGTGATAGTCTTCAGTGGAATACTGACAACTTTTGGGTTTCCCAAGAGCTTTAGAAGGGACTTCTTCTACTTAGGAAATTTCATGAAAATATCCATCAAGGTCATGGAGGTGGTGGATCTCTCTAGCACCTTAGTGATGTCAAACTGTCCCCCCCAGGTAAATTTGATTTCCCCTGGCTGGATCCCTAGCTTGGTTAGAGCTAGGTCCTTTAGGAGGGAAGGAGAAATCATTTGTGTTGTCTTGGGGAGGGTTCTCTTGGGAGGTTTTGTTGTGTAAGATGGCCCTTTTCCATCCTAACTCTGAGTGTTGTAGGGAGTCCACAGGCTGGTGAAGGCATTGGCCTCAAAGGCCAGGATGGATTCATCAAAGAACCCTTGCAATTCAGATTCTTCTTTGTCCTCTTTGTCTATCCCAAAGAAAATGGTCTCACATGTAAAGGTAGTGTGAGGAGGCTCTATTATGGGTGGTTCTAGGGGAGTAGGATCGACAGGTTGTTGTCTATCTGACTGGGAGATCATAATGGTCTTCTCCAGTGGCATAGTTCAGCTCAGAATGAGAATCGATGTCATGCAATCTACACCATGTAGTCAGGGGGTGGAATTCTATAAGTTATGTAGAATGACTGGGTCCAGCACCACCCTGAGTGGTACTTTGGTTTAGAGGAGGACCTCCAGTATTTGCGTTGTTTTTTCATTGTTGTTGATTGGGCTGAGGCTCATTATTGTAGTTTCAACCTTCAGAGTTGATTTTTCATTGTCCAGAGAAAATATTCCCTCCCTGGGAATTGGAGTGGTGAGGCATGGAAGGCCCCACCTTCAGTTATCCTATGTCCATCATTAGAGAGTACACCAATTTCCATAGGGATTCAACCTCGACAGACAGCTGGGTAGTTGTGTCACAGTGAGATGGTTGTTGTGGTGGGTTCTTCGGGAAAGCGGCAGCAACTCCCGTAGTTGAGGTTCACAATCCTCCACCCACAAATGACTGAAAGAAAGGTACTCTAGAGGGTTGTGTCAAGGTTTGTTGCATTTTCTATGGCTGGTTCCAGGAAACATATTCTAGACCTGGTATTTTCTGGCCTTGAGATGGATAAACGTACTGGGCCTGCTGGTCTATCGGCGGTGGGCTCATGGCTATCATTGGGGCACCCATTTCTAGATTGGGGTTGTATCCACCAATGTAAGGATTTCAGCCAAGTATCATCTTGAATGGTAGGCTCTGTCCAATCTTGTCAGGATCTTTTCTCAAACCGTGGGACAACTCTAGTGCTAGGTTGTAAACCTTCGCCAAAGTATCCCGGTCATTGGTGGCGGTGGTTCTCCATAGGAGCATTGAACAAATGGGGTCCATAGCATTAATGTATGTCTAGATGGTCACATCAATGGATGGGATGAAGGGGCCCATGCACCTCTTCAAGGAAAATTGGAACCGATGGTTGAATGTGGCAAGGGGTTCATTCAGTTCCTTCCTGATAGAGATAAACTGGTTGTGGGTTTCCATGTTAAAATATATGTGTCATGTATGATGAATTTTTCGATGCATGATATTACTTTATTTTATGTAATTGCATCAATTATGTTATTTATAGCTTGGAAAGTATTTTAGAAATTATTTAGATATGTATTATCTATTCGGAATAATTCACTCCCCCTCTTAGTACCTATTAATTCCAATAATTGAGTATGATATTTCTTACAGTATGGGTGTTACTGTTGATGAGATTATTTTTAGTGAGCATAAGAGGGCTTGTGACAAGGCTTGTAATTGTGATTATGTGCATGATGTTTATAGAGAATTGTAGATTGACTTGTTTTAGTTGAGTGTTGATTTGTTGTAGAGATTACCTAGAAGGGGTGAGAGAGAAGACATGTGTTACTTGATTGGTATTGGTACTAATTAGATTGATGGTGTGAAAGAGGATGTTGTTTCTTATTTTGCAGTGCAGGTATGGGAAGAAGAGAAGTATTCTTTTGATAGGAACCCGTATTTGAGCATGAAGATGGATATACCAAAATTAAAGATGAAGACAGAGTTGATGAAGAAGGAAGAATGCCTGAAAGATAGATGTGGTGGATTCAGTAAAGTTCTTGATTTTTGTTTTTTTGTTGGACTGATGGCAGAGAGCGTTTAGATTTTTGATGACAATAAGGATAAGTGGTTGTTTATAATAAGAGATCTTTTGAAGAGGAGTGTAGATCTTGTGGTTAGTTATCTTGCTGATATGGTTGGTACTTCTTGTGGATTTGTTGGCTAGTCTGTCTGAGTGGAGAGGATGTGGAGATCAGATCAGAGAGTTGTGTGTGTAGTTTCATATTCTTAGCCATGAGAGCTAGGAATCCAAAGGTAAAAATAAAGTCTTATGATTAGTTGTGGATTTATTCTACAGATTCAAAGTGAGAGGCTCAATTTATTAATAACCCTGGGTGTCTGATGTAGGAGAATCTTGGGTTCTCACAATATTTTACCAACCAAAAATATTTCCTTTCAATTTTTTCCTATTCATGTGTTTTGTGTTGCAATCCTTCTAGTTTGCATATTGTCTTATGCGATCCTTATGGCATGTTATAGACATCATATACAATCTATGTCTTGTTTCACATCTCAATATGTTTTGTCTTGGTGGAGATCTCTTATGATCTGGGTTAGACCTATCTGTTCTTCATGATAACGACTTAATCTAAGTTGGTGGATCTTGCAAAGATTCCCATTGATTGTGATCCTAATTTTTGCATTGTTCAATGATATTATTCTCGTGGTCAACCTCCTTGTGTGATGGCACATCAATTCATATTCATCTAGAGTTTTTTTTTCTAATATTTGGGTCTTGTCCTATTTGGTACACATTATATTTGCATGCCTTGCAAAATGTGATATTTTTTGGCTGACTAGTAGCTTGTGATCTTGTATATATTTGTTGTGGTGGTTTCTTAGGTAGGCATCTTGTTGGTAGCTCTCAATTTTAGCCTTTCATAGGTAACATCCAGTATGGATTTGAATTTCTATATGTAATCAGGCATGTGTGCTTTAGATTGTAAGAAGGCATGTTGCTAGGCATATATGATGTAAATCTTTTTTATGAGATAATTTGAAGGCCTAGATGGCATGTTTGTTATTCATTGACGAGTATTTTATGATCTTGTATTAATTTTTTCCATTATGTTGACTCTTGTTGCATTGTTGGACCATCTCCATTGTGGAAAGTCTGAGCAAGGTTGCGTCAACCCCTAATTTACATCCTTCCTTATGGCTACATGGGATATTGGTCATTATTTTATCATTTGGAAACTTTGGATAGAGGAAATATTTCATATCTTCCAAGAGTATCAAATAATAATTATGTGAATTTGGAATAAGACTAGGAGAATTCCTAAGGTGAATATGGAGGCCAAATTTAGTATTAAAAGTTTATTCTTCTTCAAATGTGCAAGTTATAATAATTTTTGAATTGCCCCCTTGGATTGTTTCAAAGACTTCACATAACAATAGAATGAACCCTCTACAAGGATGAATGAACCATCTAGAATAAATATTTCACTTTGGAAAACATTAGAAAAGGAGGAATCCATGTGCGTTTAATTTTATTCCTTTGTGACAATAATGAAGAATATATTAATCCCTTTTTCATTTAATGACCTTTCTCTTCACCAATACTAATCATCTGATATAATATATATGTAACAGATACATTATTCATGACATGTCTTTATCTAAGGGTTTAGGCTAATATGGATCAACCACCAATTTATACATCCTTGCTTACGGCTACATAGGATATTGGTCATCAAGCTATCATTTGGAAATTTTGGTTAGAGGAAAATTTTGATATCTTCGAAGAGTCTCAAACAATGTTCATGAAAATTTGGAATAAGACTAGGAGCATGCTCAATGTGAATATGGAGGATAAATTTAATATTAAAAAAATGTTTCTTTTTAAAATGTGCAAGTTGTAATATTTTTGGAGTTAACCCTTTGCATTGTTTCAAATACTTTGCATTATAATATAATGAACCCACTATAAAGTTAAATAGGTCAAGTAAGTTGTCACCTTATCCTAGTACTTTTAAAGATCAATATTGAATAATTTTCTAATAGTTACTTAGGATTAATGAGGAGTGATAGAAATAAAAGCTAGTAGACAATCAATTAATTTTCATTTTATGTTTATGTAATATTGTACTCTATAATTAAATGGAGTATTGTGTCACTATTAAGGCTTTCCATATGTCCTTTGAGTTGAGATTAAAGTCATAGATTAAATGGGTTTTACAATATTGATTTATTTTTTAATTAAAAAAATTAAAGAAGAGCACGATAATCAAATGGACTAAAATTAGTTTTTTTACTTAGGGGAGATGATAGTCTTGATAGGATTGTAGATATTATTGATTATAATATATTATGTTGAATGGTATAGTAGGAACACCAAGTGGTTACTCTTCTATTGTCTACTTTTATGGCTATATCTATTATATATTTTAATGGATATATCTATTTTGAGATTAAGAATAAAGGTTATCATTGTTTAATTTCATAATAATGTTTAATTTTTAGTGGAATCAACATTCATAATGTTATCATCTTCTATTTATTTAGAATTTATTGTAAAATATTTAATCATGAATTCAGAATTTCAATGACTAATATAAGAAAAATAGTGCTTAAGTTATGTACATATTATTATTGCTATAAATATCTAGAAATTTTGTAGCTAATTTAAATTCAATTATAAATTAGCATGCACTTCACAAACCTGTAAACATCACACTTTTCATCATATGGTTGCGACTTTATAACCTCTGGCGCCATGTAGACATATGTTCCTGTTTCTCCTGTAAGAGCAAGCTCACCATCTACTAGCAAGCGAGCATGACCAAAATCTCCAAGTTTAATATGGTGGTTTTCATCCAAGAATATGTTGCTAAGCTTTAAGTCACGATGTAAAACCTTTGGTTTTTGTCCATGGAGATACTATAATCAAACATAAAATATTAGTAAAGGGATAAATTCTATATAATATTTAAATTAAATAATAATTCATAAATAGGACATTGTGAAGTATAGTAATGATATGATACATTTTAATTGTATATTACTAGGGTTTATAAATCTAAAGGAAAATGAAAGAAAAATGACAACTATATTATTGAAATACACAAGAAAAATGTATAGTTATTTATTTATAAAAATAAAATAAAAAAGCATCAAAATTAACTACTCCAAAGAGTACAATCTAGGTGTCCTCTAATTATGCAAGTCACATGTTGAAGTATCAATATTATTAATGTACCTAACATATTTCAAAATAAATCCCTATACTAATTATTGTTATAATGTAAAATATATTGATTATAATTGCCATATAAATAATAAAGTATATGTACTTAAGCTTTCGTTGATAAGAAATTGACCTGCATCCCTTGAGAGATCTCCAATGCAATTTTTAATCGATGAGATAAAGGTGGGAGTGGTTTGGTTCTTTGGTTTTGGCGGTCCTTATTACCATAAAGCCACTCTCTTAAAGTTTGTGGACCTAGCAACTCTGTGACTATCCATGCTGTCATGGGAGGAGAGAGACATGCTCCTATAATTTGAAGCACATATGGATGTCTTTGCCTTACAATAATTTCTACCTCTTGGACAAACCATTGTATCGCATCCTATAATAATAAGAAAAACACAATATTGTATGAAATGTGTATTATATATTCATTAAAACATGAGAAGATTAAAGTAGAGAGAAATAATGTAGTAGGAAAAATTTAACAAAATAATTTTATCTCTTAATCCATAAAAATATTTTAACTATCATTCAAAACTTTATAAAACATGACATGCTCTAATGTATTCACCAATATCTAGACCATAATTATAAATTGGATTATCAATACTGCCTTAGAATAAATTTATAATTAAATATAGACAAACTTGATTTATACATAGCTAAAAAATTTGTACAAACTAAATAATAATAAATAGTCTACATGATAAAATGATACCAAAAAGATAAGTAATAAAGGACTAAAAAGAAGAGGAAATCTAGAAAGGTCACAAAAATAAATGATAAAAAGAATGTATCACACACACACACACACACACACACACACACACACATCTAAATATATAAAATAAAATTTCTTTTAATTTATAACTTTCTCTTAACGAATTGATCGTCATCATAAGTACTCCATTGTAAGGTTCCATGTTAGAATTCATATACTAATTAAACTATATGTATGTCAATAATTCTATTTTATTATTTATTAATATGACATAACTTAAATACTAATTTAATATATTTATAACTGAATTCTTGATAACATGAATGAAGGAAAATGGAATTGGTCTCCAAATGACAATAAAACTAATATTAGTATGAACTTAATGTAATTAGGAAGGGAAGATTTGGTGTTATATTTCTAATTGTGAAGAAGAAATTCCTAATTGGCATGTTTATGATAAACAATTGGTACAAGATTAGACCAAAGACATAATGGATTATTCCACCTTTCAAGAGATAAAGTAGAACGATTCAATCTTATATATATTGTCAATTTTCTACATTATCTATATTGAATAACTTTATGGTAGCTAAATATTATTTTATTAGTTAAATATTTCATTTGCTAGTTTCTTTTTTTGTTTTTCATATTTTTGGACTGAATATTTTTATAGAAATATAAGTTGAATTTTATTTTTTTTAAACAAAGCATACCAATATCTAAACATTATCTTAGATGTTAACTATAATCATGGTTCAATGCACACCTCAATTAAAATTTGTATTAGTCTATAAATCACTTAGGAAAAAAATATTTCTCCTCACACAAGGTTAGTTATAAACATCACATGCTTTTCATTTATTTAAATATCAAACTACTTAATATAATCAAGATGCTCAAAACCCTAATTCCTATGATACATTTTAGTCTTGAAAATGCATTCTACCTTAAGCTTTAATCTTAAATTACTTAAATATGCATTATAAAAATAGATAATCCTATTTAAATTTATATTATGACATTTTTAAGACCTCTTTGAATAATATGGAAAATAAAATTTTTTGCAATAATGAAACTAAAATGTAAGTCATAATACCTCTTCCACATAGTTTCAAATCTATTTGATTTTTTTTTAACCACAATCAAAGTGATATTACAATATCAAATGTGATCAAAATATTCACCTAATATTTTTCTATTCAGTATTCTTTTCCATCGAATCTTGTACTTGAAAAATTATAAGATGTCTTTGAAGGATATATATTCAAAGGGAAATCCTTCTCTAGTATCATTATGACATAAACAAAATATTTATAGTACTAAATTAACCAACATTGATTTCACATCAATCCAATAGTTTATCTCTTAATAATTATATGTTATAATAAAATAACTTGGGAGGATTAAATTGTAAACTCATTTGGCACATTAAAAAATAACAGTAGATAAACCAATTAAAAAACCAAGTTAATAAATTCAACTCTTAAACATACCTCACTCAATTAATACAAAATTTTACACATATAGTGAAAACATGCAATATACTCTAGCCTAAGCCTTCCTAATGGACAAAACTATGGTCAATATTTATAAAGATTTATATTATCTATAGTAAAAGTTTAAGTGCTCACAATGATGGCATATTAATACATCCAAGAATTATTTTCCAAATGGCTTGGTTTGTATCAAATATATAGGTTTTTGAGTAAGAGAATGGAGGATCAAGATGGATTGAAGAGATCAAGGGATCTTATGGCTTGAGAGGATTGGAGAAACATGAAGAGGATAAGTCTCATGTTAGAAATAAAGGTAAAATGTGCTTTCAAGATTCAAAGAGAACCAAGGGTAACATATTACCCTAGATAAAGTCGATGGTAAAGTTCAAAAAAATGTAATTTTATTCAAGCAATGTTATGTTAAAGTATTGAATAGAATGAGTTGGTTTGGACAATTAATGAGTCAATATGTTTGTTTGGCATGGTTTTCATTGATTTCAACATTTTTGGAAATATATGATGTGCCTAGTGACTGAGAGGGGGGGTGAATCAGGAACCAATAAAACTTAATCCTTTTAATCCACAATTAGATTAACTTATTTGTTTGCATGTATAGAACTTGAAATTAAAGATTCATACAAAACACACAACACAATATTTGGTTACCCAGAAACCTTCCAAAAGAAAGTAAAACTCAAGTGGGGATGATACCCACAAGATTTAGTACTATAGTATAAATTTAGCCTGTTAGAGCTTACAATGACCACTTCTAATGTTCTACCCTGTTAGGAGCATAGAAAGGACTGTTAGGTCCACCTTGTTAAAGGATTTTATACAATATAGTAAGTAATGCAACTCTATTAAGAGATTTAGAGAAAGGAATATTAGGTCCACCTTTTTAAAGAATTTTTCTAATCCACCTGTGAGAATGAACAATTTGATGATCTTCTTTGTACAACCATGATTGCTGAATAAGATCCTTCTGAATATAACTGATCACCTGAATGTTATAGATGAGACTCTTATGTCCTGAATACTTCTTCTCTTAATCAAACTGCCATTCGTATGCCTTTACACTTATACATACATTCTTACTTATTCTTTTTCACATACATTCTACTCATCATGGATAAAATAAACTATCTTACATATATATCTTTATCCAACAAATAACTTTGTAAGTCAGCTTGCAATAAACAAAAAAATATATTTAACAATATATGCAAGGTCGGCTTCAAACTGTCACTTGGGTCTAGAAGTCTACTTAGGTGATAAACTATCACTCAAGCAATACTGTAAATCACTCGGTTCATACTGATCACTCGGGCGATGTTGATGACTTAGGCAATGTTGATCACTCAGGCAATGTTGATCACTCGGGCCTATGCATAATCCTTGCTAGCTCGGTCGACACTTTTTAACTAAGTGTTTTGACACTAATTGACAACATGTCTTTCCATAAGGTCTACAATATCCCCCTTTGGAATTATTGACAAAAATACTTATCATTTAATCCTGTGTCTTATATGTCAAAACTCCCCCATACTGTCTGCTCGGGTTTTGCACTTCTTCTGATGCTCAGGTCCAACTGAATCTATTTTTATGTTTATCAAAATTGTTTTTGTAAAGTATATTTTCTACATTATACCACTATACATGTGTTTCCTAAATGATATTTCCCTTTAATTACAAAATAATGATATTTCCCCCTTATTTTTGATAAAAATGCCAAAAGTGATATTTACAAGGTTGTTCCAAAGTAGGATAGGAAATCACTATGTACCTTCAAAATCTAAGACAAAGTGTTGTCCCAATTGTCATGTAGCACCTTCATGATGTGCTATTCAACTTGTAGCTGTGCAAACAACTCTATCATTATCTCGGCAACTGAGAAATTGTTGTCATGGATGAGTGTTTTAGCATGTTTTATGCATTTCTTCATCTCATCCATGTGTGGTAGAAGTTGGCTCTAGATTTTTGTGAGTGATTCTCTGGTCCTTGCTTCTTCTCTCAACAATTCATCCTATAGATCAGTAAGATATTTGATCTTCATGAAGTGATCGGAACTGGTTCTCGGGTCAAGTGCTAACTTTATTGCACTTTCCTTCATGTCTGCATCAATCTTCACTATCTTGTTCTTGATCTCCATAGTAAAGTTAGAGGTGTCACTCAACTTTACAAATAGTGCTACCACATTTTTCACGGTGGTTTCTAGAGTGCTGATGATATTTGTAAGATGCACCTGGTCAGTTGCAAACTTCTTTGCAATGTTTTCTAGAAACTTGTTCTCAAATTTCTTCTCTGTCTTCTCAAGTAACTTCTCCTGACCATTCATATCTATGTTGAACTTGTGGACAATGTCAACAAGTTGGTCCATTATTGAGTCACTCTCATTGAATTCAATCTACAATGCATCAACAAATATGCCTTTGACATCTTCAATTACTTTATTTCTTTGCCTTTCCTTTCAGAGCTTCTGTTGTGTAGCTCTTTTCTTCTACAATTCTCCCAAAATATCCATTTTCTCTATAGATAAGCTGGATTGATCCCAATTTGGAATCACAATTTCTTTATCAAGATCCATTTCATTAGTAATTAAAAATTTTCTTTTCCTTGTGACTTAGGATTGGGTGAAGGAAAAATTTATTTTCCTTTACCCTCATCATCCTTTTCTTCAGTATTTATTCCAATTAGGTCATTGACCTTTATAGTACCAATTTTTGAATCAATGTTAACTGATGAGTCAATACTAGCAGTAGAAATATCTACCTTGTCTTTCTACAACTCTAGTGTACTTTCCTTAGTAGTGATTGGAGCCTGTTTCTCGATTACTACATGTTCATATGTGGATTCTGCAATCTTTTACTTTCTCATATGTACTATATTCTGGATAGGAAATTGGGGTAATGATGCCATTACCTCAACTATAATCTTCTCAGCATTTGACTCCTCAATGGTCTGTACCTCAAGTAATGTATCATCATTTACCTATTTAGGAGGGTCTGTACTCGATACTTCTGCCTCATCATCATCTTTCATCTCAAATATTGATTTCGACACTAATGTGGCACACTGGACTACATCTTCTATGTTCTTGTTCAATATTTGGAATGCCCTGAATCTGGGGGTGTGATTATTCTGATATTTTCTCAAGGATTCTTTAACTTCTTTGCACTTCATTGTAGGCATAAATTTCTTCAATGTCTATTCCCTTATGTCCATTTCAGTTTGGAATTCATTGTTCTAGGGAATGGAGAATGCCTTTAATAGGTCTTTAGTCATATAATTCTTCATCTTGGAGGGGTCATATTTCCATTTTCCCATCTTCTCCACCACTGCTTCTTCAATCTTCTTCTTTTCTTCCTTGGTCCTAGAAGCATAATTTAGTGACTTTAAAGAACTCATAGCTCTTCCTTCTTCTAGTTCTTTAATCTTCTGATCAAGTGTCAGTGTTGGTTTAGTGAAGACCATCGTATCATCTTCTTCATCATCATCCTCATCATCACTTAGTATAAGTTTTCTCCTTGATCTCCTCAAGGTGACAATAGGGGTACTGCCTTTTTCCTTTTTCTATTTGGGTGTTGCCTTCCTCTTCTTCTGTGGAGGTTCAATATTAGTTTCTTCCTTTTCTTCTTCAGATTCAACATTAACTATATTAACTTTATCCTCTTTACTCTTAGAGATGGCAGGAGAGTCGAAGGTCTTTCCATACTTCTTCTTGAAAGTATCAAGTCTCTTCTTTCCTCTTTTCAATATCTTGGGAATCTCAATTTCCATAGATATCCTGCTCTTTTCTTCCTCATATGTTCCAAAGTAAGGTGTCTTTGGATTGGTAGGTTCATTAAAAATATCCTCTATGATATCTTTTGTGTAATCTTTGTTGACTTCATATGGAAGGGGTTTTACCCATGCAACCCTAGGCTTCACTGCTTGTATATAAACCTTATCACAATCAACTAGTTGTTTGGGAATTTTGAACCTACTCTGCATCTTTTTTTGAAACTCTCAAAATATCCATCCATAATGTTTTCAAATTTATCTCCTAACTCAGCTATGAACTCATTAATTTGATGGATTATTGGCCTATCCTTCTTCCATTCTAATGTTCCTTTGGAGGGAAATAACTTCTCAAAATAAAATAGTATGTAGATAAGAAGAGAACCAAACTTACATGAATTGTATTTGGATACTCAGATGCTTTCCATATTCTTTCTCAACTGGACAAGCTATAATTCTGCTAGGTTGAATACTAGATTCTTATTCACCACTTTATATGCTAGGTCAACAGCTTCACATGGAACACTGTTGGGTCTACTTGAACTATATATCTTGTGGGATATAACATGAATACTAAATTTTAGTTCCATATTTGTTACTCTATTAAATCTCATGCCTCTGTTGTCCCACTCAGCAAGAGTTAACTCAACTAGGTCATCCCGGGCTAGGGTTTTGGTATCTTACAGGTTATCTAGCATCAGGAACCCACTGACATAGTGAATTATCTTCTTCATGATCATCACAGGATGTTCCAATCATATATGCATGTTGTGTACATGGATGAGAAAATATCTCATCCTTTTTCATCTATAAATCCCTTGGCATGTGCATGATGTGTGTCAAACCCTTGGTTTCGAGGTGCTTGTGCTTGGGATTTAAACTCCTATTTGCACATAATTTTTCATATGCTTTGTTCATCTCAATAGTTCCAAGCTCATGTATGTTGCAGTGATAGAAGCTTTGGATTTCATTAACCAGTAACACTTTTAGAGAAATCATGAAATGAGCTCCCATCAGGTCTATCTCCTCTGCAACTACTGGATGGAGCTTAAACACCAGAGGATCACAAATTGCATTCCTTACTAACTTCTTGGAACCTTTCTTGACCTTGCTACTGGAAGTGGATGTCATATCTATTCAAATGAAATGATCAAACTTTTCCTTCAATCACAAATGTGCACTGAATCTCTAAGGACTCTGAATAAATTTGTAAACTGAAAGATTTGTAAGCAATAATATTTTCAATCCTTCATTTATAAGATATTTTCAATTGTTAGAGTATTTCATTAAATTCTCTATACATAGTAGTTGGCATGACTCGGGTGTTTCTCAGATTCACTCGGAAGCTTGGGTGAAACCAAATTTCCAATTATCAATAGTTCTTGACTCAACTCGGTTAAACTAGAGTAGCTCAGGTGTAACTAACATTCTGACTCTGATTGAACTATAACATGTCCTCATGCATCAATATGCAAATATGGACTATTTTTCTTATCTAGAACTGATGTAAGATGGCTTGTATTGCATAGTTCCAATCACCTCCTTACATTCCTATTCTATAATGGTAGATCCACCCAGTTCATTGTTTAGGGTGTCATTAGATCCTTCATTTCTTTGATCTGAATTATCTAAGGATTTCCTTACCCATTTCTTGCTCATCTCAGTTATGATTTCTAAGACTTTGGATTTCCCATTCTCAAAACTAGTATAAAATTTTCTCTGTTCAAACAGTTCTTGTTTAGATGACCAAGTTGCTTACATACATTACATCTCTTACTAGGATCCTTTTTTCTCAAGTAATTCTTCATACAATTTTCACCAATGTGTCCATATTCACCACAATGACAACATCTGTACCATGTATTATAACCAAAAACTGCCTTGGCTAACTATTCAGTAGGATTCCAATTCTTAGTTTTGCACTCCGAAGATTTATGACCTTGTTTGTTGCACTTGAAGCATTTTCCTTCAAACTTAGGTTTCTCTTTGCATTCACTTTCTCTATGTCCATGTTTGTTACAACTGTAGCATTTACCATTAAGTTTTGACTTTCCATCGCTCAAACATTTATTTAATGTGTGCCCCAACTTACCACAATGATTGCATGTAGGTTTGTTATTCCTTTGAGCTCCTTGTTGTGAGGATTCACCTTGTTCAGTAAAGTATAATCCAGTCTGTCCATGATGTTTCAATTCTTTTGCCTGATCCATGTTAGTTTGTGAATTCATCATACTTTCATTTGTTTTCTTTTCAACACTGAGATCATTCTGCAATCTTTCATTTTCTATTCTTAGATTGACTACTTCATGTGTTGCATTGTTGATTTGACTTACCAAATCAGCTTGCTGAAGTGACAAGTGTTGGATTGCATTTTATTTTTCTTCTAATCTTGTACTCAACTATCTTTTATCTTCTTGTTCTATATTTCTGTCATCTTCTACTTTGTTCTTTAGTTCCATGACTTCACATATTCTGATTGAGTGAATTTCCTATTCTCTTTTTAACTTTCTAACTTCTTCATGTAAAGAAAGATTCTTTGTAAGTAAGTCTTCAATGGCTGCATCAACTTCTTTAGAACTTGTGTCCTTGCAAAATTCTTCAATTCTTTCTTCTATATACTTCTTTTCATTCATTTATACTACTAATTCTTTTCTTCTTTGTAAGGAAAGAGAGAGTTTCTCCTTAAGTTTCATGATCTTATCTATGGCCACTTTAAGATATATCTTTTCATTCTCGATGGCTTTCTCTAGTATATATGTTTCCATAGCCTCTGATCTTTTCTCAAGCTATTAAACTTCTGATAAGAGAACTACATCTCTGATACCAATTGTTGGAAATATATGATGTGCCCAGTGACTGAGAGGGGGGGGTAAATTAGGAACCAATAAAAAATAATCCTTTTAATCCACAATTAGATTAACTTATTTGTTTGCATGCATAGAAATTGAAAGTAAATATTCATACAGATCACACAACACAATATTTGGTTACCCCGAAACCTTCCAAAAGAAAGTAAAACTGGGGTGGGGATGATACCCACAAGATTTAGTACTGCAGTATTAATTTATCTTGTTAGAGCTTACAATGACCACTTCTAATGGTCTACCCTGTTAGGACCATAGAAAGGACTGTTAGGTCCACATTTTTAAAGGATTTTGTACAATACAATAAGTAATGCAACTCTGTTAAGATATTTAGAGAAAGGACTATTAGGTACACCTTGTTAAAGGATTTTTCTGATCCACTTGTGAGAATCAACTAGTTGTTGATCTGCTCTGTGCAACTATGATTGCTAAATAAGATCCTTCTGAATATAAATGATCACCTGAATGTGATAGATGAGACTCTTCTATCCTGAATACTTCTTCTCTTAGTCAAACTTCCATTTGCATTCCTTTACACTTATACATATATTCTTACTAATTCCTTTTCACATACATTCTACTCATCATGGATAAAATAAACTATCTTTCATATATATCTTTATCCAACAAATAACTCTTTAAGTTGGCTTGCAATAAACAAAATATTATATTTAACAATATATGCAAGGTCGGCTTCAAACTATCACTCAGGTCCAAAAGTCTACTCGGGTGATAAATTGTCACTCAGGCGATACTATAAATCACTTGGGTCATACTAATCCATCGCGCAATGTTGATCACTTGGGAAATGATGATCACTCAGGTAATGTTGATCACTCAAGACTAAGAATAATGCTTGCGCGCTTGATCGACACTAGTTGACTAAGTGTTTTGACACTAATTGACAATATGTCTTTCCATAAGGTCTACAAACACGTTGTTGTTTTTGGTCGTAATTGATTTCTATACAATGGTGTTGAGAATATTACTCCACATATCCTTCATGTTTCATATATGATGGAAAGTTTTTAACATGTTTTTGGAAGGTGTTTGAAGTCATTGAACTCAATTTTTTGGGCTTTGGATTGAAGAATAGTTGAATTGGTATTTGATTGAGTAAGACTATGAATGATAATATTTTCCATGTAAAGTGTATACTTCACATTTCTATGCATAATTATTATTTATGGTGTGGTTTTAAAACTAATATTTTAATGTCCCTAGCTTTATTCATTTTAGTTAGCACAAGATTTTGAATTTTGAAGACACAGTTTCAATGTTCAACGGTGTTACTACTCTAGGTTTGGTTGACCTTGGGTGTTTACACTTCAATTAATTTTCTTGATGAATACAATATGGTATGTAACATGTATGATAATATTTTTAGTTATATATAATGTATTTTGTGTTCGAATTGTCATTCCTTTCTACCATGAGAATTTTTAGAACCAACCTTATTCAAAATTATGTTTTGTTATTTTTCTGAAGGATAGTAGGAGACTCCACAATTGAAGTAATGTTATAAATAAAAGATGAGTCAATCATACGTGTGTATGGTATATGTGTGTGTGTGTGTGTGTGTGTGTGTGTGTGTGTGTTAGTAATAACTGAGAGGGGGGGTGAATCAGTGGCCTCAAAAATTTATCCTTTAAACTTTAACCACAAATCAAATGAATCTCAGATTATTAAGTCCCTACAAGATGCATGCCTTGAAATACTTATAATAATTAACTGTCTGTCAGTTTACCTTGTCTGTCCTTATTCTCCTTGATAACTGATATGAATAAAACTATTTACCGATACTCAGTAAATATGCAGGGTATACCAGTCAATCCAAAAAGTCATATGTAAAATGTAAAACAATAAATTAATAAACCATACACACATAACACATGGATTTTAACATGGAAACCCTGTTAAGGGAAAAACCATTGGGACCGGTACCCCAAATTTTCACTCTTCTGAAGTGAGCCCTGTTAGGAGCCAACCCTATTAAAGGTTGCAAACACACAGTTAAGTGTGACCTTGTTAGAGGATTTTAATATGAGTCTATCACTTGATATATGGCATGTATATGCTACCAATATTGATCAACCTCTATCAGAACAATAAGTATCTGGCATATGTGGTGCTACCTAACTACATCAGCCTCCTTCTTAGACTGTGTGTTGGTATCAGGCACTCAATGCTATCTTCATGATAAACTTTTTGGAAATATTTTAGGATATACCTCAATTATAGAAGACTGTTAAGTTTTGCTATGTTAAGAGACTTAATGCTTCAATGGTTAAATTGAAACACAATGACCTATTTCTAATGCAACTTGAAATGTAGATTTTCAGATCTATTTAAGTAGATTGCCTTTCTGATCAATGTATCAATTCAATTATTTTTTCTCCACACTGTCTGCTCTATGATGTTGTGCTTCACTATTCGTTGGTGTCCGCAGAATTCTTTAGCTCTCCTTCAGCTTGATTGATCAGGACTGTATGAAGTTCTTCTTCATCAGTTTCTCTTCAGCATCCTCTTTCTATTCACTCCCCTTCCCATGTATGTGAATTCTTGTGATTACGGAAATGAATTATGCTTGTCTCTTATATAGACATGATGTTCCTTAATTCTTGATTCTTGATTCTTGGCTCTTGGCATGAAAAACAATCCACCCAACTTGATTTACAGCTTTAACTCCTGATTTATCTCATAGTTATCTTCTTGCCAACTATAAAAATCTTCTTTAAATCAATTACTTAACTCTGGTCAAATAAAAAAAATAAAACAACCAGTTAATTCTATCCTTAAGCTCTGCCAGCTAGATATTTTGTGATTTTCTGAACTCTTTGTTCTGTCGGTCAACTCTGTAGTTAGTCGTCGGTGATAACTGTCAGTTCCATCAGTGTGACTCTAGTTAGCTTTAGGATCTCCATCCATTGGGAATCTTTGGATTTTTCTCATTGGGAAATACTATCTTCTTCTCATTAGGTATCACTGTGACTTCTATTCTTTGCCTTTACTGATGGTGTGCACTCCGTCAGTGTTGTCTGTCACTTAGTGAATACTTGACTTTTATGCATTTCTAAAAGCATAATCTCTATTACATTGATTCTCTAAAGTCTTTGGCATTACGTACATGACCATATAGATGATATCAAGTTGACATCAATGACAATACAAACCATTAATTGATTTAATGCCTTGCATTATCTTCAACTTAACATTATCAAACATTCAATCATTTACATGTCATCATTCTCTCCCTTTGGCATTGATGGAAACATACTATATTATCACACTATACCATTTCTAATACAATATGAAATACAATTGTTGAGATTCATCAAATTACCAAAAAATTTGTTTTGATAACTGATAAAAATGTCTAACCGTCGGTAATCTCTGTGTTAGCTTAGATTTGATTCTTGTTGCTTTCTGTGTTTCTTGTTCTGATGTGTTGTGTCCTTCCCTTGTGTCAATATCTCTCTTTTGACTATTCTTGTTCTTTGATGTCTCTATCTTTTGTTAGAAAATCTCTCTATGGATATGATCTCTCCCTGTTGGAGTAATCTTATAATGGATAATCTTTCTTCTTTTTTTTGAAGACTGTGATAATATGGAAACTTTCTCTCCCTTTGACAATAATGCCAAACAAATATCTCACAAATATCTAACATTAAATTCAAGTGATCTTTTCTCTCGATCCGTAATATATTCCTTGAATTTCCCTTATCCATCAGTAATACATCAATATGCTCTGGTGCTTGGTTCTGATATATACCTTTCTATATATAGATGTAGCTTTGAAGTTCATCTTTTTTCTTGCATCAACATGAATGATGTTCTGATAATATATAGGTCGATGCAACTTTTAGTCTTTTACTAACTGGTAGACAAGGGTTTGACCCCTAGTCTCTTTCTTAGGTACTCAAATGTATCCTTGGGTAGTGGTTTGGTGAAGATATCGGCCAATTATTCTTTAGATTGCACATACTCAAGTATCACCTCTTTTTCTTGAACTTGTTCTCTTAAGTAATGATACTTGATTGCAATGTGTTTTATCTTGGAATGCATGATTGGATTCATGGAAATGTTTATTGCACTGGTTTTATCACAATAGATAATTACTGGTTCTGAGATCTTCATATGCATACTTTCCAGCAACTATTTGATCCATGCAATATTTGAGCAGTTTGCAGCAGCAGCAACATATTCTACTTCTGTAGTAGACTGAGAGATGCATCCTTGCTTCTTGCTAATCCATGTGACAAGTCTATCACCCATAAAGAATGCTCCTCCAATTTTTCTCTTCTTGTCATCAAGATTTTCAGCCCAATCAGCATTGGTAAACACCTTAAGTTCAAATTTTCCTTCTTTTCTATACCATAATTCAAATTCCTTAGTATTCTTTAGATATCTTAAGATTCTTTTCGAAGCAATCATATGTGATTCCCTCGGGTTAGCAGAAAATCTAGCAACAATTCCTACTACATGTGTAATAGTTGGCCTAGTTTGTACAACATACATGAGTTTTCCTATCATTGATCTATACAAAGTTTGATTTACATCTGTTGTCTTGTCTTCCTTTGTTAATTTGCTTCTAGTGGCCATCAGTGTTCCAACTAGTTTGGAATCTTCCATCTTGAATATTTTTAGGACCTCTTTGATGTATTTGGACTGTGTAATGAAAATCCCTTCACTTTGTTGAATGTTCTATAGACCAAGAAATAACTTGATCTCTCCAAACATAGAAATCTCAAACTCTTTGCTCATCTCATCAGAAAATGACTTACATAGTATATCATTTCCTCCAAATATGATGTCATCAACAAATATTTTAGCAATCAAAGTGTTAGCATCAGTATCTTTTTTTAGATAAAGATTGTTGTTTTCACTAGTCCTTATGAATCCAATACTTATTAGATAGGAATGAAGTCAATCATACTAGGCTCTGGGAACTTGTTTTAATCCATACAAGGCTTTGTGAAGTCTACATACCATGTTCCTCTTGTCTGGATCTACAAACCCTTCTGGTTGTTCAATGTATACCTCTTCTTCAAGTATTCCATTTAGGAATGCTGACATGATATCCATTTGATATACTTTGAATCCTTTGCATGCAGCATAAGAAAGTAGTATTCTTACACCTTCTACCCTAGCAATGGGTGCAAAGGTTTCTCCATAGTCTATACCTTCCTCTTGTGCATACTCCTTGCATACTAGTCTTTCTTTGTTCCTTGTGAATTCTCCATTCTCATTTATCTTATTCCTTAATATCCATTTTGTACCGATGACATTCTTGTCATCTAGTCTTAGCACAAGTGACCATGTTTTATTCTTCTCAATCTGTTCAATCTCATCATTCATAGCACTTATCCATTCTTCATTATCTAGTGCAACATTCATAGATTTTTGCTCAAACTCACAAATTAAGCAATTTGAGTTTAAAGACTTACTTCTTATTTTTGTACCAGCTTTCTTATCTCCTATGATTTGGTCCTCTAGATGGTTCCTTCTTACGTATCTTGCAAGTATAGGTATAGCTCTTTGTGTATCAGCTTGATCTTCATTACCTTGCACATTATCTTGATCATTATCCTGACCGTTGGTAACAGCATTCTGACTGTCGGTTGCAACATTTTGTTGTTCTGGAATTAAGCACTGTTGCTCAGGTAGAGTTATGGGTTCTTCACAATATACAAACTTGTTGTAGTCTTCTGGTTTTTTCATGCTTTCCAACTCATTATTTTCTGCAAAATCATCAATATTTACATTTTCACTTTCAACTATTTTGTTAGAAGCCTTGATTAGACATTTAAAATATTTTCTCTTGGTAGAATACCCCAGAAAAAAACCTTCATCACTTTTGACATCAAGCTTTCCATTTCTATCATCCTTTAAGACATAACATTGACTACTGAATATCTTGAAGTAACTTGCATTGGGTGTTTTACCATACCATAGCTCATAAGGTGTCTTCTTTGTGCCCTTCTTCAATTATACTTTGTTAAGTGTATAAATAGCAGTGCTGATAGCTTCTCTCCAGAAGATTTGGGTGATGCCTTTCTCTATCATCGGTGTTCTTGCACAATCTGTTAGAAACACTGAGAGGGGGGGGGGTGAATCAATGTTTATCTATAAATTATATTTCAG
>MU223814.1:377893-401511 GCA_018584345.1 Thuja plicata | reverse complement strand
TTTCTTAGCCTTTTAATAAGTATTTGAGAGCCATCATTTTTCAATCTTAGTTCTTCATTTTCCTTCTCAGATCTGTCAAGATCTTCAAGAGCTGCTTCAAGATTATTTTTCAAATGTTTTGCTTCAGTTGAGTCCATGATCTCCTCAATTGGTTAAACTTTCTTTCAAAGGACCAGAGCTCTGATACCAATTGTTAGAAACACTGAGAGGGGGGGTGAATCAGTGTTTATCTATTAATTATATTTCAGCCAATTAAACATGAAACAAATATGCATTCAAGAATCTTAACACCAGAACACATAACACATGATATGATTACGGAGAACCTTGATTAGAGGAAAACTCCGGTGGGGATTAGTACCCATAAAATATTGTACTAGGTATAATAAACCTGTTAAAGATCCTTTGCCCTGGTAGAAGCAGTCTTTACAATTTGAGTACAATGACCTAGTTAAAGGTCGGACCCTGTTAGGAGTCTTTTACAAAACCCTGTTAGGGGTGTATGGCTCACTACCCAAATAATATGAAGGCTACAACCCTCTGAATGTTGATATGCACTATATCAAAAATGAACTGATGTAGTGAAACTGTTGTCTGATCAGTTCCATGTATGTGTGGATGCTCTTACTTCTTCAAAGAGATATATCATCTTTTGACTTCATTATACTATCCCTCTGTAACTTCTTCTTACACAATAATCGACACTTGTAATATATCTTTACATTACATACTTATATCTTCAAATCCGAATAGGCGGGACCCAAAACAAATCATTAGTCAGCCCTAAAAAAAATACATGACTCTTTCAAACAAGTCGGCCCAAGTGTGTTTACTATAACATTAATTACATTATTAAAAACTTAAAACTAAAGGTTCTTAGCCATTACATTATAAAATCATACACGCTGATCAAAACTATAGTCGGCTTCCATGCTCTATTTCCTAGACTGCAGGTCTACTAATATGTCTGTATCTTTTCCGTACTGATGTTCCATACTCTAAATGTTTGGATCTAGCATGTATACACACCATATAGTATATACCTAAGTACACATGTTCTGGTGTGATCTCTAACATGTGCGCTGATGTGCTGATCTTTGTATCTCTCTGTCTGTCCTATTTTTTGTACTTAGTCATTTTATCTTCTAAGTTATCTTTGACAGAAACTTAGTATGACTTTGTTGCCATGATTGACAACACAAAATAAGTCATGCTTCCTTAGGAAATCAACTTGCCAACACAATCAACTATTGATCTTTTCCTTCTCTCAGCAATCCCATTTTCTGTGGTGTCCTTGGTGCAGAAACCTGTCTTTTTATACCATGCTCATTACAAAAATTAGTGAATTCATCTGATATAAATTCTCCTCCTCTATCTGATCTTAAAAATTTTAGATCCTTACCACTTTTTTTTTCTACTATAGCCTTATACCATTTAAACATATTGAATCCTTCAAATTTTTCTTTTAGAAACATAACTGTCATCATTCTACAGTAATCATCAACAAAGATAATGAAATATCTATCTCCATAATAGCTCTTTCTCCTCATACGTCCACATAAATTAGTATGGACTAATTCTAGAATATCATCAGATGTATGGGTTTTACTTTTGAAACTAGACTTTGTCATTTTACCTTTTTGACAGTTTTTGCATGTGATGTTGTCTGACTTTGTCATCATCGGTAAGCCTCTTACACTTATTCTTCTTCTGCTTATTTTCATCATGTTGTCAAAATTCACATGACACAATATTTTTTGCTACAACCATATGTCTTCATTTCTAGTCATTAAGCAAGTGGTGTTAGTATCATTCAGATAGAATAAGTTACCTTTAGTCTGTTCACCGGTACCAATCAGTTTTCCTTATTCATTGAAGATCTTTGCCTTCTTGTTCTCAAATGATACTCTGTGACCTAAATTATTTAGCTAAGAAACACTCAATAGATTATAATTCAATCCTTTTACCCAATAAGCATTTTCACATTTAATCAAGTTATTCAACATTATAGTTCCTTTAGCTTCAACCAGACAAGGTGTATCATTACCCATTCTTACTGTACCACCATTATAATACTCAAGAGTGTTAAAATTTTCTTTGTCACCGGTCATATGGTGAGTGTAGCCACTATCTATAATCCAGATATCATTCTTTCTAACCTTAGATATGAGTGCAATTTCTTCATACCTTTCATCTTCATCTGAATCATCTTTCACAACTACAAATACCATCTCGATGTCATCATCAGGTCCGGTGTTAGTATCTTCATCTTTGGAAGCAGCTAGGTAGCTATCCTTCTTGCCTTTGTCCTTGTAGTCTTGGGTATCCTTTCTTTATGATTGTCAGTAAACTCTTTAATCTTTGTTATCACCTCTGTTAGATTTCTTCTCAAAAGATCTATCATCACTTCTATCATCTTCTCTTTTGTTAGGACATCTTGCAGCAAAGTGTCCAATCTCTTTACAATTAAAGCATACAAGTGGTAACTTGCCTTTGTATTTACCTTTGCCTCTTTGCATTCTCCTTGCCATGAGTGCTTCTATTTCATCTAGTTCTTCTTCTTCACTTTCACTTTCACTATCTCTTCTAGATTTGTGTCTCTGACTGGATTTTCTTATTCTCATAGAAGACTTAAATGCAGACTCTAAGTTTGGTGAGACACTATTATCAAAGTTATTCATCTCAAATGAAATCATTCTACCAATCAAACTATCTAGAGTAATTGTATTGTTTGCTATTGCTCTCATTTCTTGAATAGAAAAAACTCTAATAGCATATACAGGCAATAAGGTTCTTAATATTTTACTTACCACTGTCTCCTCTTCAATTGTACCTCCAACACCTCATATAGCATTGACTACTTCTTTTATTCTTGTGATGTACTATGTGATGTTTTCTCCTTATTTCATTCTGAGATCATCAAATTTTCCTCTAAGGCTTTCTGCCTTGGCTTTCAAAACATTTGCATCACTGCCATGTACAAGCTTTAGTTTGTCCCACATTTTCTTTGCAGTTTTGCAATCTTTGACATCTTCATATTCAGAATCATGGAGAGAGGAAGAACGCTCTATGACCATGCAGTTGTGCTCATGCTTCACTCTCAATTTATCTACTATTAATGGTCCTATGGGAAACACATGTTCAGTATCTATGTATTGAGTAACATCATTACCAATACTTGATAAGTGGAGTCTTATCCTGCTTTTCCATGATGCAAAGTTGTCTTTGTTAAAGTTGGGTACATCTCATCTGTTCATCTTGTGATCTTTACTTAGGTCTTGAAACCTTCCTTCTAAGCACACAAGCTCTGATACCAATTGTTAGTAATAATTGAGAGGGGGGGTGAATCAGTGGCCTCAAAAATTTATCCTTTAAAATTTACCCAACAATCAAATGATTCTAAAATTATTAAGTCCCTACAAGATGCATGCCTTGAAATACTTATAATAATTAACTTTCTATCAGTTTACCTTGTCTGTCCTTATTCTCCTTGATAACCGATATGTAGTAAAACTTTTTACCAATACTTAGTAAATATCCAGAGTATACCATCAATCCTGAAATGCATATGTGAAATTTAAAACAATAAAGTAATAAACCTTACACACATAACACATGGATTTTAACGTGGAAACCCTGTTAAGGGAAAAACCACTGGGACTGGTACCCCAGATTTTCACTTTTCTAAAGTGAGCCCTATTAGGAGCCAACCCTATTAAAGGTTACAAACGCACTGTTAAGTGCAACCTTGTTAGAGGATTTTAATATGAGTCTATCACTTGATATATGGCATGTATATGATACCAATATTGATCAACCTCTATGGGCACAATAGGTATCTGGCATATCTGGTGCTACCTAACTGCATCAGCCTCCTTCTTTGACTGTGTGTCGGTATTGTGCACTCAATGCTATCTTCATGATAAAAATTTTGGAAATCTATTAGGATATACCTCAATTATAGAAGACTGTTAAGTCCTACTCTATTAAGAGACTTAATGCTTCAGTGGTTAAACTAAAACACAATGACCTGTTTCTAATGCAACTTGCATTGCAGATTTTTAGATCTATTTAAGTACATTGCCTTTCTGATCAATGTATCAATTCAATTCTTTTTTCTCCACACTTTCTGCTATGTGATGTTGTGCTTCACTATTCGTCAGTGTCCACAGAACTCTTTAGCTCTCCTTCAGCTTGATTGATCAGGACTGTATGAAGTTCTTCTTCATTAGTTTCTCTTCAGCATCCTCTTTCTATTCACTCCCCTTCCCATGTATGTGAATGCTTGTGATTATGGAAATTAATTATATTTGTCTCTTATATAGACATTATCTTCCTTAATTCTTGATTCTTGATTCTTGATTCTTGGCTCTTGGTGTGAAAAATAGTGTGTGTGTGCGTGTGTGTGTGTGTGTTTTTGCAATGAGGTTGTATAAAAGAGCACGCGTTCCTCGTATGTTAAGATAGTGTGAAGCATGGTGTAGATAAGTGTGGAATATCATGTTTTATCTATTATAACTAGTGAGCCAAATGTATTTATAGATCTTTCAATTTTATTTTGGTCTTACATTGGTGGTGGATCTATTCTCTTTTATCCTTCTTCATATGGGTAGTGAACCCTTCAGTACCGAGTCTTTTTTCTTTGGGTAGTAATTTTTTTGGTAGTGAGTCTCTAGTAGTGAGTGTTTCTTTGTAAAATCACCTTAACCATTGTTCCTATATATTTAAGAACTTATCTTCTCTGTGGTTTTTCCCTTAACAACATTTTCCATGTAAATATGTGTTTCATGTGTTTGATAGTTTCTATGCTTTTCATGTTTACATATTTTGGTGATCAAAGGATTAAAGTAAATTTGGTTGAAATAATTAAAGGTTTAAAATTTTATAGGTTTTTTGGACAACTAATTCAACTCCCATCTCAGCTGACATGCACATTCAATATTGGGTATTAGAGCTTTGGGTCCTTGTATAATAGATTCACTTCTTAAGGAGACCTTTATGGCACACAAACTTATACTCCTAACATTTTATTGATCTAATTATGATTATTGGAAGTCCTTGATGCAATATTACTTGGTCCCTCTCAATTATAATACCAAGAAGGTTGTTTATAATCAATATGCAAGATTGTAAAATGGGTTGACTACTTCAGATGAAATTGAAGCATATGAAGACAATGAAATAGAAAGGTATACAATTTTTAGTGCTCTATCTAAAGCTAAATTATCCAAGGTTGTATATTTGGAAACTACTCAAGATGTTTAGAAAATTTTAAGTACTTATGAAGGAAATGATACAGTAAAAAAAGCTAAGTTGCAGAATGCTAACGCTAAATATGAAAGTTTTAAGATTGAAGAAGATGACAATATAACAAGATATTTGTAGAAGATAGATGATGTGGTGAATGAGATCAAAGGACTTAGTTGTAGTTTGTAAGAAAATAATTTAATGCAAAATGTACTTTGAACCCTTACCAAACCCTATAGTTCTAGATTTTTTGACATAGAGGAAGCTCAAAATTTGAATCAATATACTAGAGAACACATATATGGATCTTTACTTGCTTTTGATATGACATAATTTTGTGCTACTAGAATAAGAAAAAAAAATTCATTTAAAGCCACTAAACCAATAGAAGAAGAAGAATAAGGTGAAGAAGACTATGATGAAATTGAGGAAAATTTTGTAAGAAGAATGAATAAAGGAACTAAAAAATATCAAGGTAAGTTACCCTTTACATGTTTTAGTTGTAGAAACATAGGTCATTATGCTTCTATATGTCTTGATAGAATTGTAAAAAATAATATGTAGAGAATAGGAAAGCTTAAAAATAAATCTTATTATGTTAGAGAAGATGCTATTATTTTTTATGATGAAAATGATTATGAAGAACATGATCAATGTATGTTCCTGGTTGTTAAACAAGAACCTTGTTATGCTAATCCTTGAAAAATTGTTGATAAGAAATATTTGGAAGCTATTACTAAAGTTGCATATAGTGTGGCTTATGATTTTCAAGTTAGAAGATATAGAGAATAATGGTGTATTAATAGTGGATGTTCAATTCACATGACTAGTGAAAAAGGTAAGTTTATAAAGCCTTAAAAGTATGATAAAGGTGTTGTATTTGGAGATTACTATAGCTAAGTTTTGACCCTCAGGTAAAAATAGGTGTTAATTTTCCTCTAGGTCTTATGCTAGAATCATAGGGAAGGTTTTAAATGTTTAAGGTAAAATTGCTTCAACTACCTTCATTTGTAAAAATGTTGTCAAGGTGCTAAAATGAAAATAAGGTCCCTTTCTTCATTTAAAAGTCTAAATGTCAAAAGTAGGTAAAAGGAACTTTTGAGAGAACATGTCACATTGAAAATAAGGACTCAATGCTTAAATTTTTGGATGGAAATAGGGTCAAAATTTTTGTTAGACTTGACTCCAAGAAGATAACTCAGGCTTGAAGGTTGAGTTGAGATAGTTGGTGCCCTAGTTTATTGTAAACATGAATGAACAATAGGTAGGGATGGATAAATGGTTGCCATAGTACATTGGAGGAGGATAAAAAATGATGAAATCTCAAGGAGAATGATGTTTGATGAATAAAAGAAGAATATTAGGATAACAACAACAATATAGGAGACTAAAGAGCAGCCAAATTCTCAAGGAAGATTCCAATGCAAAAATACATAATGAGTTAAGTGCATATTGTTAGTCAACTGATGAAGATATTCAAGATCTTATGGGGATGATGAAGATTGAGTGATACCAAGTATAAATGGATCTAGAATGATTAGATAAGTTGTTATTTTTTCATTTATGTCAAGCAATTGATTACTAATTTTTATTGTCTTACCATATGTTAAGTTAGAGAAGTTAAATGGGTGACAAATATAGATCAGACAATGATGAAGTAATATTGATATAATTGTTTTCTACTATATATTTGTTGTTATCTAGTTGGTACATTTGATTTATTAAGTCAGAGATTGCAAGGAGTTTAGTTTCATATGAATTGAGTTACTCTACCAAGCTAGACAGAGTCAGCCAGTATAGAGTTGTGTTAGTCAGCCAGAGCAACCAAGCACTGAGAATGAGTTAGACATCGAGAAAAGAGAAATAAGTTACCGAGTTGCAAAGAAAGTTTACCGAGTACAGGATATTGATTGTAAGTGTTGATAAGATCAAATCTAATGTGAATATATCATGATATAGATGTTGATAAGGATAAAGGAAGTTTTTCATAAGATCTACGAACATGAAAATTCAATGAGAAGATCTAAGGAAAATTTTAAGTGGTTAAACCTGATTTTTTGAGTTCCAAGAAAAAGTTCAATTTATGAGGTAAAAATGAGTGGTTAGCTGAGATGAGATTTATGAAGAAGTTGATCGAATGATTGAGTGAAATTGAAGGAGAACCTAGTCAAGGATTTTAAGAGGAAAAATATTATCTATATAAGGAATTAAGAATAACGAGTTACGAATTCTCGCGAGTTGAATTGAGAAGAAGAAGCTGAAGAGAAGAGTTACCGAGAAAAGAAGAGAAACACAAAGTGAAAATTCTACAATCTAGAGTAGAGAGAAATAGAGTATGTGATGCTAGTATTTATTTGAGCATCAAGGATCTAACCCAAGATAAGGTATTTTCAATATTTATAGATCAAAGTTCATATTGTTGCTTATTATCATTTGTAACGAGAAAATATCTTAACCAAGTAGATTTAACCATCCTATTTGTAAGTCATAGAAGTAGGTGACATTTTATCAGAGTGTTTAAAGACCTCTAACAAGGCCACTCCTGATAGGGTGAAGATCTTAATAGATTTGAGGTAAATCCCCTAAAATGGTCACATATAACAAATGCATTTGTAATCTTTAACAAGATAAGCTTTTAAATGAGCGTACTTCAAAAGGGTACATTATTATTGTGGGTCACAATTCCCACATAGGTTTTTTCTGTTATTAGGGTTCCTCATTAAATTTGGTGTTACATGTGTTTGAATGATTTTTATATATTTCTTAGATGAGTTATTGTTTATGATCTAAGTTATTTGATGAATTGGTTATTACTATATTCAGTTCTACCAAGTGAACTAGTGAGCTAAGTTTTAAGTATTAAAGTTTGATTTTTTCTGATTCACCCCCCTCTCAATGGAAAAACAATTGGTATCAGAGCTAGTTACTCTAAAGTATTAATTTTAAAATCACTTGAGTAAAATATATAAAGGTGTATAAGAAGGAAGCACCTAATTTGAATACAGATCATTTCTCTAAATGGAAAAGAAGAATGAGATTTCATGTGTCTAGTATAGGAGACTACGACCTTTATTTTCTTGATAATGCTTATGTTGCACCCATTACTTACCCATTAACACTTGAAGAGACAAGATAGAAGAAAGAGCACACACAAGTCATGATTTAATATGATGAACTTTATGGATGTAATAAAGAAAAAGAAATGTGGGATAATATTATTTTGACCTATGGTGGAGATCATCATGTTCGGAAGCATAAAGAAGAAATTTTGAGAGGAAAATTTGATGTAATGAGGATGAAAGAAGGAGAAAACATAAGATAGTACAACACTATACTTAAGGAGATTTCCCATTCTATCAGACGACCTGGTGGAACCATAACAAAGGACTAGGTTACAAGAAAAATGTTGAGAACCCTGATACCAAGTTATGCCATCTATGTATCTACTATACAAGAGTTGAGATCTATTCCCTAAGTGAATATTTCACTTGATGATACCATTGATAAGTTGACTGCATTTGAGATAAATGATTTTAACAATAGTTTTCCTTCTACATCTAAGATTGAATCTGCATTTAAATCATCTTTGAAAATTGGAAGATCTAAGGAATCTAGAGAAAGTGATGGATATGTGAGTAGTGCTAGTGATAAAGTTTACAGTTGTATAAGTGGTCTAGAAGAGTTACATGATGAAGATGAAGAGAATGAGAGAGAATTTGAAGCTTTGTTGGCTAGAAGGCTACAAAGAGGCAAAGGGAAATACTGAGGTAAGATACCCTTGAAACATTTTAACTGTAAAAAAAAATTGGTCATATTGCTTCAATTTGTCCTCAGAAAGAAAGTGAAGAGAAGAAAGATAACAAGAATAAGGACAAAAGAGAGAACAAATTCAGGAGATTCAGAGACTAAAAAAGGGGTAATAAATATTTTAATATTGCTAATGAAGACCTAAGTGAAGATGATTAATATAATAATGGTGAGGAAGTTGCGTATTTTCCATTAAAGATGATTATGATGGAGAAAAAATAGAAGAGCCAAAAAGCCTCATATCACAAGTAAAAATGAAACATGGATTATAGATAATGGTTGTGCACATCATATGACTGGTGACAAACTTAATTTTATTTTCTTGGAAAAACATGATGGAGGATTTTTTAGATTTGGTAATGGTGCTCCATACCATGTGAAAGGAAAAGGTTCTATAGTTCCATTGAATAACACAAGGTGTGATGGTGTTTATTGGTTTGAAGGCTTGAAGTATAATCTATTGAGTGTGGCAACCAAATAACATAGGTCACCGACTAGAATTTCAACATGGAAAGGTGAAATTTTTTTATAAGGAGAGTTTGATTGCCACTGGAGAACAATAAAATGATAATATATTTTATCTTGATACATCAATAAAGAGTTACTTGTTTGCTAAAATTGAAGATGTTTGGTTGTGGAACAAAAGGTTATGTCATGTCAATTTTGACAACTTAATCAAAGTAAGTAGAAATAATAGAGTTAGAGAACTACCAAGATTAGAGAAACC
Organism: Thuja plicata; assembly: GCA_018584345.1. NCBI lineage: Eukaryota > Viridiplantae > Streptophyta > Pinopsida > Cupressales > Cupressaceae > Thuja > Thuja plicata. The sequence continues at coordinate 391,730 of MU223814.1, read as the reverse complement.
TAAAAATATTATGTGCAGAGAATGTCAAGTAGGTAAGATGACTAAATCTAGCTTTTGAAATAAGTCTTATGTTACTCAAGGAGTTGTAGATTTAGTGCATACTGATTTATGTGAACCCATGAGGACTCAAAGTTATTATGGAAAAAAATATTTTATTTTGTTTGTAGATGATTATTCTAGAATGATGTATGTAAGTTTTTTAAAACAAAAATCTGATGCTTTTCAAAATTTTAAGTGGTGCAATGCAAGAGTTGATAAAGAGACACAAAGGTGGTTGAAATGTTTGAGAAAAAATAAAGGAGGTGAGTTTACATCTGATGAGTTTATACTATTTTGTAATGAGAATGGAATCAAGAGGAAAATGTCAGCACCAAGGACACCACAACATAATAGAATTGCTAAGAGAAGAAATAGATCTATTGTTGATTGTGTAAGGACACTAATGGTTGAAAAAGGAATATCAAAAAAAATTTGGAGAGAAGTAGTCAGTACTGCTATTTATAGATTGAACTAAGTATAGATGAAGAAAGTTACCAACAAGACACTGTATGAAATTGTGTATGATCGCAAGCCTAATGTTAGTCACTTAAAAAAATTTGGAAGAAAATATTATATTTTGAAAGATTCTAGAGAAGGAAAGTTTGATTCAAAAGGAGAAGAAGGAATATTCTTAGGATATTCTACAAGGAGAAAATCCTACAAATGTTTGAACAAAGTTACTAACAAAATTGTGGAAAGTGAAACTGTAAGAATTGATGAATTTGCAAAAAATAATGATGAAGAAAGCAAGAAGGAACCTGAAGATTATGATAATTTTGTATATATACAACCTAATGTTCCTCATACCTTATCGAGAGCACCTACTGAGGAGGTAGATGAATATGGAGTTCCACAACAGAATGATGAAGATGAAACACCAAGACCTACCGACCCTGTTTTAACAAAGTATGTGAGAAGGCACCATTCCCTAAGAAAGATTATTAGAAATAAAGATGGTGGAGTGATGACTAGAAGAAAGGTAAGATAAAGTACATGTTTAGTATCTGCATTTGAGCCAAATAAAGTTAAAGATGCATTGGAAAGTGAATATTGGATGAAAGCAATGAAAAAAGAGTTTGATCAAATTGAGAAGAACAAGACATGGACATTATTATCTAGGCCTCAAGATAAAAAAAATTATTAGTACTAAATGGATTTTCAGAAACAAGTTGAATGAGCATGGAGAAGTTATCATAAATAAAGAAATAATGGTTTGCAAAGGTTATGCACAAGAAGAATGTATTGAATATGGAGAGACTTTTGCACCTATTTCTAGATTAGAATAATTTAGAATTCTTCTAGCTTATGTTTCTTATAGAGGATTCAAGGTGTATCAAATGGATGTTAAATATACATTTCTGAATGGAATACATGAAGAAGAAGTCTACATTGAGCAACCTCAAGGGTTCATTGAAAACACTAAAAAGAAAAAGGTATGTAAGTTACACAAATCTTTATGTGTTTTGAAACAAGAACCCCCAAGCATGGTATGAGAGATTGAACTCTTATCTAATCAAAATACAATTTCAAATAACAATTGATAAGAGTAATGTTTACTTGATGTGTGATAGTGACAACAAGGTTTTCATTGCTGAAATTTTTCTTGATGATATTATTTTTGGAGGCAATGACATCTTATGTAAAGGATTTTATGATGAAATGAGGAAATGAGGAAAGAGTTTGGAATGTCAATGATTGGAGAAATTAATTTCTTTCTAGCTCTACAAATACAACAAGTTAATGATGGGATCTACATTACACAATCCAAGTATATCAAAGATATCCTCAATAATTTTTGTATGGAAGATTCTAAGGCATTTGGAACACATATGGTTACTGTTTGTAAATTGTCAAAAGAAGATGAGACACAAGAGGTGGATAGTACTCTTTACCAATCCATAATTGTCAAATTGTAGTATGGTGTTCACAACAAACCTTATATAGTACACATAGTTGGGATTGTTGCAATATTTTCTTCTAATCCAAAGGAAACACATATTTCTATAGTCAAAAGAATTTTTAGATATCTAAAAAAGGTACATAAGATTTTGGTTTACTTTACAAGAAAGGAGGTAATTTTGATCTACAAGTTTACACTGATGTTGATTGGGCTAGAAACATTGATGACACAAAAAGTACTAGTGGGGAGCATTCTTTTTGGGAGAAAGATTGGTCATATGGATAAGAAAGAAGAAAAGTTGTGTTTCACAATTTAGTGTCGAGGAAAAATATGTTGCTACTACCATGAATTATGAAAATATAGTATGGATTAAACAACAACTTGAAGGAATGCAAGGGGAGATCAAAGATCCAGTCACTATTTACTATGACAATATGGGTGCTATTAATATATCAAACAACCTGGTTATGCATTCAAAGACCAAGCACATTTCTATAAAGTATCACTACTTGAGATAACAAGTTCAAGAGAAGAATGTGATATCTTTACAAAGCCACTACCGAAAGATGATTTTAAGTATCTTAGAGGTAAATTAGGGGTTCTTCCTCTATTCAATATTCATTAATAAGTATAAGGAATGTTGCATCAGTTATATGATTTATTAGAATATATATTCATGAATTGATTTTAGTATGACACACTTTAGGAAATTCCTAAAGTTGTGATATTTTTGTATGCAATGAATTATCACTACATGTCAGATATGATCCACTGCTAGAACAAGTTTCTAGGATTATGATATTTGGCATTGTTCTCAAAGAGGGAGAGAATTAATTGATGATATTTATCCATAAGGGAGATATTGATGAAAGAGGAAGATAATGAATTGCTACTATTTACTCATGAACAATAATCAGTATGTATGTTGCAGAATCAGAATATTTATCCAAGAGGCAGATTCAGTTTGAGAGATCAGAGTGAAAACATAACTATCAAATTAGAGTGAGTCAATTCATATATTTGAGAGTTGACATCATTAATTGTTTTAGCAATTATATAGTGTTTCCATCAATTCCAAAGAGGGAGATCGTTAGTCAACTGATGAAGATATTCAATATCTGATGGAGATGATGAAGACTGAGTGATACCGAGTATACAGGGTTGTAGAAATGATTAGATCAGTTGTTATTTTTTCATTGATGTCAAGAAATTGATTACTGATTTTTATTTTGTTAAAATATATTAAGTTGGAGAAGTTAAATGGTTGATAAATAAACATCAGACAATGATGAATTAATTAATGTTGATAGATTTGTTTTCTACTATATATTTCATGTTATCTAGTCGGTACATTTGATTGATTAAGTTAGAGATTGAAAAGAGCTAATTTTCATATGCATTGAATTACTCTACGGAGTTTGATAGAGTTAGTCGGTATAGAGTTGTGTTATTCGGACATAGTTACCAAGAATGAGAATGAGTTAGACACCAATCATAAAGAAAAATTAGTTACCATTTCAAAACAAGTTTACCAAGTACAGGATATTGATTGTAAGTGTTGATAAGATCAAATTTAATACGAAGGTATGATGATCAGGATGTTGATAAGGATAAAGGAAGTTTCTTATAAGATCTATGAACATGAAAATTCAATGAGAACATCTAAGGAAAATATTAAGAAGTTAAACATGATTACTTGATTTCAAAGAAAAAGTTCAAGCTACGAGGTAAAATTGAATGGTTAACCGAGTTGAGATTTATGAAGAAGTTGATCGAAGGACTGAGATCAATTGATGCAAAACCTAATTAAGGATATTAAGAGGTAAAATATTGTCTATATAAGGAATGAAGAACTAATTATTTATGAATGTTGGTGAGTTAAATTGAGAAGAAGCAGAAGTTGAAGAACAGAGTTACCGAGCAAAACATAGAAGCATAAAGTGAAAATAATACAGTCTAAAGAAGAGAAAAATGGAGCATGTGATGCTAGTATTTATTTGAGCATAAACGATCTGACCCAAGAAAAGGTAGTTTCTATATTTACAGATCAAATTTTATAATGTTTCTTATTAGCATTTGTAATAGAGAAAATCTCTTAACCGAGTGGATTTAACCATCCTATTTGTAAATCCTAGAAGTAGGTGACATTCTATCAAATTTTTTATAGACCTCTAACAAGGCCTCTCCTAACATGGTGAAGATCTTAACAGATCTGAGGTAAATCACCTAATATGGTAACATCTATCAAATGTGTTTGTAATCTTTAATAGGATAAGATTTAACTGAGCGTACTTCAGAATGGTACATTTTAATTGTGGGTCACAATTCCCATAGACATTTTCTCCCTTATTGGATTTCTTCGTTAAATCTATGGTTAGATGTGTTTTAATAATTTTTATATCTTTATGATATGAGTTATTGTTTATGATCTAAGTTATTTGTTGAATTGGTTATTACTGTATTTAGTTCTATCGAGTGAATCAATGAGCTAAGTTTTAAGTATTAAAGTTTAATTTTGTCTAATTCACCCCCCCCTCAGTGGACCAACACATATATATTTAAACAAAACACAGATATTAAAAAAGGACGTCAATCTCTATAATAAATAGGAGTAGTTACAATCATATACCTATGAAAGAGGAGAGAAAGTGCATTGAGTTTTTTGTAAAGAAGTGGATCAAGAATTGAGAACATGTTATTAGGGAGTTCAAGGAGTCAAGAAAGGGTTCATGGAATGAAAGGTAGGTTAGGATTTCAACCTTATCCTATCTCATAATGAATGGAGAAGTCTCCTTTTTTTTGTCATTCTATTAGAGATTAGTTTCTTTTCTGCCATGTTTTCATTGTTTGTGAGGTCTTTGTCCACTATATTCAATGATTCAATGTAAATTGTGTATTCATTGTTATTCAAAATAATAAATATGTTTAAGATAATAAAAATGAATAAATTTAGTAAAACACATAGTAATATATGAAGATATGGTGCAATGAACAAGAGTCCATACATGCTCAAAAAATGAAAACAAAATAATGCCTTAATGGTGATAGAAAGCAATAAGGATAAATGGTAGTAGTAAGGTGAAAACCATGCTAAAAATAGTGAGAATGTTATTGGTTTTTGTTACACCAAACGATCAACCTATTAATGACTGATACAATCACTTGTCTTATACAAGCATGGGAGGTAGTTAAGCCATGTCACGAAGCACCACTTCTCTGCACAACACAAGGAGAGAAAGGGTGAACACCTTGTAACAATCCCCCTAGTGAAAATGTGGGGTTTGAACCCATGACCTTGGCTCTAATACCAATTTTTGGCTATCATTACACTAAAATATCAACTTGTTAATGCGTGATACAACCATGTTTTCTTAAAAAAGCATGTAAGTTTCTTAATCCATATCACAAACCACTGCTACAATGCACAACATAGGGAGACCAAGGATGCACACCTTGAAACAAACATATCTATAAAAAATGATAGCATTTATTTTATATTCTTGCATTGGGATCTTTAAGGGTTTATTCACCATGTTTTTGTAAAAGATCAACTCTCTACATTCAATGGATAAGATCACTTTCACATAAAGTACAAGGTAGGGTTTCAAGGTAGAAAATTATAGTTTATATTTGAAACACATGACACATAGAACCACCATGTCAATGAATATGGAAAAATTCAATACATGGTGGTCAAGGAGATAAGATGGTTATGTAAAAGACACCATTAAAGTGATAAAAGGTATAGGGATGATAATAATATGAATATAATCAGATCCACTTAGAATTGTAGAGAAAACATGGTGAAAGATTAGGGTTATGAGCTTAATTAATAAAGAAGAAGTATATAATGCATATACAATGATAATAGGACTTTAGGGTCTTCTACAAGAGAGTGGAATAGTCAAATATGCTACAATATTCATATTGAGGATAGTGATAAGTTAGATCCATTGATAAATAGTCATGGATAATCATGTTAACAATCATGGATAGTCATATTAATAGAAATCAACATGAAAATAGTGTATTGCTATAGGATGAAAAAAAGACAAAAATATTATTATTTATGATCAAATTAAAATCACTGGGATAAAGAATATGATGAAACCATGAAAAGGATTGTAAAAATGGCATTATAACCTTGTTTTAATGCAATAAGATGTTGAGAATGGACAAAAGTGTGTTGGCAAGTGGCTCATTCAGGAATGTTAAGGAACACTTCAGGGTTGTCATTTATGGAAACATATCTGTCATGGATGATCGTATGGTGTAAAACACAATTTTGGAGTTAAGAATTACAAAATGACTAAGCCCTAAAAATAGAATTACATAATATAGAAGTACAGTTTTGGTCTGTAAGCACAATATATGGTGAATGAAGACATGAAAACTTAGGAGAAGTTATTTTGGGATATGTGTGACCTTCCGTTAAGGTCACATATGTTTTAGAGTTGATTGTAGTAAGTTACAATATGTTGAAGGCATGAAAAGATAGAGTAATAGTGATGCAGGACAGATGAAAGGTTGTGATGATTGAGGGAGTATAATGTGAAGTCCAAACATGCTATTTTGGGTTCATATTGAGGATTACCTACATTTTGGTAGTATGTGATCAGCAACTTGGTATTTCCTTTTGTATAAGTGAATTCTATTTTTTGATGCATTTGGAGGCTGACTAAATATGTAAAGTGTGTATATATGAAGAACTTTTTGAGAAGCGAAGAAGATATCATTGATGGTATGAATGATATGGATGTGAGAAAATGAATGAATGCACTGTGATATCAGAATTAGATAGATGGTAATATGAACTAAAACTTGAACTACCTAAGCATAAAAGATGCTTGTATTGTTCATTTTTTATAAAGCATTGTAACATAATCATATTTCTAATTGTGTGAGCAGTGAACTTAGTATACCTTTAAAAATGTTTATTATTCCTATAACAAGGAAATGTACTAATGTAATATTCATCTCCTAATAGGGCTAGGTATCCTAACAAAGAAAATATAATTTTAGTGCATATTTTTGGGTATCATCCCCACTAGGGTGTTCCCTTGGCCAGGGCTTCCTCATGAACAAAATCCATGGTGTTATGAGTAATGTGTTTTTCATTTATGTTATTTTCATTTATTTTATTTTCTAGTTAAGTTGGAATTTATTAAGTTTAAGTATAAAGTGTTGTACTATTGATTCACCCCCCCCNTTGTACTATTGATTCCCCCCCCCCCCCCCCTTCTCTCAGTATTACTTAATCCTAATAATTGGTATTGTAGGATTTGGCCCTTTGAGAGAAAGGTTAAAAGATTAAGCGAGATCAAGATGGATTTGGAAGAAAACTTTGAAGCAACACTTGAAGACCTTGATAAGGCTAAAGCATAAAATGGTGACATGAAATTTAAATTGAGAAGAGCGGAGGGTTTCATCAAGAAACTAAAAGAACAACTTGAATTTTCCATAAATCAGAGACAAGACCTTATGGTTAAGATAAAAGAATATTTAGACAATGACACATTAGATCGAATCAAATAACTTGAACAAGAGAAATATGCTTTGAAGCTTGATTATGAAACTACTTCCTTTTAGATCGAATATTTTGTTTCAATTTTGTTTCCATCATCTTTTACCTTGAAATATGCTTTGAAGCTTGATTATGAAACTACTTCCTTTTAGTGGTGTATATATATGAAAGATGATTTTGAAGCTTTATTATGAAACTACTTCCTTACAGGTAAAAGATGATAGAAACAAAATTGAAGAAAACTTAAAAAGGTGCTAATATTAAGATGAAACAAATGAAGATTGAACTAGATGACTACAAGAACAAATACCTAGAATTAGAGAAATATAATTAGATCATAAAGGGAGAACTTGTTGAGGCTAATAAAAATATTGAAAAACTTCATATGTGTAGTGATAAGATTGATGCGCAGTGAGATAGACAAAAACCTATAGGTGACATGTCTGGCGTTGGCTTCAATGAAGCTAAATAATCTAAAACTCAGGAAGAAAAGTTTGAAGAAAAGAATGTTGAAAGACCTACTATTGAAGAACCTAAAGAGAATATAAAACCTTTTAGAGGTAGATGCTTTGGATGCAATAATATTGGATAGATGAAGAGAGATTGTAGAGGTAAAGATCCTTACAAACCCTTTTTAGGATATTGTTTCAATTGTCATGCATATGGACACAAGAAGGTAGAATGTAGGAAGCCTGATCAATCAAGAACCAGGCAAGATTACATTAGGGAAGAAATAGAGCTAAGATCACATTTTACAAATGCAATAACTTTGGGCACATTGCAAAGTATTGTAAGTTGCGGGTTAATTAGAATATATCACCTCATACTTTCTATAAATGTAATAATCCAGGACATATAGAAAATTTTTGTAGGTGCAAATTTTTGTAGGTGCAAGAGAACCACCGCTTATTGTTATAAAGAAAAATATTGGTGATATTGGTAAGATTTTTGCAGAATACATGGATGAATTCAACACTCATTTCAGAAAAGAATATGCAAACAATAGTAAGGTCTAGAAGGTAAATGAATCAAGTGAGGAAATGGTTCAGGGAGAGTCAGAAGATGCTACTAAATATTTTCCTAATGTGAACATTGCCATATTAACCTAGATGGCCAAGCATGACCTTAGGGGAGCATTGGAGGAAAACATTATAAATCTATCTAGCCCCTAATTATGAGGAGTAAGAGCTTGCAAGCTTAAGGAGAGTATGTGGAAATACTATGAAGCATATATTTGAGACTATAACACCCCAAAATTGGCATCTTGCAACCGTAACCAATTTTGTTGCATTTGTCATTCTTTTGGATCATCAAAGTCCTATTGTACTAGGCAATTTTGAGTTTTGACTGACTCTACTCAACCTGAGTGTCAAATGTAGAAAACCCTAAATATGCATTAATCATACATTATATTTAATTCCTAAAACATCTATTGGCTAAATAAACATAATCATTGAATTAATTTAATTATAAAGTCCTAGCACTTTAATTAAATTAAATTCACCCCTTTTAGCTAAAACACATAAAAAGGAATTAAATAATATTTAATTATTAAATAAATATCCTCATTTCAAAAATTGAATTTAATTATTCAAATAATTGAGAAAATACATTTATGAGGTCATATTCTATTTATTCAATTAAATATTCTCTAAAAAATCTTCTCTCCAGTTCGGAAATAGAAACTTTGGATTAACTGTGCTTTAAAGAGAAAGAAAATAGTTAAAATCAGGAAAGAAAATAGTTAAAAACAAAGAGAAAATAGTTCATTGTTTTCTTTTAAAGAAAAATTGCTAATCTGAACTGGATTTTTTTATCTATTTTATTTCAAAAGGAAACTTTCTATTTTGAGTAGACTCTCAGTCTATAAAATAACTCCCATTTCTCATTCAAGAAGATGCATTGTTAGAATAACGAATTGCTGCTGCATTTTATAGTTCATAATTTTATTTCTATTAAGCTCTCATTTGCAATAGATTAGTTTCATTTTCTTAGAATAAATCTCTTTCAAATCATGTCATAGTTTAATCTATTTAATTCTTAGATTAATCTTGCACTTTTCATTCTTAGACTAATCTTGTATTGCATTGCATTCATGGAGAAAAATCCTTCATTCTTGGATTGGTCTAGGTTGTGAGACTCTCGTTCTGAGAGCCATTCAAAACCCCGTCTGGATAGGAGGCAACAAGTTGAATCATACAGGCATGCAGGATGAATAAATCATATTCACTTCTGTATGTGGCTGATGAATAAGGACTATGTTGAAGTGTATGGTTGAATAAGAAGGCCATATTTAACGTATACATTTCTGGCACCCACTGTGGGGCAAAACATTTCTTTCTGTCATCACATTTGAATTAGTTTTGAAAATCTTGGGATCATGTTTGTACTCTAATTTTGTAGGTAAAAAAACATATTGCATCTTTTTTTTAGCATGGAGCAATTTTAAAAATTCCTTCTATCTTCTATCTATTATTCTCTCAGCACCTTTTAAGCTCTCCTTTTGAGCCAAATCTGACTACACCATTGCATCCAAAACTTGGTTTCGGTTGAAAATGATTGTAAACTCATTCATATCCGGTGAAAGTCACATTTGTGGCAAATTATTTTGCCCAAGTAGTGCATACGACCCTTTTGCATGGAAATTGAGGCAGATTTTAGATTTTTCTACACGCACCCCAAGGTAGATTTTCAGAAAAAAAAAAATTAGATTATTTCACTATGTTAAATTTGACGGCCATCAAACCATCATTCTGCATGACCTTGTGTGACAGCCACAAACCATCAAATTTAAACTCACAGGTTGATGACGTTACCAGTGTTTAAAAAATCTTTAGCCTTCACCATTGAACTTTTTGAATTTGTAGTCTAACTTTAAATGATCATATCTTGCTCATTTTAGGCCCAAATTGAGTGCAATTTTTTTTTTATTTTGGGTAGAATTGTCTGAATATTTATGATTTTTTCTTAGTTTATGGATTTTAGTCACATATTTATCATAAATTGTAGGTTTTCATCAATGTACCTATCTAATCCTTTGTTTTGCAGCTTCCAAAGCCTCGTACGGGCTCATACGGTAACATTTTTAGTGCAATTTTTTTTTAAAGTGCATGATTTTTTATCTACTTTCTGAATATGCAATCATATTTATGATTTTCTAATTTTTTTAATGTTGACAAGTTTTGGGCTTTGTTGTTCTCTGACTTATCTTGTTGATTACAGCCTAACAATGGATTGCAAGACGTTTGAAAAGAAGAATAAAAATAAAGACTACTAACAAATCATCTTATAGGTTGCCTTGATCGATAGCGTGCTAAACATTGTGCTTGCATTTTATTTTGTTTTATTAAAATAGGAACCCACATGCAAGACTTCTAAAATGGACTTCTATTTGGTATTTTTAAGAATGGCAATGATGTCAGGAAACTATGCTCTTGTCCTTTTGGGATGATCAAAAATCTAGAAACATTATTGTCATTTTCTTATGTGTTTGAAGCATCTTTTAGATTGTAATCCTAAGAATTATATGAACGTATCCTCTCCCCTTGCCTTTGTGGATCTTGGGTGTAAGAGAAACTCATATAATTCTTTAAGTGTGGCTACCTCTCGAGTGCTTTAATAGAGCCAGTGAGAGTGGATTGCCCAACCGGTAATAGACTAAAGCCAAGCCCTTCTGAACTGGTATATAAAAAATGTCATTGTGATTAGTCTCACAATGGACATGTGTGAATTTGTTATGGAAATCAAAATATCCTCTAGTACCCTAGCGGTGCATTAAAGTCCCTACATTGTAATGGTGAAAACCTTGCTTTGAAATGATTGGGAGAGCCTCCTTTATTGGGAAAATGAATTGATCACAACCACCTGAACAGATGACCTTACTACAAACTTTTGTTATAGTATCCAAAATCCCTCCATTTTTTGGTGTGGAAGGTCAGAGACCAACTAAGATGTCCCACATTTTCATGGCTCTTAGTAGAGACAAAAGTCCTTTGGGAAGTGATTCAAAGCTTGGTGTGCCTAAGAAGTGAGTGCACTGTAAGGAGGAGCCTGTACCTCCAAGATTCTAAGTTGTCTGCTATGAGTAGGCATGGCTAAACTTCGGTTCAAGTGGGAATTCAATAGATATTGCCCTGGCTTACCTAGGATTGTGGTGTGTCTATTATATTTTTTTTACAACAAACAATCTCCATGATGTGTTTTGTGTGAGTGTTTACTGAAACAACAACAATCAATCAATCAAACGATCTAGAAAACTATAAAATTTTTATATTTTACTATCTTGTCTTGTTTGAAACTCTGTCAAATTAGTTTCAAAAACTTGGTCTTTCATCAGTCTATCCTACTACATCTATTCTAAAATTTCCACTGTCATAACACTTTTGCTAGTTCACATGCAACTGCAATCTATTGTTAGTCTAACCTATCGCTATCTTGAAATCTGATGTTGTTACACTTGTCCAATTGACCGAGTCCTTTGTTCAATCTTATCATATTTGTCTACACTGTCCTTGTTCTAAGTTGTGAGATCAGGTTCGTCAACCTTGACTCAAGATCGGAGTCATTGCTATCTCTGTCTCAGTTTGACATTATCTCCTTTGTCCTTTGGTCTTGGACTTAATCAACACTTTAGATATCCCTTCAGCACCTGTCAGTGAATCAATTGATTCATCATACGTTCTCTTCAATCTTCTAAGAAAGTGCATCAAGACAATCTTACAATGTCTAAAAGCAAAGAAGAGATTCTTATGGCAACTTTATTCAAACAACTTGAATCTTTGAAATCTGAACTTCAGGAATTGAACAAGAAGGAAAAGGATACTTCATTTGATGAATCCTCATTAAGATCAACCTATCCTTTTCTATTTGATCATGATTCTCACATCTCCACACTTCCTTCCAACATGGATAAATCTTGGTATGACAATCATATCTTTGATCAAGAACAGTTTTATGACAATCCCATCTTTGGTCAAGAACAGTTTTATGACAACCCCATCTTTGATCAAGAACAATTTTATGATCAACCTATCTTTGATCAAGAAAATGTAGAGGAAACTATGAAAAAATTAGATGAAAGTCTCTTCTATCCACAAAAGAAGGATATTGCAAGTCAAGAAGCATCTAATTATCCTTTAGAGAGAATCTTTACTCCTTTGGGACAATCTTATAAATCAGCATTGGAAGCACTTCTTGAGAATAATCTCATCACATTTCCTCAAGCCACATCATGTGGATTTAGATTCTTGAATCCCTATTGTGCATATCATCGACATAACAAGCAGCAAACTTTATATTGCATGGAGTTGAAACATATAATCCAAGATCTCATAGATGATGGCATAATCAAAGTGGAAAATCCTAACGAATCATCTCGTTAAGATACTAATCTCAAGCATTGTCAATATCATGAATCCATGTCTAGCAATGGTTTGCATATCCCATCTACTTCTTTTATTGTTCCTCCATCTCCTAAAGCTTCCCCATCTCTATCAATAACTGAGCCTAATGACGACTATGTTTACTCTCAAGGACTACATCTAAAAGAGATCCAAGCTTATCAACATACAGATGCAAGCCTTTCTCAGGCTCTAAAGATCATAGACCCCAAGCTTCCATGTGCTTCAATGCTTATCATGCCTACTCAAAATGATACTCCATTAGCTTTTCAAGAATCCCTCATGCATATCAAAACTCCCACCTTGTCCATAGAAGTGGCTCCATGTCAAGAGGGAAATCCAATGTGTGAAGAAATAAATATCAGCAATGATCAAGATCAAGAAACCATCCATTCTTATCCAATGGTTGACAAAAGTCACACATCTCAAGAGTCTCATGATGATTTTATCATCCCATTCCATTTCTTCCCAGAATAACTCTTACATCTCCTATATCTTATCCATCTCCCAAGAAAGATAAAGATATCCTTTCCACCATCTCTAAGGAACCTATTAAAAATCAAGAGCAAAGTATCCTTTGTACACCATCTCATGATCCTTGTCAAGATTAGAGCATCAATCCCTTGTAGAAAAATACATCCCATCAACCTTCAATTTCCCCTATCAAAGCTACTCATGCTCTTGTTGATATAAAGATGAATTCTAAAGAGAAGAGCCTTGGTCATGTAGCTCACTCTAAAGATGTTGATATCCTCTCCACACTTTATATCCCTCCATTCAAATGTAAGCACTAGTCCTCTCAATCTTCCAAATCCATCCTTGGTCCCTACATCCAAAATTTGAGACCGTCAAACCTTCCATCTATATTGGGTCCTTATGTCCCTCCATCTACCATGCCTATCAATACTATCTTGTCATCCACTTACCCTATCTCCTATCAAGATCAACAAAGACATACATCCTTGAATTCTCCCT
>MU223814.1:284705-355156 GCA_018584345.1 Thuja plicata | reverse complement strand
CTCTATTTCACTTAAGCTAAACTTTAGGCATGCAATAATTGATTCTTTTATTAATTATTCATGCAACCTTGGTTTCTTCACCCAACATTGGTTTCTTCACCCAACCTTGGTTTCTTCACCCAACATTAGTTTCTTCACCCAACCTTGGTTTATTCACCCAACATTGGTTTATTCACCCAACCTTGGTTTCTTCACCCATCTCAGGGTTTTGATCTCCTTTATAAGGATTGATCACTTTGTAATTATTTAATTCTTTTTTGTGTAATTCCATTCCATCTTTATTGAATCAATTGAGGATGTTTCTTCTTTCACAGATTTGTTGTTTTTGGCCTCCATAGCTTTTGTTTCTCTCTTTCTGTGACAGGTTTTTGCATGCAGGTGATTTTTGGGAGCTGTAGGGTTGATAGTTTTTCATCAACTCCAACAGTCCTTACAGAATCCTAAACTTGAAATTTGATTTCTAGCTGGGTAGCTAGATTAATCAGACTCTTGACAATATTCATAGGTGGATCTTTTTGTGATAGTTCCTTTACCACTTTCACCTCTTTCTACATAACCTCCAAATGAGGTATCAAAATTGTCTAAATTGAAATCAATTTTGCGCTTATTCTTCCATCATTAGCCATAAGCTTGGATAATCTCCCGTGGTCATGTGTCAACCCACTAAAATGAAAAGAGCTTGAACTTGCATCCATGGTCAGTAACTGTATTGTTGACTTCAAATCTATTTGTAGCTTCTGAATAAGCTATTGATTCTCCTTTGTAAAGAATTCAAAGTCACATAGTTTCTTGTACAAAGAGAGAACATTCTCTATCACTTCTTCTATGTTACTTACCAGATCAAAAGTGCAACCTTCTTCTCGGTAAGCTTTGCTATAATTTTCTCAAGTACCTTGGTGTCAAATTTTCTCTTTGTTCTTTGCAGGAGTTTCTCATTAGCATATATGTCATCTATGTTCACCTTTTGAACAATATGAACCTATTGTTCCAAGATAGGTGCCTCCTTATTTAGGTCTATAAATTCAAATGCATCAAAAAAGATTTCTTTAATCTAATTTAATACCTTCTTCGGTTGATGTTCATGTTTCAATTCTTATTTCTTCCTCTCCATGTTCAATAGGTCTTACAAGATTAGCATATGTTCATAAGATAAGTTATCAATATCCCATTTTTGAATGACTATAAATTCATCAAGTGTAAATTAGAGCTCTTATCCTTCTTTTTCTTAAGTGATTTCTTCTTCATTGGCTCTGTTGAGCTGCTATTCAGTTTATATTCATCTTTCAAAATATTAGTATCACCACTAATTGATACTATCTCCTTTTGAGTATTGAGTATCCTCTCTCCAGATGTATCATCTCTCTTAACTTTAGTAGATACCAGAGGAGAAAAATTAGGTATTTGTACCAATGCTTTTATTTCCTCTTCCTCCTTACTTTCCTATTTCTCCTTTGTCTCAAAAGTCTTGGTCACCTTGGAGACTTCTTCAAGTGATTTGGATATATCTAGTGCAGACTTATCTACTTCTTCTTCTTTTCTTTTATCTCGCTCTATAATGTCTTCAAGGTTTTCCTTAGTAGATGAATATAGAATTAAGAGTCCCTCTTGTCCCTATTCCTTGGAATTCAAACCTTGTGTTACCTCATTAATGGTTAAATCTTCAATCAGCTCTTCCTAAACTTTATCTTTCTCATCATCGTAAACATATTTCTTCAAATCTTCTTCAGTCATGTCAGTCATTTCAACTTCAATATCATTATGTGTCTTATCCTCATTATTATCTGGTTCATTAATGTCTTCTTTGTTGTCAAGATAAATTTTCTTAGATGTGCCCTCATCTTTATTCTTGTCAACTATTGATCCAAAGATAATCTTCCATATCCTTTGGGTTTTTCGCACAACATCTTCTATATCATTCTTCAGTATAAAATAGGCTCTCAATATAGGAATTAATCTATTCCTATATTGATCCATAAATTTTTCTTTATGCTTCTTTGTTAACTCAGGCATAATTTGAGCTAATGATCTTTCTCTAATTTTCCTTTCTATCATCATGACATGCTTCCATCTCTCATAAATTATATTTTCTAGCTCATTGGGAACTAGGTTCCCAATATCCAAAGGTGTCATCTTATATGTTACTAAAATTTCCATCATAGCTTCTTCTATCTCACCTTATCTTATTTGCTTAATTTCTCAAACTTAATAAACTTAAAACCTAACAAACCTACTGAGTTTCAGATGTTGTGACATATTACATAAACATTGGTAGGGTGTTTGTGCTTTACAAATTTGAAATTTTTGATATCCTTGGTTTCTGTCAACTCTTCATCCTCTTCATCTTTACCCATAATATATCTTCTTCTCAGTTTCCTCTTAGGGTGACTCGGCTTAGATTCTGTTTGAAATTGCTTTCTTTTCCCTAAGCTTACCTGTTCAGCATCCTTTACCAACTTCTTCTTTTGTGGCTCAATACATATAGTAACTATTGATGCCCTGGTTCTCATTCGAGATGTGGCAAGAGGAGTATATTTCTATTGTAAACTCCTCTTCTTGGCTGTCTCGACAACCATCACTTTCTTTCCCTTTCTTCCACTTCCACATCATCATCACTTTCCTTAGAATAACTAGATTGGTCCTCTCCTTGACATGTTGTGATATGTACTAGTGCATCATCTTCTTCTACCACTATCTTGTCCTCCTCAACTTTCTTCTTCTGATTAATCACCTCACATAGTGTTATTTATTGATTTTCTTTTTCTATCTTCAAACTTTTGACTTGTTCTTTCAGTGTGTTGTTCTTCTCCAATAGATCTACAATCATTGCATTTATTTCTTTTGAATCACCATTGTCAAATAGACCTTCAATTTCTTCTTCTTTATATTCATTATCTTTTATATGAGTTGCCAATTCCTTCCTAGGTTTTAAGGATTTCCTTAATTATTCTCTTGTTGTCTCAAGTTGCTGCAGTGCCAACTAAATATCAATCTTCTGATTCTCAATGACCTTTCCCAACTTATAAGCCTCCATTTCCAAGATCTTAAATCTCAAGTGGTTAGACTTCTTTTAACAGAACAACTATCTGATACCAATTCTTGGAATTCTAATATGGGAAAGCATTAACTGAGAGGGGGGGGGTTGAATCACATCTTTAAAAATTCTAGAAATTCTTAACAAACTGGTTCAACCATGTATTCATAAACATAAACTAAAATGTTGTAAAAGATCTAACATCTAATTATGAAAACATAAAACAAAGATTTTGGTAACCCAAAAATCCTTGAAGGTAATACTGGGGTGGGGATGACACCCACAAATATTCACTACTCCAGTAATAATGTATTCCTGTTAGGGCTACAAATATTTTATCACTTCTAATGATCTACTCTGTATTTTAGTTTTACTTTTTTGGTGGCTTGGGGCCACAAATTCAAGGATAATTGTGAGTTTCAAAATATTTTTAGATATAAAATAAGGATCCCAAGGGAATTGGTGTCAGGTCTTCTTATCCTATAGATCTAAATTCTTTATTTTCTCTCTTTGGGAAAGCATCTCAAGAAATATTCACTAGTGGAACCTAAAAAAATGGTTAAGTCTTTTGTCTTTCCCTTTTCCTCTGTTATGTTTTTGGTAGGAGTTGTTATCATTTTGAAATTTTCTCGCATTCCAGCAACCAGTTTTCTCATTATGATCGATGTTTTTCAATGGTTAAATTTGGCCCTAAAAGGTTTCATCACTTTGAGTCAATATCTTATGTGCCTCTTTGTTTTTGGGCCATGTTTGCAAGTCATGATTCAAAACATCAATTTTATTTTATGTCTATTGCACCCTCACAACATGAAGAATGCATTTGCATTTAGAATTTGCAAGTGTACGAGTGGTTAAATATCATGTTACTTGTAGTGTCACAGGGCTTGTTTGGTCTAGCTATTTGTGGTCATGAGGTTACAATTAGGACCATGATAGTTAGTAAAGTTTGTTAATTGTTGCATCGTAGTGGTCAGATAATAATAAATATTATGGTTGTGAGCGCATGAGATGGTGACAAGTGGCACTTTAATGTTAACTAGGTTGTTTAAGTTTGATGTTCTCGCAGCCTCTTAGGATTCTTGGTAGTTATTGATCTGGGGTTGTGACTATATGGGAATATGCCATGGGGAGAAAAGGTAACAATAAAAGATTGATGATTTAGCTCTCGTGCCTTTGTAGTGGTTTGGGTACAGTTACATTTGTGGTTGCGAGGCTGCAACGGATGAACATATTGTTATATTTTATGGTGCTCGAAACATCACAGCGATTAGTGAATAGTTTCCTTGGTGGTTCCAAGGTTGCAATAAAGGATGTAGTGGTGAGATGAATCAAGGGCTCAACTATATTTTTTCCTCACTGCCTTGCAACTCTTGGAGGAGTTAGGAAAGATGACTCGTGAGTGTGTGATTGAATATTATATGGTAACCACCATAGTTAAGAGATACTTTTCACGTCGTCGCGAGGCTAATAACAGTTAAGGTAAGATGGGTTGCAAGGTAGCAAATAAAGACTAGGGGTGTAAATTGAAGTTAACTATCAAAACCTTGTGACATTTAACAATTATCAAGAAAAATTCTTGCGAGGAAATGACTAGTTAAATGTGAAGACATTAATGTAGGTTCATTTGATGTGAAATTTGTAGAGATCTAATGATTTTGTGGATCTAGAAAATTTAGAAGATCTATGTACTTACAGGAGAATTTTTATGAGCTTTGGGATTGTCAATGTATTGAAAAAATAATAGTGATTTAAGTGGAGGGTATGAATTTCCAAGAAGAATTCTGAAATAACAAGAGAGATATATTAATATTAGGCATTAATAAAAATGGATTTTCTGGTTGGATTATGTTTATTTATGGAATTATATTTACATTCTCTTGTTTGACAATGTACCTATGATAAGAAATAGTCTATGAAAGCTTCTTTTATATTTAGAATACAAAAAACATCTAGTTACCATTTTATTTGCTTCATCATTAGAAGTAGGAGTAGTGTAGTTTTGGTTCTCAGTAAGATGTAAAATGTATATGGGATTATACATGAAAGTACTAGTATATCCAACACCTATGATTTACAATTTTGAGAACTATCCATAGTCTGTTGGTTTGTAGTATGCCAATTACTATGAGTCTATTATATGTATAGACATAGAAGTAGGTGCATCTACTTGAGTGTAGTAGATCTCGAAGAGAAGGCTTGTATTCCTTGTTAATATTTTATTTTCTTGTCCTTGGTTTTTGGATAATGCATGTTATCAAGTCATAGTTCTTTAAATAAGTAGTGGTAGGTCTTGACACATCATTTAGGATCAAGGGTAGAAAGAAAAATCACCAATAAGGAGGTTGAATGAATTCCCCCTATGGAAAAACAATGACAAATATCCCTCCAAGTATGTAGTGCTCTATTCTATATGGTAGAAGAAGTTCTCAATTCATCTGTAGCAATAAATGGGATGGAATAATATGGTGTGAATTGACCAAAAGAATACCATAGTAATGACATCACTTGAAGGCTAGAAGGGTTATTGGATTCACTTGAACAATCAATGTGATCAACCCCTACAATTATTTTATCATTGAGAGTCCCATAGTTGAATGTTCATTCTCATCAACATCCACAATGATCTTCTACTTATTGGGGAGAGTCCCCCCGATGAAAATATCCTCTTATGAGTGTATTGGTCATAGTTAAAATCCATCTAAGCAATAGCTCACCCCTCAAACCTCTTGTTGATGCCATTATGTTTACTCTATTGGCATTATCAAAGTCATCGCTAAAGTACCTAGTGATGTCTACTGTCACAGAAAAAAAATCACTCCTTGATAATTTTGGTGAGACTCTAACTGATATTTTGCCTTGTTGGGGTGACCCTACCCATCAATAAATGCTCTGGTGACCACTGATGTCATCTTGATGGAATTGAGTTTTGGTGAGACTCTCAACAATGTTCTATTATGTTGTGTTTAGTGGCATTCGGTGAGACTCTCGCTGATCTTAGATCCTGTCATGGTGACATGGACCATCAGGGAAATATACAATGAACCCAAAGTCACACCAATTAACCTTGTGGATTTTTAATTTTGGGGAGACTCTCTCTGAAGCTCAATCCTTCTAGGGTGAACTCACTCTTCAGGGTATATTTCCCACCTCTCAATGATCTATGTTGTCTTTTCGAGATCAATTCATTTCAATAGGACCCAAATAATTTCCTACCCAAAATAAAAGAAGACACTAGAGAAGCCTAACCTACTGACGTTTCAGAGAGATATGTGATTCTTTCTCTAACATTATATTGTAGAGCCTCCAAATGTGGATCATTGAATTTGGGTGAGACATAACATATGTCTCGTTGACATATGTTTTGGACTCTAAAGATCATCTAGCTATGGGATTGTGATGAGACTCTCACTGGTAATTGGTTCTTAAGTTTCTTGTACTAGATAAACTTCTTTCACTATATTTTAGTGAGGCATGATGTATGTCTCACAAAAATTAAACCTTTAAGTATTCTAACTGATCCAGGGAGTCAATCTTGAAAATATACAAACATGGTGAACCAAAGAGAGGATCATACTAAATTTATCTCATGAAAGGTCTCCCAGATATGATATTTGGGATGGGCTAATGGTCAAAAAAATATCCAACAGAGATTAAACTAGTTTATACATCCAGGGTGGAGAGTGTGAATCCTAATGAAGCTATAAATACAAAAAGAGATATAAATTTAGGATAGGGTGTGGGAGTTATAATTGATGTGCATACATATTTTTAAGAGAGTAAAATTAGGAGGGGGTCGAATAGGGTTTCATTAGTAGGGAGATGAGTTTCTATAGTAGTAAGTGAAAGACCATCAAAGGTAGGTGGGAAGGGTGAGAAAAAGTGAGAGGATATTAAAGAGGTAGAAGTAAATGCAAAGGAGGGGAAGAGGAGGTAATAAAGGAGGTGGTACATATGTGTGGACTAGGTGTGTCTTGTCTACTAGAATATGGACGTGACATGTGGGTCTCTATGTGTCCATAACACAAGTACACACATGAACTATTATGATAGTAAATATGTAAATTTTCTCCTTCCTTTTTTGGTGGCTAGTTCCTAATCACGTATCTAGATAATGTGCAATTTGAAGGATTTTATAATTTCTATTCCTTATTAACGATCTTTTATTTTTCTTGTATGGGCCAACAATTGTATTTAATCTTGTCTAAATTAATTTAGCAAATATTTGTAAAATGTATCTATCACACAACTCTTTTAGTTATGTTGGATATTATTGGAATTAAGTGTACATTTATTTTATTACTTGTTGGAATTAAATATTTTAAATATGTTTATGACTTTTGGTGACTAATCTAGAATCTTTTTGAAATTTAAAGTGATTATATTGTATTGTGATGTGAATCCTTACGAATCTCAATGGAATGACCTTGGAGGAAGCATGCATAGGGAAAATTTGAGAATGGGGGTAATTATGGGATATATGAGTATCCATGATCTACTTACATTCCTAGTGATTGGATATGACTATCTCTTAGATTATAATCCTTTTAAACAAATGAAAGATAGGTCACTTATGAAATTATATGGAAGTACCCCCTAGGTGTTAGAATAATAAGCAGAAAAATTGCAAATATAAACATAGAAGAGAACACAAATGACACAGAGATTTAACGTGGTTTACCCAATCTCTGGGCTACGTCCACTAACAGCGAGTCCAATACTTTTATTATTATCCAGCGATTACAATCTAAAGCCTGCAACTCAATATCGTCACAGGAAGCTACAAAAATTCCTCATACATTGAAATCTCGAAACCCTAAGCCCTTTTCACAAGCATATTTGACCTAACCTAATTAGGGAAAAAAATACTCTGACTAATAGAAAATCAATGGTCGACCCATCAGGGGCTCTGCCCCTTGACCCCGCCTAGGGCGCTACCCCAGGACCCCACAAGGGGCTCTGCCCCTTGACCCCACCTGGGGCGCTTCCCCAGGACCCCGCAAGAGGCTCAAATAGATATGTCTGGGGGGGAAACCGCGCTGAAATAAACTGAGTCTGATTAGGCTCCACATACATAACACTAGGTGCATGTGCACTTGAGACCATCATTATATATGGTTTTGGGTAGTACTTGTTTTTTATTTGGTGAGGTAATGGAGTCCCCATGAAATGATATAGGAGCCTTTTTTTATTATACCTATGATGTGTACTCATCAAGTAATATCTTGTTAAAAATATTTTGCATGGCATATAGTTGCATACAAGTTTTTGGTATTATCATATCATGGTTTGGATTGTTTGAATTATTTTATCCATTTAAAATAAATCGATGATAATGAAATTATAATTTAAATTGAAATATAATTAGTAAAATGTTCTCTTGGAAAATAATTATGCTTTAATCTAGTATTGCATATTTTAGGCTTTATATTTTCTTATACTTTGTTGATTATGTGCATAAATATTTATCATTTGGGAGATGTGTTTTGGATTCACTCATTTAAGTATTTGGAAGTTTGAAATGTGGTGTATGATCATTTAAAGATTCTTTAATTCTAGTAGTAAGCTAATCCCTAGTGGGGGATGATGTAATTCAGACCTATTCATTACCATTTGATGTTTATATTTAACATTGAAATTTATTGATTAAGAGATATTGATGGATGATCATACTTTCATGCTTATATAATGGTGAAACTATATTGGTTATTTTCATGTGATCTAACTATCATATAAATTTCTCTGAAGGTATTGTTGATACTATACCATCCTAAAATGTTAGCACCCATAATTGGATGCTCTATTAGGCCCCATTTTGGCGATTTCAAGGTCTGATGTCCATTATTCTTGATCCTAGAAACTTAATTTTTGTTTTCCTACATATTTTCCATCATCCCAACACTTAATTCAAATTTCATCTAAAAAAACTTAGTACATAATGGTTGATGCATTATGTACCCATGTACATAATAACTGAGGCATTATGTTCCTGCTTGTTTCGGCCAAATTTGGCTCAGAGCACTATGTCAGGATTTTAGTGAGAAATTAGATCTCGTGATTGGTTTGGATTATTTTTGAATCTCAAAATGATGGATGAAATATATAAGGACCCTATCTCTCCTCATTTTGGTATCCAAAATAAAGATATGTTACTATTTGGAAGAAACCAAGCATTTTCAAGAGCAATCAAGCATTCAAGCGATTGGATTCAAGATTTGAAGGCACGCATCTAAGATCTAGTATCTTCAAGCATCCACGACAATTCCAAGGAAATATTCTCCAATTTAAGAAAGATTCTCTCCCATGAATTCGAAGTGGAGGATTTCTCAATAAAGAAAGAATATCCTTCCTTCCATCCGCATTCATCTCTCCTTCATTATAAGTTATTATCAACCATATCTACATTGAAGATCTAGGAGTGGGGTTCATGGATCCATGGATTTGTGAGGGAATCCTTGATTCCATTATAGATTCTAAGGTCAACCCCTTGGATTTAGGTACATTCAAGCATCTTCATGGGTATGAGTGATTTCTACATCTATCCATGAGGGTTTATGCAAGGTAAGTCAAACATTTACCTTTTTACATACTTTTCTTTATGCAATTTTATTTCATTTTCAAGGTTGATTACTAAACATGGGTTTGACCCAAAAAAACCCCTTTTACCCAACCTTTTCTCCATTTTTCTATGTGTAGGATCAGGTTATGGAGTTGTAACTTTTCTGGGCAAATTAGTTATAGTCGAACAATCCCTACAAGTTTTAGCAAAAAGTGTCAAGAATAGAATGCCTGAGCCAATTTGATCCTAGGTACAAAAAACCTGATCCATTTTGTACCCTTTGATTTTAATCAAAACTAAAATCCTAAGTCAATACAACATATTAGACTCCAATTTAGCTCATTTCTAGTTTCTGGAAGTTAATTATCAGTCTAAACTATTTCCATTTTTATCTCTATCTATCTAATTTTTCCTTCTACATTGCATCTTTCCTCTTTTCATTTTTAATTTACACATTTTAGAGAAGGATCATTGTCCCATTCGGTGCTTGGGTTCTTCTTGACAATATTTGGACATCTTTCTTCCAAGTGTACAATTTGAAATAGGATTAATCTACCCTTTTTCATTGCTTCTCTTTTCCCTATGTATATATATTTATGCAGAGTGGTTAAAAGTACATGATTATTTCTATGCTTGACTGTACACAGATCTAATCAATTCTCCAATTTTTCTTATAATGATGATGACAATTAGGATTTTCATTTAGCAGTCATTTGAGTGTCTATTGGGTCCATTATCTGCTAACCCATCTAACCCTAATGTGCATTTGGTAATGTTGAAGGTATCTTAGAGCTTCTTTTGTTGACATGTATCTGTTTGAGTTCCTTGTTTAACTCATTCTATTCTAATCTAGTTTGACAATGATGTACTTATCAATGCTTTTATCTCTTTTCTATGTGACCACAGTTTGATGATGATGATATTTTACGATGTCATTATTCTAGTTTATCATCTCCATAAACTGCCCAATCACTAGCGGTAGAGATTGTATTTGCTGAGGGTGCATGAGAAAGTCAGGCAAATACAATCTCTACCACTGGTGATTGGGCAGTTTGAGGAGGCACAGTTTATCAAAAAGGATCTTGATGGAGAGATTCCATAGGCAAACTCAGAGAATGATCATGATATTTTTTTATGTAATGTCACAATGTATGGAGTTCCAATGTTCTCCACAAGCTAATTTCTATGGTATCACAGGAAACATGCATTTCTTTTCCCATAATAGATGCCAGGATAGCACCTTTGGGTTTGGTGATTATGGGTTGAAGGTTTGATTATAAAGAGAATATTGTGTTAAAACAAAAAAAAAAATTAAAAAAAATTAGAGATTCAAACATAAACATAAAACACCAGTTTTATTGTGGTTCACCATTAATGGATACGTCCACTCTCAAGCAGGGCAATCCTTGATTATTAACTATTTTTGAAATTACATACAATGCAGTAATAGAATTCTTTTATGGACAAATATCATATAGAATATGAACAGCCAAGAGGATTGGAGGGAAAGCCTGACTGTTGGGTTTCATATCTTTACAATCTCCCACTTGAAACCCAACCACCAACCAAAAACTTGCATCAAATCAATCTTTGAGAAAATATATAGGACTTTAGTTTTGTAAAATCTTGTGCACAAACACTTCTGATTAATCTTCTCCAAACTAAACCAGATTTAAGAAAAGTTATGTCTATTTTAATATTAAAAATAATAAATCCAAACCCCTTCAACCTATTTTTGTCTTCTAACTTATTCTCTTCCATTCTGTCCACATCTGCATTAATGTCATCGCCAAGGAATTTATTCTTTTCCATATTGAAATATTTATAGTCTGCATACTAACACCACAATGGCTCTGTTATTACCCCCAAATAAATGTCATTATTCTCTTCCAAATACTTTCCCAAAATCCTAATTCGAGCATCAAATTCTGCAAATGCATCTACCTCATCAATGAAAATTACAACAGATGTATTTTATTCTGCTAGACAAAAAGACATCACAAACCATCATTGGTCTATAGAGAATCACATCATGGGGAGAGTTAATTCCTTTCTTTGTATGGAGATTACCATGATCTGAATCAGCCCACTGTTGAACGCCCTAGGCCCAGTCGTAGAAAGTCACTATTGCAAACACTTTGGGTGTTAGCGACAACTCTTCCATGCGGGTCACATGCTTCTTGGACTATGAAATAAGAGAAACAAAGGATTCTTCTTTTGTGGGAAAGACGTCAAGGAGAGCATTGGAATGATAGTCCAGAGCCTTAAGAGCCCCTTGCACATAAAGGATGTCATTATTCTGGTTTATCATCTCCATAAACTGCCCAATCACCAACGGTAGAGATTGTATTTTCCTGACTTTCTCTTGCGCCCTTAGTAGTTCCCTCTTTAGATTCTTGTGTTCTTCCTTCATGTACTCCTCATGAATGTTAATTAACTCCAATAGTCTCTCCAAAGACATCATTTTTTTGTGCACGTCCTCTTCCTCCATGCTGTTTGAAGAGATCGAACCTTGCACTTCTGAAAATTGTAGAATTATCTCACTCTGCTTTTCACATTTCTTTAATAGCTCAGATATTGTCCCTTTTAATTTCTCATTTTCTTCTCTTATCTTGTTTTCATTAGGTTTTTCAATACGAGACTGTGATAGTGGCAAAGATTGAGTCAGAAAGGGATGAATAGCTCCCATTTTAGCGCAACTTTCTACTACATATAGACTACCTATCTTACTCCCCCGAGTAATAACTAAATCCCCCTTCTTAACCTTCCATCTACTTGATTCAAACCTGATTTCACACCCTTGAGAACCAAGTTGCCCAGCTGAAATCAAATTCTTCTTCAACTATGGAACATATCTAGCATCCTTTAACAACCAATTATTCCCATTTTTCAATTTTAATAACACATATCCTTTGCCTGAAATATTACAAGATGCAGTATTACCCAAAAAAACCTTACCAAAGTCCCCAATTTGTAGGTTTTTGAAATATTCCTTATGCGGATTC
Source organism: Thuja plicata (assembly GCA_018584345.1). Lineage (NCBI taxonomy): Eukaryota > Viridiplantae > Streptophyta > Pinopsida > Cupressales > Cupressaceae > Thuja > Thuja plicata. The sequence continues at coordinate 342,564 of MU223814.1, read as the reverse complement.
ACATGACATGATGCTCTTGAATCAAGCACCCATACATGATTTGCAATTTCTTCAGTGGTTAGAACAAGAATACTCAAATAATATTGGCACACTACATTGTCTTGATCTTATTTTTCAAGATCCAAAACATTCTTATATGTTCGATAATTCTTTTTGACGTGGCCTGACTTGCCACAAAACCAACAACCAGTCTCTTTTCTTCTAGATTTTGACCTTGATTGTGATTTGTCATAATCACTCAAATTATTTCCTCTTTCTCTTGATCTATCTCTGTGATCTAAAATAAATGCATTACCTATTGGTGTCTCACCCTCTCTCTTCCTGCGCATTTCTTCACTTAAAATCACACCAATAACATCATCGAATTTCAAGTTATTAGAAACATAATTACTAACTGCCATAAACACACTATTCCAGCTTTCTGGTAGTGAGGACAAGATTAAAAAAGCCCAAAATTCTTCATCAAACAAAATTCTTATAGAAGCTAACTGACTGGTTATGGTATTAAAATTATTTAAATGTTCTGCTATAGATTTACCTTCAGTCATTTTCATATTAACCAACTGCTTAATAAGAAAAAAAAAATTTGATGCTGAAGATTTTTCATACAATTTATCCAATATAGTCATTAACTCAGCAGCTATACTTTCTTTAGATAAATTAATTGATACAGAAGAAGACAAACACGGCTGAATTTCTCCTAGTCCTTTTCTATCTAAGATATCCCAATCTTCACCCGAGATGGTTGTTGGTTTCTTGGCTTTACCTTGTAATGGTCGCCACAAATCTTTTTGGTGTAAGGAATCCTCCATTTTCATTTTCCATAATGCATAATTTTTCCCATTGAACCTTTCAAGCCTTATATCTTCAAACACCATTGCTCCCACTCAACTTGAATCTTTAGGATTTGAGAGACAAATCCACATAACCCAAAGAACACCTGCATGCAAGAAACCTGTAACAAGAAAGAAGCAGGAAGAAGGAAAGAGAAGAACTCAGAAGTTGCTCAGAAAGTGAGAGAAAAATTATAATCTGAATTAATGAAGAAAGAACTACAAATTTGAACCTATAAAGGTGAACAAAACCCTAAAAAATAGAAAAGCTAGGTTGCACATTAATAATTAATAGAAATATTAATTATAATGCACCTAAGAGATAGCTTAAGTAAACTAGAGTAATAAACAACTTAATTAATTAAATCAAAGTGATATAATTAATAAGTGTAAACGGATGATTACTCTAACACCCCCCCTTAAGTGAAGCTCAGGAGGTAAGCTAACCTAGCAAGGCTCTGAAAGCAAGAAAATGGGTCCTGGCAACAAGTCCTGATCAAGTACCCAAGCACAAGAAAATCTCTGTAAAGTGGAGAAATAGAGAAAACCACATGGGAAAAACCCTACTCCAAGAAGAGATAGAAAAAAAAATAGAAAAGAATGGCTCAAGAGACTCTCTAAAAACCATAAGTACAATCAAACCCCCCATGAGAGAGGGATGAGACACCAAAGCCCCCCCAGAAAGATGGAACCCCTGTAGGAATGATCTAACCAATAGAACTCCAATGTGGAAGAAACAGAGGTACGGAGAAACAAGGAAACCCCTGAATGAGAGGTGAAACTGGAAGGCCAAACTGGTGCTCAAAGGAGAATGAATGAGACTCCTGGAATGGAATCCCCAATGAAGGTGGGCCAATAGATGAGCTGAATCTATCAGCTGGGAGGAGATGAATGTCCTCAAATATTCCCTCAACAACTCGAGGGGAAGGCTCGATGCAAGGATTGACCATAAAAGGGACTGCTGAAGAAGAATCATGCTGAACAAATGCAGGTGCAATAGGAGGAGGAGGTGGAGAAGCCACAACACTAATCTTGGGAGCAACATAGAAGTTTAGGTGACTCGACTTCTTGTCACTAGGCATTCGTGAAGAAGAAGAGATATTCTCTGACACTGGAGATGGTGGACCAAAATGGGAGAGGGATTACATGTGGGTGGCATGATCAACTATCCCTGTAGCAACAATGTGGCCAGTCGCACTATCTCTGATGTGTACAGAATCTGCAGTGAACTCAACTGTCTTCTTTGTCCCGTTGTGAGTAATCTGATAAATGGAGAGAAGGTTTGATGACAAGGATGGGACACCTAGTACATCATGGAATGCACCACCAACAATGTCAAAAGAACCCTGACCACACATAGGCATAACAGTGTCATTCCCCATCAAGATGTGGGGGGTAGGAGAGGCCACAAAAGATGAGAAGGAACTCCAAGAAGATGCCATATGATGTGAAGAACCAAAATCCAACAACCACCTAGGAGAGGGAGCTATAGTAGATGCACATAAGGCATTACCCTTTGCGTTGTCTGACCCATCTGCCTGAGATGATGATGAATAAGACCAGTGAGAAGAGGAGGAAGGAATATCAATGTTCCTCTTATGAAGAAGAGCTGTCAAATCAACAATCTGTTGGGCATATCCATCTACCTTCTTCTGAAAGCACTGAGACTCGTCATGATTGAAATTATTTCAATAAGTACACTTGGGTTTGTCTATCTTCAATTTCCCCTTAGGTGAAGGAGGTGGGCCAGAGGAATGCCGAGAAGGAGAATCCTTCCAAGATTTTGTGGATGATGATACCTGTTTCTACTCTGGTTTCCATGGAGATGGGTGAGAAACCAAGGCATGGCTCATAGAACCTGAAGCATCATTCGACTATTGAATCTTTAACTACTCTCGAGTCAATCGATCACAGAAGGCCGCAAAGGAAGGAATATTGTGCCTAGGACCCAAGGCATCCATAGTGGAATAGAAAGTGGAGGAGACAATCTAGAACTCTCCATGAAGCTTTGAGAGTATCAGAAAGATACACTCATCATCTAATTTGGTCTTCCCACATCCCTATAAAAGTAATTAGAGAGCATTGAACTTCAGCAAGAAGTCCTCAATGGTGGAAAAAATATTAGGAGACAAGGATGTCAACTCTGCATCAAGTTGAAGTGCCCAGAATGCATTCACTATGCCAAAAAGATCTGAAAACTTTCCCCAATAGGCGCGAGGAGTGGTCAAACTATCTAGATGAAATAGGAGGCTGTCTAAAATGTGCAGTGCAATCAAACCCATGGCTTCATCCATTATGTTTTTGTGGTGAAGGACCTCAAATGGATGCTACGAAATAGGTTGGTTCTCATCCATACATGACCATAAGCCATGTGACATGAGTAGCCCGGTCATGTGTGCTTTCCATGTGTGATAATTGTGTGGTGTGAGCTGGGCCACAGAGGGGTCCAACATTGAGAGAAGAAGTACACGGAAGTAGAAGGGTCATTTCTGAATTAAAGTGCAGAAATCAAATTCATCCCCACAATGTATAATTCTATCCCCCCATACAACAAAAGACAACTATAGAAAGCACAAAAAATGAGAAGAAAACCTATAGTTGGATGCAGAGATGGAGGAAAATGAAGCCTCTACTACAATGCCAAAAATGAGAGCTCAAATAGATGAACTAGCAAATGAGCTAGCATCATCACGTCTGGCTTAGAAACACCTTTCCGGTGATATTTTGTTTTTCAAAAATGGACACCGTATGCCCAAGATACGACCAAAAAACCAACAACACCTTCAAGAAATAGCTCTCTAGAAAAAACCAGTCATGATAAAAAATTTGACAGTCAAACAACCGTCACAAAGCCTGGGAAAAAATTTGACGGCCGTCTGCATGTCGCGGGCCCATCTCACTGAAAAAAATTCCAATCGCCAGAAAAACTGAGGTCGCCGAAAAAATTTTAAAAAACTTCTGGCAAAAAAAATTCTAGCAGGTGATGTCAACAATGATGTCACCTCTGTGTGCACTAGCGGTGGCAGGCGGTGGTGACATCGGCGGAGGTGGCGTTCGGGAGGCTTGCCGGTGGTTCCTGAGTGGCTGCTTTGCATGGGCGGCTTGTGGGTGGCCGATGGGGGCCGAGCGCAGATCGGGCCGGGCCGGGCTGGGGTGGTGCGGTGGTGGCTAATTCAAGCTGTGCTTTGGCAGCACCTCAAAAACCTAAAAAATAAGGTTTTTTTTTTAAAAAAAAATTTGGGAAGCATGTTGTACAGCCTAAGGAGCAAGAAATTTTTTCCAGAAGCTACGGTGGCCAAATATGGCCAACTTTATATGATTTGTAACTCTCCCGGGCCTTCTGAGCGTGATGGTGAGGTCTATTTTTTCTCAAAGTGCTCTAGAAAAAGTCGCCTCCTCAATATTGAAGAATAAACCCTAGAGAAGCTATGGTTTTCTTCTTCGAATCATGAATTAAAAAAACCTTTAGACCAGGCAGTAGCAGGAAAGCTCTAATACCATGTAGGATTTGAGAGACAAATCCATAGAACCTGAAGAACACCTACATGTAAGAAACTTGTAACAAGAAAGAAGCAGGAAGAGGGAAAGAGAAGAACTCAGAAGTTGCTTAGAAAGTGAGAGCAAAATTATAATCTAAATTAATGAAGAAAGAACTACAAAGTTCAACCTATAAAGGTGAACAAAACCCTAAAAACTAGAAAATCTAGGTTGCACATTAATAATTAATATAAATATAAATTATAATGCACTTAAGAGATAGCTTAAGTAAACTAGAGTAATAAACAACTTAATTAATTAAATCAAAGTGATCTAATTAATAAGTGTAAATAGATGATTAGTCTAACAGAATCTCTCCTGCTGAACATGATCGAGCACAACTTGCTCTAATAACAATTGTTAAAAATAAAAACAAATTTAAACAAAATTAGATATTCAAACACAAACGTAAAACACCAGTTTTATAGTGGTTCACCATTGATGGCTATGTCCACTCTCAAGCAGGTTAATCCCTTATTATTAACTATTTTCAAAATTACATACAGTGCAGTATTAGAATTCTTTTATAGACAAATATAATATAGAATATGAACAACCAAGAGGTTTGGAGGGAAAGCCTAACTATTGGGTTGCATATCTTTACATATTGCCCACGAGTTACTCGCATAGGAGAAGCACCAAGTGTTTGAAAAAATGCACCAGTCGCACATTGTAACCAACTTCTTGTTGAAAGAAAGATAAAATCATGAGCCTAATTCACCAATGCAAAAATACATATTGGGAATTTAGGGTGGGACCCAGTCATGAATGTGAAATCAAATATGTGAATTGGGATTTGAGTGAAGACTATGAAGGTCTAGAGGCTCGATTTTGGAAGTCTCACATTGAGAATGTGTGCAGATAGTTTAACCAAAGTTCCCAGCAAATACATGTATTCAAACCTTCTCATGTGGTCCATGAAAAAGGGTGATTTGAGTCTTCCTGATCCTGAGGTGGGTATTAAGACCAGAACTTCGAAGTCATCCAAACAAAAGTAATGATGTTCGGGAAGGGGAAGTTAATGATTATCTTCTCAAAATGAAAGATGATCGATTCTCAATAAAGAACACCTATGAAAGCATAATGATGCTCTTCTTGACTCATATGGAAAGATTCATGTGATGTAGGTCAATGATCTTCCTGAAAAACCAATTTGAATAATTTAGTTATCGTGATTCCCCTTGCTTACTCCAACCAAATGCAGACAATTTTGTTTACCTCAGCCTCAACAAATTCATATCTCAAGTTAGACACAAAAGGAATAGATCATATACAAAATGGTATTATTCAATTAGAAACTAGAAACATGATACATGATGAGGCAGATAAGCAAGTTACCCATGATAGGTGTAGAGCCAAGTGGTGATGATCACGTGAGAATTGCTCCACTTTGACATGATACATGATGCTATTTAAGTGAATGTGTCGAAGTGTCAGTATATACATGTATCATCTAAAGGAGACTCATATTATAATAATAATAAAGACATGAAGATGCCCCGTAATCAAGAGAATTATATGAAATCTTCTAAAAACGCACACGATTTACAAAGATTAGTTATGGTAACTAAAAGAGGACGGACAAGAGTAAAAGATAAATGTGCAACTAAAAGTGTAGTGGAGGGTTTGGCTTTTTCTCAGCAGTCAGGAGGCTACAGAGAGGGAAAAATACTTTCTTCTGTGTTTATTGTAACAGAGAGATGGGAGAGATTTATAAACTCTATTTTTGTATGTTGATTATGGTGAAAGGGTGAAAATGATCAGTTGGTCATGCTTGATTATATTTTCAAATAAATGAATGCATTACCTTGAATCTATTGGTTTGGATTAATATTTTTTGACTGCAAATAATATGTTGGTTATTGAAGTCTTATTTCTTGTATGTCTTGCTCTATTTATCAATAATCTATGTGGTTTATGGAATCAGGGGGTTTTATACATTCACGCACATGAAGATAAGTAATAAGTTTAACTCTTATTTCTCTACAAGTAAGAAGGGTAGACAAGTGATCAGTTGGGCATATGTTTGTCTTTGTTCTCTTTATTCAGTTTGTGAATTTAACAACTATATTCATTCCATGTCTATGGATGGGTGTTGACATGCCTTCATGTCTTCGGGTTAAAGACATATCAAGTTTTGTATTCATTGAAAATCATCGAAGGGGAAGTTGTACCTCACAATTCAAAGGGAATCTTTCAATCTCATGATAGCCTTTCCAATTGTTGGTATTAGATTGTGCTTTTTAGATTGGGCATTTAGGGATTATTTTGAAGGTTTTTTTAGAAGAACAAATCTGTTTACTAACAGATTTTTTGCGACTCTACTGGGGAGCCAAAAATGAAGATCAGTATTGAATAATTGTTTCCTCAAATATATATATATATATATATATATATATATATATATATATATATATATATATATAGGAGATTGACGACTCTGATAAATTGGTGACTCTACTGATTCTTAATGCAAATCTAAAAGAGTTGTAAGAATGGGAAAAATAATAGGACCCACTATCCCAAAGATTCTTCCAATGAATGATAAGGTTTTACAAGATTTCTGGGAACACTATAAACAAAGTATTTCAAAGGCTGTGAAGTTTAAGATAAGCCTTGAAGATGATCACACCTCTTCCTTACAATAGATGAGTTTTTGTCACAGATTTTACAAGCTCAAAGGTTTGGAGGCATGCAAGAGAAAAGTGTGGCAGCTCAAAAAAGAACTTGAGGTTGTGGAGGAAGAATCTCCAGTGATTTCATCTAGTTATATCTCTTGCAACTACCCAGTTATGAGTGAAAAAGAAATTAACTCGAGGGAACATCCTTGAAAGAGACCTAGTGCTGATGAGATAAATTCTGAGAAAGATTCGATGCTCCAGTACTTGTGGCGCACCTTCAAAGGGAGCATTTGTGAAGCTGAAAGGGATAAGTTAAATCCTACTGAAGATCAACAATCTACCATATTATTAGAATGTGTGCATAAAAGATATAATGATATCAAGAATTTTGATCAAGGAATTCCAACTTCTATAGAGATATCAAGAGAAGAATCAGAGATTAAAGAACCCTTATTTTCCAATCCATTGGTATCTAAAGATCAAGATGTTTCAGTAACAATGGCAGAATCATTGACGCTTTGGAGTTCTGATCAGCATCAAAATGGAAATCAGCAACAAGTCGGGCAAGAAGAGCCGCATGTGTTAGAGGGGTTGTTGGTAATTGATGATAAAGAGGTGAATACTTCTGATTTCCAATCTTTCATGACATTTGTTCCTTATTTCTTATCTTTCATCCACGTAACATGACTTTTGGATCAATTTCTCTATATTAGTGAACTCCATGAAGTTTTTCATACAATGGCCAATAACAAGGTTCCCTAAAGATTATGATGGCTTCCCTTGTGAATTTTATAAATCCCTTTGGGATTTTATTAGAGTGAACTTAAAATAAGTTTTTCTTTAATCATTTCCATTGAAATTAATATGAATGTTTATCAAAAAGTAAATATTATTTTTTTATTCCTAAGTCTAGAAACTTGGAGTATATTTATAAATAGAGACCTATCACCTTGTTCAATTTCTCTTGTAAGATAATTTATAGATCCTTAGATCTCATTCCTCAAAGGATGAGGCCTTAGCAAACTAATTTTACTAAATCTAGATATATTTTAGATAACATAATTATTTGTTAGGAAGGTATGGTATGGTCTAGAGACTCTAATCAAAAGGATTTGATCCTGAAAATTGATTTTTCTAAGGAATACATGAATACATTAGATGACCCTTTATGTAATGTCACGCTAGGGAACCCAGGAGAACTAACCTAATGTGCAACCAGGTTAGCATGATAAAAAAAATTTATAAATTTTACAAACAATAATGTTAACAACGCAGAAGAAAAATAAAAAATAACATGACATACACATAAGTACAACTCATACAAATGATCCATAAGCATCCAGAATTAGGGTCAGTATTGTCAGAAAACCATAATCAAAATGACATCCTAAAATATACATAAGCATCATGAAATAACCATAAATCACGTGTAAACATGAGATATAATACATTAAGCAATGAATTAATAACATTATGAAATGCAATACAAGAATATGCTCAAAATCCACTAAAATAGTTAACACATACATACTATGGTCCAAAAGAGTTCAGAAACTAACATGAACAAGCAGACTAAGGGGTAGGTATTACATCCCTAAAACTAGGCTTACTCCTGGAATCCGATAACTAATCTAGAAAATAATCAAAAAGGATTCACATCGTAGTGCTACACCCCCTATTAATTAGGATCAAACAAGAAGATGCACATCCATGTTTATATTGAATAGAAATTTGAACAGTTCATGCAACCTTACTTAATGCAACACTCACGCAAATATATAAATTACATAATGCATTTCGTTCCCACCTACAATTACAGTGCAATCTCTGCGATTTCCTCCCTTATACATACTATCAAGGGTCTGGAATGAACATGATAGAAACAATACTTATCATGAAACATGGTCAACAACACCACACATTCGGAATAGCCAACTTAAAATTCAAAGGAAAAACCAAGTGGAAGAACTTCCAAAGTTCAACATTAAATCATAAAAATGTACAATTTCAACAATAAATCAAATGTGACTAACACCACAACTAAACAATAAAAAGAGATTTGGGTGACTAATCCAGTCATAAGAAAACTCAAATAAATTAATGTTGACCCGTATGCATCACAACAAGATATCAATCAACCAAAATAAATCATCAATAAAAGAACATTTCACATAACAAGGTGACTATGGTTAGCCACACTCAAGGGAGTAATCGCTTCATGACATCCAAGATCTCTCACACTAGATGTGTTAGAGTATGAACACAATCACTCAAGACAACCAATGGGTTATATTTCTAACATCATCTTTATGCAATTTCATGAAATTATGTATTATTCTCTCTTACTAACATTAATATTTCATCAATCATATTCCTTAAGCTGATTTACAACACTCACACAATACAGTTCATAAAAAACAAATAAAGTAAATTTAATTAAACATGCAATTATAATCATGAACGATCAATAACATCACACTCATAGGGCTAAGAAACAGGTCACTCAAAGGGAATCATAAGTCACTCAAAGAGAAAGAAACAAGTAACAAGGAGTTCTTCAGACTACGACTCCATCACCACAACATATCCCATACAACATACATCAACTATCATACTATAATAGACAAGGTATTCCAATGACCACCAATTCTTCATGCAAACCACACCAAGCCAAAAGAAGTAAGCCATCTTCTCACTATCAAGACACGAACAAGAGATCATGAACAATGACTCTAATAGACACGAGGAGAGATGTGTTAACATGCACTACTAACCAACTAATGGGAACACAAATTTCCCAGAGCTCCTAGTGTAGAAATGTGTGCTCTGATACCAAGTGTAATGCCCCGCCAGGGAACCCAGGAGAACTAACCTAACATGCAACCAGGTTAACATGATAATTTTTTTAAATGTTTACAAACAATAATGTTAACAATGTGGAAGCAACATAAGAAATAACATGACATACACATAAGTACAACTCATACAAATGATCCATAAGCATCTAGAATTAGGGTCAGTATTGTCAGAAAACCATAATCAAAATGACATCCTAAAATATACATAAGTATCATGAAATAACCATAAATCACATGTAAACAAGAGATATAATACATTAAGCAATGAATTAATAAAATTATGAAATGCAATACAAGAATATTCTCAAAATCAACTAAAATAGCTAACACATACATACTATGCTCTAAAAGAGTTCATAAACTGACACAGACAAGCAGACTAAGGGGTAGGTATTACACTTTATCTTGGTCATGTTCAAGTCTATAAAATTTGATCCTCACTTTATTTAATTAGTTATCATTCTTTTTTTTTATTACCTCAACTTGTATTAAAATTGATGGTCAACAATCCAAAATTGTTGGTCTTTCGAGATCCACTACCAAGGTTATCTCCCACGATTTAACCCTCTATGTTCTTTTCATTAAATAATTTGGTTACCTTATGGCACATTTTTTTTCTCCTCAGATTTTGTGAAAGGTACATCCCTACCTAATTTATCAAAGTGATTTGTTAATTTTCTCATTGTGAATGATTATTTTCTCATACCCATAGACAAGTAGAAAATTATTAAATAGGTCGACAAGTATCAAGATTGATTTTTCTAAATATTTTGGATATTTCATTTTGTAACATAAGACATAGTTTAATGATAAATCTATCAAACTTACACCTTCTTTTCTTAAACCTTATGATTCAAAATGGATTCTCCACATTGAAGTTTCTATATTTTTAGGAATCTCCTTTACCTTCTAGGCTTCTCAAAAATTGTTATGGAAAGTTATTCTCACTAGAATATTAGAATCTAGCTTACTAGATAGATATCTACCCCTCTCCCTCACTAATAAATTTTAGGTTTGTTCAAGGATTGCAGAAACCAGTAATGTTTATTATTCTTCATACTAGGAACATTTTAAGGAATCTTATATGAAGTTAGAAAAACTTCATGATTTTATTTGAGCTTATTTAAAAATCATAGGGGATTTAATAGGTGGCTTTAAAATTTTGATGGAGTACTCAATATTATGAATTTTTGGGGAATTTTTCCACTTATCTTGTTAAGGTTTTGGTCTTTGAACCAAGTGGATCATCTATGCCCTTTAAGGTTATAAAGCCCAAAAAATCCTTTTGCACTATTCCATCACTTTTTTTCATCCTACTCAATGGGCTCCATGACAGTAAACTGGAATTTCAAACCCTCTTCACCATGAAATATGTAGTGTAGACGTAAGGAATTTTTTTGCATGGGGTATTTTGGGAGCTTGGGAAGCCATGAAGCCTTTTGCTTCTCTAGACCGGTTTTTGGATTCTTTAATTGATTTTTATTTTGAATTATTTTATGGTCCCTTATTTCTTAAGATCATAATCACCCTTTGCCTTGTGTTTATGCCTAAGTGTAATTTTACAAAAAGTGAGATAGAATTTTACAAGACATTTTCTCTATAGCTACTATGAGTCTTCTTCCATATACAAATTGGTATCAATTCTCTCAAACCTTAGTAAAAAGATTATAAATAACACCCAAAATGACTTTTTAAAACTATCACCCATAATAAGGATACATTTGGCTTTCTCCACACTTTCCTATGGTTCTCACTCTAGATCAGTGGTGACAATTGCAATCACTAATTTTTATTTTGGAGACAAAAACTGCACACCATTTGGTTGCAATTTTGCAAAGTAAATTGAATCTCTTGGGCTAGTAAATTATTTTCCAAGGCCTTCTTGTTAATTCTAGGTTATCTAATTTTAGATTTATTTACCCTAATTACCAATTTTTTGTGCAAGAAGAATCTTTCAAGAACCTATTATAGATTTTTCGTAGAGCCTAGAATGTTTGGACTTGTATTGATGGTTTCTTTGAGCCTTGAAAACATAATATTTTTTATTGCACATGGTTCTTTTAGGGGATTGGCCTCACACCCCTTGCAAATGTAATCAATTATTAAACGATTTTATGGTATATATTTTCTTGAACATATGGAGATATAGAAATGTGACTACTTTTATCAAACTTATTTTATTGATTAGCATCTTCTACTTTGTAATAAAGCTATGATTTGTTCTAATATTTTATTGTACATTAAAGTGCAAACTAACAAAGTTGCATTTAATATTATGCACTCTATTGATATTGTTCATGATTCTATTTAATAGGTTCCTGATTCTAAGAGGGATGGTAGATCGGACTTCCATTGCAAGATTCCTAAAGACTCCCCCTCTCAAATTATGGCCAAGAATGCCCCAGGATGTCTTGGTCATTGACTATAATATTGCAGTGGACTCCTTTAGAATGGGTTAATGAATTATTCACAAAATTAATCAGACAAATATCAAGTTATGGGGGACTCAATCCCAATTGGAGATTAAATAGTAGAAAGAGGTTCCATGGGGTGAGAATGAAGGAAAAATTCTTGTTACTTCTCCAAAAAAGTGGTCAATAATGTAGAAACAATCAGGAAATATTATGAGGGTAGAATTGTGGCCCTTGAGACTAAACTTAAAAGCATCAATGACAATCTATGCACACTATTCAACTTCATCCACAAGGTTATTAAGAACATTTTCCAAAACATTTGGGTCATGGTATACAAATTTGTAAAACTTCTCCCAAGTCAAGTAGTGTTTATAGATCTTCAAACTGGGGAGAAGAATTCATAGAGGAATGTTGGAGACAACAAAGGGCAATGAACTAGAAAAATAGAAAATTTTAAAAGAGTTGTGGTATACTTTGCACAAGATCTTCAAGATCTCAAGAAGATTTCTCTAGACATTTCCCAATTGGAGGAAGAGGCCAATGAGGACATGAAGAAGTTGGTTTACTGTCACTTTATTGTTTTCTCTATTTCTATTTTGTTTTGTCTATTTTTCTTATGTTTTTATACCACTTTAGTGATTCTTTGCTAAGGGAAAAATTTTGTTTGTAGAGTTTTGGGTCCCTTCAAAACCTATTTGAACCTTAATTAAAATAAATAAAGTTGCACTTGAGATGGGCCATATACAAGTTCTCCTCAACCACTGGAACAATTGCCCTTGTTTAGTGGTCATAGTTCCAATGTATTCGCCTTCCTCTACAATTTTCTCACCTTCTGAGACATATCATTATGTCCATGCAGTATTTTTGCTCAGGGTACTTGTGAGACTTACTACTAGGCTTCTCACCTAGCTATATCTTATTATCTTGTATACATATTCGATAGAACAACAAGAATAAATAAAAAGGAAACATAAAGATATTGATGGGCGGGAGCCTCCCTCAAGCACCCTAGACCTTGTTAATGTATGGGGCAAACTCAATGATTTAAATCCTCCTCATCCCCCTTTTGTTATTGTTTTAGTCAACTCAACCTTGTATTTGTTTCGATTATTTTTATGCTCTGGGATTTTTCCTTGCATAGACTCTAGAGGTGTTACTTTTTCTACTCACCTTCTTTTGTAAATATGTGCAATATTATTTTATAAATCGTAATCTAGACACATATTTATGAGGAAGTTGGAAATGTCTACTAAGGTTCATGATTGAAAAAGAAGAAATAGATCAGAGAAGTTCTATTAAGGTTCACGATTGAGAAAGGAAATGGATTAGTACAAACCTCTTATAGATTACAATTTCAGAGAGAAAATGGAGTAGGAAAGAGAAGAAATTGACTAGAAAATATCTATTAAGATAAATGATTGAGATAGAAAATACAGCTAAAAAGGCATAGTAATTAATTGCATTTTGTATTTGTATGGTCTCATTATAATGCCTTGTTGTAGCTGTTCTTAATCTTAATTTTATCTTTCAAGATTGTTATCTCAAAGAACATTCTATTGTCATAGTTATTCTTCATCAATATATGCATTTTTCCAAAAAAAAACAGTATGATAAGTTTCACGATTTACAAGGTATAAGCACATACTTTGGGAGAGGGTGAAGATAAGATAGGTCTGCTACGATACACAAGTAAAAGAAAGGAAATGAATAACTAGGAAAATCTATTTAGATGCATATGGCTAGGGGTGCATGTGACCACCCAACCCATTATCATATACAAGTGGCATGGAGATTACTACATTTCGTACATAAAACAAAAGCCATGGTGATAACAGTGTACCTCGTGCATCTCGAAATACTCTGACCGTATGCACTTTACTGCCACATCTAAACCTCTCCATGTCCCTCTGAATATATCGGATGTTGCCCCTTTCCCAATCTGCTCATGCAGCTCTATCTGTTACAAAAGAATTCATCAAATCAGCCATAATTGGGATGCCAAGAAATTGCTTTAATCCTTCTCTCTTATGATGACTTCAGTAAACAGAACTGAATTATCAGAACCCAACAAACCTAAGTACACGTTTGATCCAAGAAGAACTTCACAATTCCCTAAACTGCAGTAAAGACAGTCATGAAACCGAAATGTATGTCTCATTCTCTTGTCCATTGTTTTTAGTTTTGAGTGTGTGAATAGTTTTGTAGACATTTAAAATTCATAATTAAGAGAGAAGAAATTGATTAGAAAATTTCTATTAAGGTTCACGATTGAGAAAGGAAATTTATTAGAAAAGTCTAATGAATTATGATTGAGAGAGGTGGATTTTGAAAGGATTCATAATTGAGAGAGAAGAAATGAGTAGGAAATGTCTATTAAGATTAGTAATTGAGAAACAAAATATACCTAAACAGATGTTCTAAGATTCATATTCTAAAATTCATAGAAATTTTTTAATCAATTTCTTTTTTCAATTATGAATCTTAAAAGTCGAGCAAAAAATTAATGTAATTAAAATCAGAAATTATATACAATATTATAGACTGTAGAAATCATATGTATACAAACCTCATACTCGTTAATTTGCCAGCCGCCTTGTATAGCCTGTTGACGTAGAGAGCCCAAGCAAGTTGTTGGGGTAGTAGGAAGCTGCTCTTTTTCTGATTCTTCCATGCTTTCATGGGGTTCTTCACAGGAAAAATTTGATGGGTTTCCTACAATCAGATGAAGAAAACCATTCTCTTGTGCAATGTTAAGCATATCTCTAATATCTCTCTGAAGATTCATGGCTTTGTAGTGATATGTCTCCTTTAATTCTATCTGTTTTTGCAACTCTCTTTCCATCTCAGTCACCTGCATAATGAGTGATGAAAGAAACCATACATTCAAAGATATTGAGTTTCCACAATCTATAATGATGCTGTTTAAGACTTGGATCAACATTTTAGATCATATTCTATGATCTATTGTTAAAATAGTAAGCAAGAGAGGAGAGATAATAGATTATAGATTATGATCCAAAACATTGATTTAAAACATTTACACAGTTAATCCAGAAGCCTTCAAGCAACAAACCATACATTATGGTGATAGGAATGCTGGTTATCATTGTGATTATTGAAGGAAAAAGGAGAAAAAAAAAAAATAGAAATCAGACATTTTGATCAATGCAATAGTGGGTGATGATTACCTTTTCTTGTAAACCGTCGATCTCTTGATGGTTAACCATGACTTTACCAAAGATGTTTACGTTCTCAATGCCTATTTTGTGGAATGCTTTCATCCAAAAAGGCATGTTTTGAGGATAAGATTGTGCCGTGTACTTTGTCACACTGGTTTTTGAAGTGTTTAGTGATGATTTTGGCGATTCGGTTTCTTCCTTCTCTGGACGCAAACAGCCCATAATATCAGTTCTGATGCTTCAATTGTATTCAATGTGGGTAAGTAAATCACTTTTAGATTTTCATTAAAGAATGTTAAGGCCGGCTTCACAGTAATATTTATTGGGCATAGAACTGTAAAGGATTCAAACATGTCTAAAATTGTTTGCATAGTTTCCTCGTAACTTCATCGAGGATTGCATCGTCTAGTGGGTGTCGAAATGTATTGATTGCATCGAAATGAACGATTCATAACGTTTTGCATTCGTCTTAACGTAGATTGCATTGGCATCTCCGCTTAGGATGAGGATTCTTGGATCTAACTTTACATAGGGAAACGTTTAAGAACATAAACAAAACTATTATGATATATATTGGAAACAGTCTAATATGATTGTAAAAGTTAAATAATATATTTTAGAGTTTTAATGATAAAATTGGTTGTTTATAGTTATGTTTAAAATTTGTATGCTTATAAAAGTTTATTATATCAAAATAATAACAAAATATTAAGTCATTGTATTAGGGGGAGGATTACTTGTTCTTTAAATCATTTATTAGGCATGTTTATTTAGTATATTTAGAGTTAATTGTTTATTTTGTTATGTCAAATAATTCTACTTTAAGGCACACCAAAAAATCTCTATTCTAATGTCAAATTCTCAATTTGTTGAGGTAAACCTTTAGGTCAATTCATGACGATAACCTATCTAGATCTAAACACTTTCTCACAAGGGGAGATGAGCTATTGTGTTGCATCAATATTGGTGAGAAATCAACATCACTATAAAAGAGCTGCAATTTCACTTCTAAGTAAAATTAGGTGTAGTGTACTGAATCCCATCGAGCGACACTTCACTCATAATGCACATGGTACACATCTAATGATCAAGAGAGTTTTATAAATGGTAGCATGTTGGAACCACTTGGTCTACTTAAGCTTGAATCTAGAAGTATACATAAGAGATAATAGTCTACATTTTATATTGAAAATTATAACAAAAATCCCCATAAGAAATTGTATTATAGTTTTTCAGCTAACACATCTAAAATATAATGATGAGTCAAGAAGAATGTGGAAGTCAAGGAATGTAAGCAAGCCAAGGGGTTATATCCTCAAAGATAACAACTCTCCTTAATAAAAGTAGGCTAGAAGAGTGTAAGAGTCAACTATGAATCAAACATTGTGTAGCTTGCCATTTAGGATAAGAATAGTTTGTGCACTTTAACAATTCGCATTTTTTTTTAAATTAATTTTGGACATCTAGATTGAGAAAGGCCATAATGCAAGCATTGTTGACCAAGCAATACTCATATAAGCCAAATAAAAAGAAATCAATTTTAGGCAATCTTCTAGTTTGTTAATTTTTTTGTAGTTATAAAATCCAAGTGTGTGGGGGAGAATAAAGAGCCAATTGTAGATTTATCTTGGAAATAACTAAAGAGAACATTTTGGGGATCTATTAGATTTCTAGGCATGTGATGCAATCTATATTGAGGAGATAATATTTTCAATGGTTTTAATTTGATGAATGCATAATGGAAGATCACCATTTGTCTAATTATGAAATGACATAGTAGTCCTAAAGCCAGATTAATATCTCATTTAATAAATGAATTAGAAAATTCAAAAGATTTCCAAATGCTTCAAGAGAAAAAAAACCTCTAGTCTTGATTGGAAAAAAATCAAAAAATAAGGTAAACTAATCCTTTTCTAATATCATTTTGCATAAGATGGTATTTCCTTAATGTAGTGCAAAAGAGGATTTATGTAAGTCTCATAACCTTTTATAACTCTCATGAACAACATAGCACATAGTTATTGAATTTATTAATCAGCAATAATAAGCCTTTACCTAATATGATGAGCAAGTTTGACAAGAAACTTGATGGTATTCCCATGATATTTGTAAATTTTCCTATATAGGAAACATATATAATTCTTAGTAAACATAACATAGGTAGCTTTAAATGGGAACTAATAAAAAAATAATACACATGAGTAGCTACAAATTCCTTAGTGAAATTTTAAAATTTCACACAAAAAGAAAAAGGCTTAGAAATCTAAAAGGCCATTTTTTCTTAATCCCTTTAATAGCATTTTGTTATAAAAATGTAGGAGAATATTTTGGAGTGAAGGAGATGCCTACAAGTTATACATATTTCTTTGATTAATCAAATTATAGTAGGAATTCTTCAAGTAGAATTGTAAGTGAAATGGGCTAACACTAAGTTATTTTGTGTTACAAGTTGGAATAATAAGCCAAAGAAAAAAGTATTAAAACAAACTAGAACTTCAGAAGAGAACTATTAATGCTCCTCCTATTTGAGAATGGAGTCTTTAGAAAACATCCATTGATAAGCTACTAGGTGAAGTAGAGGAGATAAATACAATTGACTGGAAAAACATAATTATGAGCTAAATACACTTGAATAATTAATGGCTTCATCAACAAAAACATACAAGTCTAGTGTGGAGCATGAACATGTGAATATAAATAAAGTAGAAAAGTGTAACTCAAAATCCAAATTTATACGCCCACTCACTCAATGAATCCTAAGATCTATGCATAAAAGTAAATGACAAATAATAATACCATAAGAAAGACCTTAGATTGATCCAATGTTTACTTGATATTTCTTTAATGCTTGATATAGATTTTTGTCCGTTTTTAGTTCAACCTTGATATCAACATGATAGATATGATGCTTGATGCTTGATAATGAATGCATGATACTCCTTATGAAAATGCTAGGATACTACTCGCTTTGATGAAAATTCTAGTGATTTAATAATAAAAGTGATAGGACATGAAAGTGTTAGGATATGAAAGTGTGAGGATATGATCATAATAAGGTGAGAGTGCTAGGGAGAAAAATGAATGAGTGAAGGTATTATTTATTGTTGAATGTGAAAGACAAGTAAGAGAAAGGTAGAGGGAGGGGTGAGTCACTTGGCCATTAAATTATAACCTTAAATACTTTTGATATGTTCCACCAAACTTACTTTAAACTTCTAATTAGTGAAAGACATGAACCTGAAAAGAACATCAACCATAAACACATGAAACACCATATTTACATGGAAAAATATATTACTTGGGAAAAACCAAAGAGAATATTATATTAAAATATATGAACACCTATTAAGATGGATTACAAGAAAGGATTATTGTCAGAGGCTCATTGCCTAAGGTAACACTTCCTAAAGAAGACTCACTACCAGAGGGCTCACTGCTTAGATGAAGAAGGATAAGAGAGAAAAGATCCACCTTTTGATATACAACCTCAACACAACTGAAAGATCTGTAACCTTATTATTCACTTTCAATGTCTTGTCAGGATTAGTAGGACTAAATTATTCTTTAATTGCTAGAAATAAACATTGATTATATTCCTCATAATCAGATTCATATTTAGAAATACTAACATTTTCTCTAACATAATAGAATTTCCTATTAAAATTTCATTTTCTTTCTTTATTCTTTTGATTTACAATTTTGTCAGGACACCTCAACTTGTATAATGACCTATATTTACATATTTTAAACATTTAGAGGGTAATTGATTAATTTGTTCTTTCCAATTCCTTTCTTCATTCTTCTCACAAAATTTTCCTCAATCTCATCAAAAAAATCTTCTTTTAAATCTTCATCGTTTCTTGATTTGGTAGCCTTAAATGTAGTTTATTTCCTTGTTTGAATACTTCCAAATTGTCTCATCTCAAAAGAAATGAAAGATCCATAAATTTATTCTCTGGTCTATTGATTTAAATTATGTGATTCTTCTATAGGAGAGACTTTAGAACTATAGGGTTTGGTAAGAGTTTTGAGTACTTTTAGCACAAGAAAATTTTCTTCTAGATTTCAAAAAAGACTTATAATCTCATTCACCACATCATCAACTTTTGTATTTAGGTGGTTATATTGACATAATCTTCCATTTGTAGGTTCTCATACTTGACTTTAACATTTTGCAGCTTAGCTTGTTTGGCTATATCATTTCCTTTATAAAAAAAAATTCCAAACATCATGAACAATTTTCAAAGATACAACTTTAGTTAATTCGTCTTTTGATAAGTCACTAAAAATTGCACACCTTTCCCTTTCATTGTCTTCATAAGCTTCAATTTCATCGGAAGAGTTTGGACCATTGTCTAGTTTTACAAACTAATTTTGAACAACCTTTTAGGTCTTATAACTTAGAGGGGCCTAGTATCCTTGCATATGCACCTTCCAATAAGCATAGTCAGATCCATAAAATGTAGGTAGTGTCAGCTTGTGTTTCATTAGGATCATGTTAAGTGGTCAAGCTCTTCTCCAAGGAACCAAAGATCTTATACCAAGTGTTGAATGTGTAAGACAACTAAGAGAGGGGGGTGAATTAAATGTCTACAAATAATAACCTTAAATATTTTTTATTAGCTAGACACAAAATTTACTTTAAACTTTTAATGAATAAAATATATGTACACGAAATTTACAACAACCATAAACAAATAAAATATTAGACTTACGAGGAATTCCTTGTTAAGAGAAAAACCACAAAGAATATTATTCCCAAATATATGAACATTAGTTAAAGTGGATTACAAGAAAGGCTCATTGCTTGAAGAAGACCCATTTCTAGAGGGTTAAATACCCAAATGAAGAAGGGTAAGAGAGAATAGAGTCACAAATGGTATACAACCCAAACACAGGTAAAATATTTGTAGTCACCTTCATCTCAGTGCTTCCAGTAGCTAACACATTAAAGTTCATACAGCTCTACACCACACTTCACACTTATGCAATTGGGGAGACAAATCATCTTTCATACATACACATATGTGCACATCATTCACAAAAATACATGCATATGCCACCATGCGACACTATCATTGAATGATTCATCCTTTATTTATATCAACTTTACATTTGTAAAATCTCTGATTATCGACCAGAAAAGAACTAAAAAAAAATTGAATTAGGTTGGCACTAAACATTCCTACAATGGGGAGCAATGAGAATTGAACCACAAAATGTCTTAATTAAGACAAAAAAAAAATTAGTGACATACATATTACATATATTCTTACATACACCAAGATAAATAATTGAAGTGTAAACACTCGAGGTCATTAAAACCTAGAGTAAAAAACCATTGAAGTTTGAAACCATGTTTTTAAAGCCTAAGATATTGTGCCAAATAAAATGAATTAAGCTAAATAAATGAATAACTCTTTTCCAAAATTGCACCATCAGAAGCCATATGCAGAGAAATGAAAAGAACCGATTTCACAAATAGAATACTGTTAGTCACAGTCATGATCAAACAAATACTAATTTCACTTCACTCTGCTTTGACCACAAAATCTTGAATCCAACAACTCCAAACTATACTAAAAAAAATATCGAAATATCAACAAGAAATTTGCAACATAGAGAATATGTTAAGTAAAATATTCAACATCACTAGATAGAAAACATGTTAAAATTAATAAAATAATTGGATGATATTAATGACAACCAAAATTAATCACTACTTATCCAAACTCACTCATTTTTCTCCATACTGCAACATTTATATGCTCCCCTTAATATTTGATCAATGGTAGAGATTAATTAGAAAGTTGAGTGGATTATAAAATTTGAAAAAGTGTAGGACCTATAGTTAACACATGGATTGATGTGTTGGATGAAAAAGATGGGGTATTTTTTGTAGAATAAAATATTATTATATTTTTAGTTGAGATGGAAAAAATAAATAAAGTATTTGAACATATATAATTTTAAAAGAAGTGTGATCTAATTAAATAATGTTTGAAAATAATTTAATTATAGTAGATGTAAAGTTGAATTAATCAAATAATAAAGTTATTTAACTAATATGGCTCATTAAGGGGACGAGTTGGGTTGATCCAACAATGAAGAAGACTAAAAAAATATATTGGATATGTCTAGAAAAAGGATGGACTAAGATTAACTTTGACGGTGATTTGAAAGGGGATCCAAACCCAACTAGAATTGGTTGTGTTGCTAGGAAGTGGGGAGGAAATATATTAAGAAAGGAAGCTACAAGAATTGAGAATGGGATGAACAATGTGGCGGAAGATTTATCTTATGTACAAGATGTAAGGCTTGGATGAAAAATGGGGATTAAAATGTTACATTTGGAAGGTGATTTGTTAATAATTGTAGAAGAAACAATGGTGAGATCAATGTCGGCTTGGAATTTATAGAAATATATAAATATTATTGAGGAAGAATTACAATTTTTTTATGACTTCAAAATAACACATATCAAACAAGTAGGTAATGGCGTGGCAGATACATTATCATAATGGGCTTTAAGATTCATAATTAATGAGATAAAAGTGGAAGATTTTAGCGATCATAAACTCGCTGAGGGCAGTGATGATGAGCTAAGGGAATGATAAAGTGTCAAGGAAAGGGTGATTTTTTCATTCAATGATTAATTTGGAAAATATGTGATGGGATGGTTGGTGTGCAATGGAATTTAAAGAAGGTTTGTGTGCAAAGAGTTGCTTATTATGATGTCAAATGGTGTTGTTCTAAGAAGAGAATTGAAGAAACTAATAGAAGCTAATTTATCTCTTCTCACAACATGAAAACATCAAGCCTTCTTTGTTGAGGTTAATAGTAGGTTCCGCAAATGATTCCTAAAATGCAAGTGCAAGTGAGTGGTGAAGGTCATTTTGGTGGTTTTAGTAGATGAATTTGTTAACACCAAACACCAATATTGAATAAATATAGATATTTTGAGTATGGTTCTTGCATGGGGGATGGAATCTATAGAAGATGAGGTGATTATCAAGTGGGTGATAGAAACATTGGTGGAGGATGACATTCTACTAGGGATCAATCCCATCTTTCAATGGATTGTACTTGGTGTAGGATTTGACATTTCATAAGGTATTGAGGACCTAGAGGAGTCAGAAAGGTTTGGCATTGTTCCTTTTCTTCATTGGCCAAGTCCTTTAAATAGAGAGGCATAAAAGAATAAAATTAGGGAGGTATGGGAAATTTTAAGAGGCCATTGCATGCAGAGGATGAGAGAATTCTTTGGGCCCTCAATGTGAAAGCATGAAGGAAGAATCCATGAAGGGGATGATCATGGAGGGAAAGATGTGGATGTGGGATGAGGAGTGAGGACGCCCAGGGGTAGGGAAACAATTTTCATGGTGGAGTCTCTGTGTCTTTTTGGTTGTCTTTTAAAAGTGTGGTTTGAAATTCCTTGTTAAGGGAAAACAAAAAATGTAAAGGTGATATTTTGGTGTGTCTATATATTTTTTGTTTGTATATAATGTTGATATAGTCTGTAAAGGTGGTGTTTTGTTGATCATGTAATGGTGATCTGTGTAACAAGGGTTATGTTGAATAGTATAAAGGAAATTTTTTGTAGTGTAGAGCCAAATGGAAGAAGGATGTAGGGGTGGTATGGGGTTGATGAACAACTGGAAAGGTTGTATTTTGATAGGTGGATTAGGGTTTCTAGTATACCATGGTTTCAAAGACTTTTAAATGAATGTACTTACTTTTATTATTAATAATAAAATATACGCAAATTATAGATCAAAAAACATTTATTTAACTAATATTGGAGAGAATATAATGAATTTATTAAATAATAATAAATATTCAAAATAAATTGAATTATGGGTTCCATGTAGAGACATTGAATTAATAAAGGGCTTCTATTTTAAATTAATTAATTAATTATTTAAATACAATTAGAGGAAATAATTAAAGGGGCACACCCATGCTTAAATTGGGCCTATTGTAATTTAAGTTAATAAATGATAAATATCTAAATATTATTAATTAAATGCATAATACAGTTTATTAATGCATACATAAATGAGCGCACACTAAAAGAGATTCTAAAAAAGTATAAATTTTTCAACTTAGCAAGGTTCTTATAATTGAAAACACTAAACTTAGCCCCCCACTTTAGCAAAAGTATGAGTCTACATGAATAGCCGCGGTAAAGTAGAAGAAAATATATGAAGGGAGAAAGATCCACAATAAAGGATCCTAAATCATAAAACCATGTTCATGCTAATATATTTTTGTGATTATGCCTATATATGTTGTCATTAATGTTTTTTCATTTATGTGAACATATTCCTACTATTGGTGACAGTGTTCCTGAGATGTTTAGTGAGAATATTACTATGGTATGGCTAATATATTAAATATCATATATTTTGAAGGTACAAATGGTTTCATTGATGTCTTTAGTTGATCTATGTCATCTTAAGAGGTTCACATAATGATTAGAGTGAGATATGAAGGATTTACAAATCCTTGATATTTTGGTTGTTCAGGAAGTGACAGTGTTTCAATTATTGGATCGGTGTGGATTGGTTATGCAATATTATTCGTTTCTAACCTTGTAGTGAGTTTAGGACATGTATATGTGCCCTCATATTGATTGGTTCATGATTTTGATGTTGGAAAGACATTTTTCTTTTATCAACATGGTTGCTGATTAGTGTTCCTAATGAACAATGCAGAGATGAGTATGATTTATGAGATAGAGTTGTTCCTATTGATGTCTTGGTACTTCATGTTGCTTATTGATGTTTCTTGACCATATTATATTCATGTTTGTACATCATATTGGATTATGTGATCGTAATTGAATATTTTCATGTGTCATGTTGATCTTCTTAATTATTCTTGGCAGACATGGTTGTGTAGCGTGTTGTAAAGGATTATGGCGTGATTTATGGATCCAGAGTGTAGTGCCCTACCAAGGAACCCTGGGAACTAAGGGTTAGATATGCACTTAATAAAAAAAATTGAAGGGTAGAATAGAACATTACCTATCCAATTACAACACCTAACTGAACATAAGAAAACATTACATGCTAAAGATATGAACACAAACATCACATGTTCATGCACCAGGGAAAGACTTCACAACTCTTCCCAAAGGTTCCAAGATAATCAAATAAGATACTCAAAATAGAGAAAACAAATTCCCAAGAATGTCCTTCAAGGATCCAGACAACATCCATGAATGATGCACCACAAGAGGCTAAGCCGACAAGAAAACATGACTACCATTAGGGAGACTAAAAAATAGATCCATCCCATAAAATAGATGTTCTTCTTAAGCCCAAAAATAGATTCCTATTGAGCTTAACCAAAACATTTCATTCCTTATTAAATCACATCCCAACCCAATTGATTAATAAAATAATCAAAACAAGAAATGGGAAAGCTCCCACCACACTCATGGACCCTCAAAATCCAACCTGGAAGATCACAAATCAAGCTTGTAGCTCAAAAATGGAAACAATTCAATTTTGGGTAGAGACGACGATGATCAGGAATAGACGATGATTGGTCTGCCTAGACAAAAATTGGGCTACTAGTGAAGTCTGAGAAAGACCCAGTCTAGTGAGGTCGCATATGACGCACCTCAGGCATAGATATTGATCTGTAGAGATGTCGACCTGCATAGATGATGATTCATAAAAAATAGTCTACTAGTGAAGTCTAAGACCAAAAAATACTAGACCTGAGAGTGAGAGATGACTATAGTTATTCGTAGACAATGATTGGGGTGCTTTTGGTAGAAAACATAAGGCAAAAAGCCAAAAACTAGCCTGAGACCAATGCATGACTAAAATATGCCTAACTCCACATGGGGGAGTACAAGATACATGCATACTGAGGCAATGGTCACTCGATTGCATCAATAACATGAAAGGAAAGCATAACTAGATACATAAAGGAAACTAGAGTATATCCAAAGACACCAATGAGAAAATAAATTACCTCTACATATGCCAAACCAAAAAGTTGAAGTGAGCTCTCAAGTTCCAAGTCCTATAGCTGGAGGAAGTTTGTCTCTGTACATTGGTACCCAACGGTGGTATAGTTAGAAACACCACCCAACCATGTGGAGCTCGCAGGCCCACCTTGTCATTCTTTTAGAGATAGCAACTTGACCACAGTCATACAGAAAAAAAATACAAGAGGCTACACACAGTAAAAAATCCATGACTCAAGGATGAAGTAACAATCCAAGTATAAACACAAGATGCATAATGCAATCAAACATGGAGAACACTTGACATGTCATCCAACACAATACATAGATATAGAATACAATACACATGGAGAATACTCAACATGTGGGTCAATAGTCAAGTACAACCATATAAATCATATCTCTTTAGTATAATTAGTGTACTAATGAGTACTAACATGGCTACAGTGCAGTGACTCAAGGTGGAGTGTCATTACTTGGGTCACAGTAGCCCAAGTAGCATCGAGTATTGTATCAATTCCCTTGGGAGGACAAATATCATTTCTTTGATAAAATCCCATAGGAGGTCAGACACCAACTCACCTTCGATCAAATCCCTCGAGAATCCAGGTAATCACAATTTCTCTTTTTTATTAATGTGTTTTAACCCAAATTTATTTATTAAGTTTTCTCTTTATTAAGAACTCCTTCATGTGGCCTGTACCAACCAATTATGGGTTGGGATCCACGTAAGGAGGCACACCACACCACTTCTCAAAAACTAGGCTCATCTTGTTCTACAAAGAGGCACAAAGAAAAACACAAATAATGCAATAAGGAAAAATTCATAAAAGACTGTCAAATTCATAAACCACAAAACATGGTAAACTCTATTGGTCTCAAACACCAAGAGTACGGGTCACTCAGACCTCGGCATAGGAGTATAGCTCAACTACATGTCTAGATGTATCCTCAAATACCGTACATCCACATATCACATACAATATCAACCACAAGAATATAGTGTTATAACACAAGGCAAATGAAATAACCACAAAAGCAAGGAAGGAGGAAATCTCAACTCTGAACACTCAAGGCAAACAACCGAGTGAAAACAATGAAAGACACAAAAACAAATAGATCAATTAGCCACTATGCTAAGAGCATATTTTTTTTTGGAATCCATCAAGAATCTCTTTAGAAAATGAGGAAGGCTCATAAATCAAGACAATCACTTAAATTCTAAATTCTGGCAATGTAAAAATCAACATTTAAAGATCAAATGACAAGTTCAAATTGCGAGAGAAAATTGCTGGAATGAATTCAATATATTTCTCTTCCCCAATAATACTAAAAAGTTGGACTACTAAAACATTCAATAGGTAAATCATGCCAAAGATGACAATATACAAGTTCTGGATAATACACAAAACAAGGAAAACCCAAACATTCCCAAAATTCAAACATCTCAAAAGTCGATGAAGTTAAAACCCATTGGTCTAAATTCACCCAAAAACACACTTTTCAAATGAAATTTTGGATATGGGAACTTTACAAAAATCCAATAGAATAACATTGCAAAAACTTCAAAGCCCCACATGGGAATATAACAAATACTCACATCCGCCCAACCGAGTGGAGGAAAGTAACAAAAATGTGAGGGAACACTAGTTCTTAGATCATGAACTAATACCAATTTGATTAAATAAAAAATATGAAGCAAATCAAAAGATGTGAAGAGCCCTACCTCACGCAAATGATAAAAAACAAGAAATGGGTGAAATAAATGAAAAATCAGTGAAAATACGAACGACTCCACAAGAAGTTGGAGATTCGTGACACGAATCAAAAGAGCTTCTACCCAAAAAAAAAATTACCCAGTCACTCCCAACGAATAAAATAAGAATTTCTCCATAAGAGGTTTGGAGGGAATTCCCATTTTCCAAAAGCATGAAGTGTGGAAAATGAACCTTTTTTCCATAATATACAGTCACTTTTCCAAAATGACTTGCGAGTAGATTATATAAATACTTAAATAAACTATTTGACCTTTTCCCAAATTAAATAAAAAAATTTCCAATTAATTAAAATCCAACTACGATGTATTAGCCAATAATTAAAATAAATATAAAAAATTCCCCAAATACATAAATCATAATTAAATAAAAATCCTTCTACGATAATTGTGGGAACTCTAATGCACAGACATTCACTAGTCGATCACAACTGCAATATTAATCTAGATTTACCAACATCTACTAGAGGGAATAATATAATAATCATGGGTACATCGTTCATACAGGAATGATATTGGCTTAGTATGCAAGGCCAAAGTTACTATCCCTTGTGCCATGGCTGGGGAAATAGGCACACATTCCAATCCTACAACTCATGATGAATGTGCTTAGTACCTATTCACTCAAACAATAAAACATCAAGTATAGTTTATCACAATATAAATAGTCGAAGCACAATCATAGAACAATCAAATAATGAAGGAGAAAAACACCATCATGAGGACCCCATAAGGGGGTTACTACAACTTCATCTCAATTCATACAAGAACAAAGGGAAAAATGCATACCAATTGTGTGGTACATCATAGTAAACATTATATCATTTAAATTTAACATTGCATTTAAATTTGAAGCATTAAAATAAATCATTTTATGACTATTCTGAGCATAATTTACTGAAAGTAAATAACCAACGTGTCTACAACATAAATGCACAATACAACTCATAGAGTCCAATAAAATCATCCAGATAACATAATCAATAACCATGAATACAAAATACACCAGATAAACATAAGGCATCATCATCCAGATGTCATAAAAACCCTAATAGCATCATATCTAATATATAGATCAACACTAGTGTAAAACCTGAAATAAAGTGCGGTAATAAAATACATCACACAATGCAACTACTAGTCACATCACAAGGGTACTTACAAAAAATAATCATGATACAATCATAATCATCTTCCCATTGGCATAAACCTTAGTCACACCATCACACTACATCAAAAGACAAATAGGGAAGATACCAATCATAACCACAACAATAATCTCAAAATGAGCACAAGACTAAACTCAACTAGGTGTATCTCAAGATTCCAACATAGAACCCTAACACACGAATAGTCACTGAGTCACATAATTAGCTCAACCAATCATAAAAGATAAGAAATAAGCATCTCAAATGCAAAGAAAAGAATCACGAATCAGGCACAAAACCATCCATAGTACAATGGTTCTCATAACTAGGGACAAAGTATAAACAACCTATCGATGCAATGATGTAAGTCAGATCAACACGAAGGTGCAAACCTCACATGGGTCCAACATGATCACACAACAACAGCATGAAAAGTCAAAGCCACATCCCTCAGGATTTCATGCAGAAAGAAAATGGGAGAGGCACTACATGGAGTGTATTAGAGGAACTTGTTATGGATCATTTCTATGTCTTAGAAAAAATTCAATTGATCGCATTGTGTATCAAGATGTATTGAATAAATATTTTGTAATTAGGTCCTTGGTTGACCTAGTTGAGATAAATTGATGTAAATTATATAAATATATAATCATTTGTGACTATAAAGGGGTGAAAGAGTCTAATGGATGAGAAATGTTGAAGAGAAGAGGTATGAGTGGAATCTGCAATTATGGCAGAGATTTAATCTACTTAACTGGTACTATTTTGAATATTAGAGATCTTGTTTTCCAATTCATGAGTTTGGATAGTATTGATGACATGTAACTGATTGAATGTTTGAAGAGGTTAAGTTGATCACCGAAATGTAGAAGGATAATGAAAGACATTAAATTAGTTAATGGATTGTATTGTCATTGATGTCAACTTGATATAATCTAATCAGTTATAATCAAAGTGTCAAAGACTTCAGAGAATCAAAGAGAAAAATATTATGCTTACAGTAATGCATAAAAGACAAGTATTCATAATGTGACTACAAACATCGATGGTCAGTGAGACCTGACAGATAGAGATCACTGATAGTAAAGTCACACTGATGAATGAGAAAGAACACTGAGGAGCATTACCGATGAGAAGAATCACAAGAAAAACCAACGGCTAGAAACGTAGTGTAAACCGACGGAGAAGCTCGAGGAGAACTGGAGTGTTAAATGATGCTATCAAAGAGTTAAACACTGAAATTAACCTGAGTTTAGAAATGACAAAATATCTAGCTGGAAGAGCTAAATATAGAGTTAACTAGTAGTTATAATTGTTTTCATCAACAAGACAAAGCCAAAGTAAGTAATGGGTTTAAAGTTGTTTTTTCCAGTTGGCAAGAAGATCTCAGCGAGATAAAACATGATTTTTTTCTTTAAATCTCATTGGAGAGAATTGTGGATCACACCAAGATTGAGAAGATCAATAACCTAACAATGGTGATATCATGTCTATAAAGAGACAACATAATTCATTACAAATTGGTGTGGTGGGTGAATGAATGAAAAGAGGATGATGAAGAGAAACTTCATACAGTCCTGATCAACAAGCTGAGGAAAGAGCTAAAGTTTTCTATGGACACAGAGAATCAAAGCACAACATCACCAAGCAGAATCAAAGTGGAGCACAGGTATAAATAGAGTTATGTTTATCAGAATAGTTTTATGAGATTACAATAGATCTAAAAATCTACAAGTATAAGTTGTATATGTGAACTGATTGTACTGTTTCAGTTTAACCATTGATTCAAAAAGTCTCTTAACTGAGCGGGATTTAAAGATCCTTTCTATATTGAGATACATCTCAAGGAGTATCAAAAATTTTAATCATGAAGATAGCATGAGATGCCAGATACCAATTGACAGGCCAAGTGAGTGTTTGATCAAAGATGGTAGCATAGTGATGCCCGATATCAAGTGATAGACTAAACTTTTAAATCCTCTAACAAGGTCACACCTAAAAGTGTGTTTGTAACCTTTAACAGGGTTGGCTCTTCACTAAGCTCACTTTAGAAGAGTGAAAATGTTGGGTTACTAGTCCCAAGTGGTTTTTCCCTTAACAGGGTTTCCATGTTAAAAATCCATGTTTCAATGTGTTTATGAGTCATTACTTTAGTGTTTTGCATTACACTTAACTTAATTAGATTGATCGGTATACTCTAAATAATTTTCTATCTTTCGGTAAATTAACAGACTGTTATTCAGTAAACATACAATATAAGTTTTTACAAAGAATTTTGAGTTGTAGTAATTTGATAAAAGTATTTGGAGGCATTCATCTTATAGGACTGAAGATAACTAGAGGTAGAATATTGTGGTACTAAGTTTTAAGGGTTGTGTTGGTAATATTTCATGTTCTTGAGTTAGCTTTGTAAAATTTTGAATTTCCCTATCTTACTTGTGTTCAAAGGGTTTTAAATCATGGTTGAAATTGTTCTTATTCCTCTGCAAGTATTGTTTAAACCCTTAACCTAGCTAAAATTCCCAAAACACCCTTGTCTCATCATTAAAAGTATAAATTTTGGTCAAAAAACCCTAAGTGTCAAATTGGTTCTAATTTTGTGTTACTTTTTGTCACTAAAGATTATGTCCTGAATGGATCCCTTTTAAAATGTTCATGTTCATTAAGTTGTTGGTCCTAACGTCATGGTCTTGTATTATTCCCTAAGTTCAAAGTCCACAAATGCTTTAATTAAATTTATTATCTATCATGCAAGTGTGCTTTAATCTGACGGCCCGCTTAATGGCTTATTCCCAAAGTAAACAACATCTATCATTAAAGCCATTAAGTCGCGACACCACATGTCTCTAGTGGGTCTGATGGTCAAAAGGGTTCTCAGTTAATTAGTGGGAAGATCTTGAAAGAATCAAAGGTCAACTTAATTGCTTAATCCCAAAGTGATCAACATCTATCATATAAGTGATTAAGTCTAAGTGACGCATGTCAAAAGGAGTGATGTGGGTCATGTCGCAGGTAGTATAGAGGAGATTAAAGCTTAGAAAGATCTAATGGTCATCTTAATCTCTTAGAGGAAAGATGATCGACATCTATCAGCTAAGTGATTAACCAGTATTGACATGTGGTAGTTGGTGGTCCCAGGTATTCTGAGATGATAATGGATTAAAGTACAGACAATTTTATTTTGATCCAACAGATGACTTAATGGCTTATCTCAAAGATGCGCAAGATCTAGCATCTAATCCATTAAGCAGTGCTGACACGTGTCCAAAGGGTGACGTGTATTCCACTAAAGGTGAATTTTATCACAGGTTAAAGGTTGGAGAATTTTCTAAAAATCTAACGGCTCACTTAATCGCTTAAAGAGAAACTGATTGAAATCTATCACTTAAGTGATTAAGTCATGATGCCATGTGTCCTATTGGGTCTGGATGAGGTCATAAAGGAAGGATTAAAGATAGAGCATGTATAGAAAGAATCAACAGTCAACTTTATCACTTAGAGGAAAAGTGATCGAGATCTGATGGATAAGTGATTAAGCTGTGGTGAAGCATGGCATAAAAGGTGGGTCCTATACAGTGTAGAGATCATGTTATAGAGATTGCAAGTTTGAAAAGATCGGATGGCTCACTTAATGGCTTAAAGACAAAGTGATTGACATCTAGCACTTAATCCATTAATTCATTTTGACACATGTCCAAGTGGAGTACACTGTAGCCGTGATCAGTAAAATCAAGGTGGAATAACTTGTAGCGAAGTTAAGGTGAATCAGAGAGTTGACTTGATCGCTTAAAGGAAAAGTGAATGAGATCTAGCATTTAAGTGATCAAGTCGTGCTAACATGTGTCCCAGATGAACAATTTTTCTTGGAAAAGATGAGAGTTGTCAAATGAAGGATATGTCATTTGAAATCTACGGTCTAGATTCAAAGTTATTAAAATGAGCATCAGTGAGCCATTAAGCTACGAGTTTTGAAGCAGGCAAATTGATTGCAGAATGTGTGGCCACTTCAGTTGAATTCAATGTGAAAGACTGATTTGGTTGAGGCCATATAATTCATTAATTCAAGTTGAAGCTATCATAATTCACTAGAATCATTCAAGCGAAGGGCAGAATTGGAGTGATATTCAGGTCCTTGTGACAGAATTGCAGAACGGGTAAGCTCTATCTAATACAGTAGAAATTCATACTTTGAGTGAGATTTTAAATTTGAAAAGCTCTTAGAATTCTTGTTTAAGTCTGAATTTTTTTTCCATCTAAATACCTACGTTCAAAAATGTCCCCTAGGATTGAACTCTCTGGAGAGATAGATTATCAGAAAAGAAATGTGAGAGAGGACCTTCTGTAGCAGTTAAAAGAGTCCACAGGTGATGCTACCCAGATTAAGAGAATAGTTCCAACACATCCATGCTTCAGAGTAGGAGAGGGTTTATATGACTTAGGTAGGTGGACCAAGGATGTCAAAACTAGTATAAATGGTTTAATTCTGTTTAAAACTGCTTATAGCCAGAGAAACGCTCCTTCCCCAGATTGTAACATATGGGATTTAGATGTGGGAAAATTGATAGTACCCAGGGTATTCATGGATATAGATCTATTCACTTTGATAGCCAACACATATGACAGAGTATCTAGGGTTGTAAGGGATACAGAGGGAAATGTGTTGTTGACTATCATAGTCGATGAAATCAAAAGAATTTTCAAATTAAGTGACTCATCAATCCAAATGGATGATATTGATTTCAATTACTTTAAGGAGGTGTACCAAACTTAGAAGGAGAATTACAGGAATGAGGCTCTGAAAGTGTACTTTAATAAAATAGGGGATTTAATTATTGTGGGCCCAAACACACTAGAGCCATTAAAATTGGACTATTTCAATTGTAAAGCTAGAAAAATGTATAGTGCCCTGTTCCTAGTTTTAGGATAAGATGAAGAAGCAACAATGCCAGTTCACATCATGCTTATGGTGGTTCAGATTCTACACCCCCACCTGTCAGTAGTTTTTGATTATGCTTCTTATATTGCTGAACAAATGCATGAAGGTTTAATAGGTATCAAAGATAGTAATATACTCAAGAAAATGGGGTGGTATTCTCTTATGATGCACATGTTTCTATTTAATAGTTTAGATATCTTTGAGGAAGAAATGGACCTAACTAAGTTCTAGGATGATGAGGATTTTCCTATCCAATTATGGAGTGTTGATCTATCCTGGGATAGAAAAGAAGCCAGCTATGTATATTTTGATAGAGTTTTTGCTGCTAAGCTTAAGTCACTATTATGCAAACAAAATCCTAAGATCCACACAGATATGATGAGATTATTAAGGCCTCTGGAGTTTTCCCTAGAACTAAAAATTGTCCACAATTAGGGGGATCTCATTTTTTACCTTGTCTCTACAGTTATCAGGGTTTATGGATTCAGGGAAACCCCCAATGTTCTGCCCTATAAGGTGCCTTTGAAAATTGGCATAGCAGAAATCCTAAGGCAGATGGGTGGATTGCAAGAAGAAGCCTTGATAGGAAAAATGAAGGGAAGTATCTTCCCTACCCTCACAAGAGCCCACCATTTCATCATTAAAAAAGGTGGATGGAGACAATTTGATAAATATTTTGAGCCCTACCATCTAGAAACATCTGTGTCTAGGTGCATGGACAATGAAGGCTTCATCATGGACATGTTCAGGAAAAGAAAAAAGTGCCTGGCACTAGAACACCAATTCAATTTCCCAGAGGAAAATGTAAGAAACATTTTTGATCTGAATGATCAGGAGGTCAGGAAAGAAAAATGGTTGGTGTATAAATATTATTTAGATTTTGTCCACAATTTTGACAGGTCATATGATCCTTTGAAGGAATTTTCACCTTGGGCCAAAAATATTGAGTTCCTTATGACATTGTTTGAAGTTATAATGCAGACTCTCAATGAGAAAAAAGACAAAGTGATGGAAGCTGAGCCAGAAAAAGCTAAGGCTATTCTAAGAAAACTTACACAGGGAAGGGTAGTCCCACCTGGAAATTATGTATTTTATAAAACAAGATGGTATAGTACAATTATGCCCAAGATTGACAAATATTCTGTTAAAAAAGGAAAGAGGCCAGCAAATACCAGTGCCCAAAAGATGCCCTCTCCCAAGAGACAAAAATTTGAGGAAACAGAGCAAGTGAGTGAGTTATACTCCCCTTCCTAGTCCCCTCTACATATGGACGACCAAGCTATTATTGAGAAATTGGTCCAAATGGGAAACATAGGCCAATTTTTTGTTACTACACAAGAGCTACAAGAAGGAGTTCCAGAGGAACCCAAGCATACAACTCTGGATCTCACAGTGGTAGAGTTTGCAGGAAAGGAGCTGGACCCTATAACCAAATAGGCCAGTGAACAGTTTCTATCAGATGATAATTTTGTTTATCCTAGAGCCTTTGTTCAATTCCTATGGAGAACTCATATTGATGAGTTCAAGGATAGATGCCATAGATTGCAAGAAGCTCATCCAAATCAGAGCAAGGAGAGCATTGAAAAGGAAGTCAAATAGGAAATGATTACTAAGTTTGACAAAATCACCCCTGAAGAGGGCAAGGAATTGGTAAAGAAGAATGAGATCCTTATCTTACCCCAATGGGATTTGGTTGATGTCACTATTTTTTATGCTATTAGAAAGGAAGCCAAGCTATTGCACACTAGTGGGACACAAATTGGTGCCCAGTTTAGTGAGGATCATGCGGCATTAGCAATTTGGTCTTTGAAGAAGAAAGATAGAAAGAGAACAAAAGAACATAATCAGACTGAGGATATAGGTAGCCTCATCACAAAAATATTTTTTGATACCTCAGGTGTGGAGGCAGCTAACCTTGCTTTCCAGACTGCTAATTTGAGCTTGAAGGTAGCTGAAAAGAAAAAAAATATGCTTTTGAAAACTTAAACCAGAAATATGAATTTGTTCTGAAAGTATATAATGATGAAAAGGTTAAATCTCTGCAAAAGGATGGTAGAATTGCATTCCTGGAGGGAAGGAAAATAGTACAATTAGTGCCTCAAAGGATAATTGCATAGGGACCTTACTAGAAATCTTCATCGAGCCCTATAATTACTTATCCTCCTTCTCCTGAACCATCTACTTCTACCATACTAGAAGAGCTTGAACAAGAAAAGGCCATGTTGAAAGCTGCAAGAGCAGAACTTGAAAGGCAAAAGAAAGAGTGGGTGGAGAAGTCTACAGCCTTCAGAGAAGCAGGGGCATGGGTGAAGCATAAATATGCAGATAAGATACATATTTCTCTTATGAATTGTACACATGAAGTAGTACCTACTGCCATATATGTTCAAGGTAAGAAAATTGTCAGCATTATAAATGAATATAATGAAAACAAAGAAAAGTTGGACCAGTTGGTGAGTAAGTGGAAAGGGAAGGCAGGGGAGTTAAAAAAATTTCACACCACTTTCAAGAAGAACAATGATGTCAACATAGTCCTGACTGGCACCCACAAATGTGTCAAATTACTCTTAGACATGGATATAAGGAGAGACATTGTTGTTAGAAAAGTGATGGCCTTGAAAAAGGAATATTCACAGGACAGATATGAGATGTTCCCGAATCTCTTTAGAAAGAATGGAAATATAAAAGATGAGATTTTGTGGCATCGACAAATGAATC
This sequence comes from Thuja plicata, assembly GCA_018584345.1. Classification (NCBI taxonomy): domain Eukaryota; kingdom Viridiplantae; phylum Streptophyta; class Pinopsida; order Cupressales; family Cupressaceae; genus Thuja; species Thuja plicata. The sequence goes on along the minus strand of MU223814.1, from coordinate 306,561 downwards.
AAGCACTGACAGTTAGAACTAATAACATATTAACCTTCGAGAGTACACTACTTTTTTCTCAGACAATTGAGATAGTGGGCAAAGCTAGGTCATTTTTGCATTTTAGACATATGAGATTGAGAAGGAACATACCACTTGGAATGAGATCAACAACAGAAAAGATGAAGTCCTTAGCTTCATCTGGCCAAGAGATGAGATGTTCACTTCCTGGAAGGACAAGTACACAATATTTGATCCGGGTGAAGGCAAGGACATGTAAGTGGATAATGAATCCCAAAAGAGTAGTTGATACAGTTGAAAGTGGAGATCGTATATCATCGGAATCTAAGACAATGGATTCCAGATGGTTGTCCCCTAACAAGTACAAGGAAAATGCAATCACCATGTGGCCATAGGATAAAGAATTAGTTGGAGTATGTTATAACAAAAAGTGGCTTTTCTGTCCACTTGTTATTTTTTCCTATTGTACTCTAAGTTTTTTCTTTTAGCCTAGTCATCCAAAGCTTGTTGCATCCTTGATCTTTAAGGATTCCAAGATGACTAGTGCTGGCTATAAGTAGAAAATTGTAACATATTGTAAAGGATGGTAAAATCAAGACTATGAGGAAAATTTCTGAATTATGTCTGAGCTTTAAGTTTTGAGTCAATTTGAATGTATTGAAATCAGTAGCATTAATAAAATACAATGGGATTTCCAGTATCATACCATTGATGTCTTTTTGCATTTACATTCAGCTCTTGTATGTTTAATCTATAAGGAATTTTAAATGTACTAGTTACAAGGTAGATGTGTTATTATTTGTGAGTTGCTTTCAAGGAGGGTTTAAATCTTGCAAATAGTTACAGAGGGTTAGGGTTTATGCAAGAATTTGATACAAGGGTTTGAGAGTGAGAGGATAGTCTGTAAGGCATTCTATCTGAAGTTTTATTTGTGTTTCAATTAATTATCTTTGGTGAAAATATGTTTCATTATGACTCTAAGGCCGAAGATTAGGCACTGATCAAGCTCTGACAAGTAGTTGTTATCATCAAAATCAATCAAATATTAATCCATCTTTACTTTCTATTTTCTAAAGTACACATGTCTAGATAATTATCTTGAGTACAATTCATCTTAGTGATTCCTTGAAGAGAGAATCAATAGGTTATCTTTCCTAAGCCAAGTGGCCTAAAAAGAAGAAGGATCAGGAATCCTTGATCCACTGTTGGATTTGCTGAAAATTGGTAATCTGTTGAAGGTGCACCCGCCTGGGTTTGTGGAGCCCAAAGTGAAGAAGGAATCTTTTCATTGTTAATTATCATTTTCCCTATATGAATCTAAATTGGGAAACAAAGAGTCAAGCATTTACTACTATATATTGATTATACAAGAAAAAGAGCTAACAGGTTGATTATTGGAATATTTTCAGGCCACTAATTCACCCATGTCTCAATTATTACTAACAATTGCTATCAGAGCTTGTGTGCTTAGAAAGGGAGTTTAACAGCTCAAGAAAAAGATCACAAGATGAACAGATGAGATGTGCCCAAGTTGAATAAAGACAACTTTGCATCATGGAAAAGAAGAATAAGACTCCACCTATCAGGTATGGGAAATGATATTGTTCAATACTTAGATACTGAATATGTGTTGCCTACAGGACCTCACACTCTTGAACAATTAAGAGTAAAGCATGAGCATAACTGCATGATAATAGAACTTGCATCATCACTCTTCGATGCTGACTTTGAAGATTCCAAAACCTACACCTCTGCAAAGAAAATGTGGGATAAGTTGAAACTTGTACATGGAGGAGATGCCAATGTACTAAGAGAAAAGGCAGAAACCCTAAGAGGGAGGTTTGATGAGCTAAGGATGAAAGAAGGAGAAAACATTACTCCGTATAGCTATAGAATCAAAGAGGTAGTAAATTCTATTCAAGGAGTTGGAGATGTTCTTGAAGAGGAGACAGTGGTAAGAAAAATTATAAGAACCTTGTTGCCTATTTATGCTATTAGAGTTTCTTCTATTAAAGAAATGAGAGCAGTAGCAAAGAATACAGTTACTCTAGATAGTCTGATTGGTAGAATAATTCATTTGAGATGAATAACTTTGACAATAGTGCCTTACCATCCATAGAATCTGCATTCAAATCTTCTCTAAAGATAAGCAACTCAAGTCATAGACATGTTAAAAATTATAGTGACAGTGATAATGAGGATCAAGGACTTGATAAAATTGAAGAACTTATGGCCAAAAGATTGTAGAGAGGCAAAGGCAGATACAAAGGTAAATTACCACTTGTATGTTTCAATTGTAAAGAGGTTGGACACTTTGCTACAAGATGCCCAAACCAAAGAAAAGATGACAGAGGGAATGACAGATCATATGAGAAGAAGTTTGATAAAGGTTAAAATAGATATTACCAAAGCAACCAACAATCTGAAAAAGAGATATACCCAAGACTACATGGACAAAGGGAAGAAAGCTTGTTACCTAGCTAAAAACAGAGATGATGACACCGACGCCAAATCAGAAGAAGACATCAAGATGGTATTTGTAGCCATGAAGGATGACTCAGATGAAGATGAAGAAAGGTATGTAGACACTGCACTCATATCTAAAGTTAGTAAAAATGATGTATGAATCATAGATAGTGGCTGCACTCACCATATGACTGGTAATAAACAAAATTTTGAGACTTTTGAATACTATAAGTTGGAAAGCTACAATGGAAACAATTATTGTTTTGTCATTGATGTCAAACCTTAACTGGTAATACTATTGCTATTTGTTTGAGTACCATATCTATTGATTGATGAAGAATATTTGAAGGCAAGTATAACAAGAAGACTAAGTGAAATGGTTGAGTTATGGGAAATCACAAGGGTACTTGATCAGTTAGAAAATTGGAAAAGTAATGTGTTGTTTATCTTTTGATGATAGTTTACTGAGAACAATTTATGCCAAGAAAAGTTTGTGATTACTGAGCGCCAGTAAATTGCCGAGGAAACCAGTGATGACCAAGCAGAAGAATACAATGTTGGCTGAGCAGCAGTATTTTGGTAATTGTTGAGATTTGAGATCTCTGGCTGACATAGTTGATTTTATTGGGATATGTAAAGTTAAATTAACTATAAGCATGACTTGTCCACACTATTGAAATGCACGAGTAACCGTAATTAATTCATGGATCAAAGATTTAACTAATGATTTCTTTGGAGAAGTAAATTAAATGTAAAGAAGGAAAGATCTGTTGGATCTTAGCTAACCTAAGATCTATGGTCTTGATTAAGGGATAAAGATTTATTTTACCTATATGAAGAGGTATAAGATAACCTCAAGGGATTATTCAAATATGTGAAGTAATGTGAAAAGTGTAGCAAGAGGATTGCATGGTTAATTGACTGATTGGAATGATCTAGCATAGAAGGTTGAGAAAAGAAGCAAAGAGTTGCGAGAGTGATTGCTTGATAGATTTCCAAGTAGATTTGAAGATTAAAAAGAGAAAGGAGACCACTCAATGAATTATCATTAGAGCTGAATTAGATGTAGATTTGAAAAGTAAGTTGTATGTATAAGATCACTCCTGCTGATTACTTTCTAACCATTATATCAGTCAAAATCCTTTAACTAGGTTGACCTAACAATAATTATATAAATCCTTTGAGCAAGGTGACATTAAAGTTGAATTTTCTAAGTCCTCTAACAAGGCCACTCCTGACAGGGTGATTAAATCCTTTAACCAGGTCACATTTAGCAATGTGTTTTGTAACCTTTAACAAGGTTGGATCCTAACAAAGCTCACTTCAGAAGAGTGAAAATTTGGTATCATGTTACTGGTGGTTTTTCCCAAATTGGGTTTCCATGTTAAATACTCATTTCAACTTGTGTGAATGTTTATGTTTTGTTTTACTGTTAATTTTCTACAAGCTGATTACATTTAAATAGTAAAACTGCATAAGTATGTTGTTGATTTATGCTATTGCTACTAAGCAGATCTGAGTTGTTCAAAGTGGTATACAGTCTAAAATAGTACATCTAGACCTGAGGCTAACTAATTCACCCCCCCTCTCATTTATTCTGAATTCATTCTAACAATTTGTATTAGAGCTTTGGTCTCTTGAAAATAGTTTGAAGGTACTTGGAGCAAAAGATCAAGATGTATAAAATTGAGGTACCAAAGTTGAACAAAGATAGTTTCCCTGCATGGCAGAGTTTGATAAAATTGCATCTGGCTGGTATTGGTGATTCTGCTAAGCACTATGTTGAAAATCATTATGTATCCCCCACTATAACTGCCACAGCTGCACAATTAAGAGAAAAGAAGGAACACAATCAAGAAATGTTGGAGATTGCATCATCTCTAAACTATCATGAGTTTGAAGACATAAAGAACTGTAAAAAATGCAAAGAAGATGTGGGATGCCCTAGAAACCATCTATGGAGGAGATACAAATGTGCTAAGAGCCAAATCTGAAAGTTCAAGAGGTAAGTTTGATGAAATTAAAATGCAAGAAGGAGAAAATATAGTTCAATATTATGGTAGGATAAAGGAAGTTGTAAATGCTATTAGAGGAGCTAAGGGAACCATTGATGATAACACCATTATGAGAAAGGTACTGAGAATACTTCTTCCTATATATGCTATTAGATTCTCTTCAATTCAAGAGTTAAGATGTAATCCTAATAATAATTTGACTTTGGAAGGTCTAGTAGGTAGACTTATTGCATTTGAGATGTCAAATTTTGATAACTACACTCCACAAGGTATTGAATTTGTATTCAAGTCCCATATGGTCCTTAACAAATCAAAGAAAGGAAATAAATGTGTGAAGAGTGACAATGGCACTATAGATGATGATCTGGAAGAACTTGAGGCACTCATGGGAAATAAACTATCTAGAGAAAAAGGAAAATTCAAAGGTAAACTTCATATCATTTGTTTTTCATGTAACAAAGTGGGTCATATTACTGCAAGATGTCCTGATAAGAATGATAAAGATGAAAGAAGAGACATCAGGTACAAAGACAAAAAGGATGACCAAGAGTTCAGAAAGTATAAAGATTACAAAGATAAAGGTAAGAAATCTTGTTATATAGCTGAAGAAGCTTCTAACCATGAATCTCACAATTCTGATGAAAATGATATAGAAGTTGTGTATGTTGCTATGAAAGATGATTCTGATGATGATGAGAAAACTACACTAATTTATTATATGAGTAAAGATGATCATTGGATTATTGACAGTGGTTGTTCACATCACATGAATGGTGATAAGGATAAATTTGAGATCTTAGATCAGTGCAATGGTGATTATGTTATATTTGGTAATGATGCACCATGTCTTGTTAAAGGGAAAGGATCAATTAACTTGACTGAAAAGATCATATGTGACAATATATATTGGGTTGATGATCTTAACTATAATTTATTGAGTGTTTCACACCTGAATACTTCTGGTTACAAAGTTAAATTCCATCACAAGAAGGCAAAGATCTATGATGCCATTGGAGAATTAGTTGGAAGCGGAGAACAAACAAAAGGTAACTTGTTCTATCTAGACTTAGCTGATGAGACATGCTTGTTTGCACAATATAATGATGTTTGGTTATGGCATAAAAGGTTGTGTCATGTAAACTTTGATAACATGGTAAGCATAAAAAAATTGAAAAAGGTTAGAGGGATGCCTAAGTTAAAGAAACCTGAAAAATGCAATGTGTAAGCAATGTCAATTAGGAAAATGACTAAATCTAGTTTCAAAAGCAAGACTCATACTTCTGAGGAAACTCTAGAATTAGTTCATACTGACCTTTTTGGTCCCATTGGAGAGAGAAGTTACTATGGAGATAGATACTTTATTCTATTTTTTGATGATTACTCAAGAATGATGACTCTTATGTTTCTTAAAGAAAAATCTGATGCATTCCATTTATTTAAGTGGTACTTGGAAAAATTTGAAAAGGAGATAGGTAAAATCCTAAAATGTTTAAGATCTGCCAGAGGAGGTGAGTTTATTTCTAATGAGTTTAACAGGTTCTGCAATGACCGAGGGATAAAAAGATAGATGTCCGCACCTAGGACACCACCACAGAATGGTATTGCTGAGAGAAGAAATAGATCTATCATGGATTGTGCCATAACACTAATGATGGAGAAAAATGTTGCATAGAAATATTGGAGAGAAGCTATAAGTATAATAGTCTATACCCTGAACAGAGTACAAGTACAGAAAGGTACTAATGATACACCTTGTGAGCTATGGTATGGATATGCACCTAATGTAAGATACTTCAAAGTTTTTGGAAGCAAATGTTTCATACTGGAGGATAACAGAAATGGAAAACTTGATACTAAAGGTGAGGAAGGCATATTATTTGTTATTCAACTAAAATTAAAGCATATAAGTGTATGAATTCTAACACTAATAAAATTGTGGAAAGTGAAAATTTTAGAATTGATGAATATGCAGAAAGAAATGAAGCTGAAAGCACACAGGAACCTGAAAGTTACAAATAATTTGTCTATCTGGATGAGGAAGATTCTAATGAATTAGCTGAACCTGAGAAAGAGGTTGTTGAGCAACAACTAGCACCTATCGAGTCACAAAATGAGGCTGTTGGGCAACAGGAGGTAATTGCTGAGCTATCTGGTGGAGATGTCGAGTCATAGACTCAACCTGAATTGAATGTGAATGATCAATATGAAGCAGAAAAAGAACCTACTCTAGCAAACTATATAAGGAGGCACCATAAACCTGATCAAATCTTAGGATCAAAGAATTATGTAGGTATGACAAGAAGCAAGTTGAAATAAGATACATGCTTGTTATGTGATTTTGAGCCTAAAATAGTAAAAGATGCCTTAGAAAATGAAGATTGGATATAAGCCATGAATGAAGAAATTGAACAGATTGAGAAGAATAATCCTTGGACACTTGTACCTAGGCTGAATGACAAAAATATAATTGTTTCTAAGTGGGTATTCAGAAATAAGATGAATGAACATGGAAAAGTAACAATAAATAAAGCTAGACTAGTATGCAAGGGTTATGCACAAGAGGAAGGAATTGATTATGGAGAAACATTTGCCCCAGTTGCAAGATTGGAAGGAGTAAGAACCTTACTTGCATATACAGCCTACAAAGGTTTTTAAGTTTATCAAATGGATTTAAAGTCAGCATTTCTAAATGGGATATTAGAAGAAGAAGTATACATTGAACAAGCTGGTGAATTTGTTGACCCAAGCAAGAAGAACATGGTTTGCAGACTACACAAGGCACTATATGGACTGAAGAAAACACCTAGATCATGGTATGAGAGATTGCACAATTATTTGATAAAGATTGGATTTGCAAGAAACAATGACAACAACAATCCGTATTTGAAGACAGAGAAAAGAAAAGGTACTTTATTGGCTGAAATGTTTGTTGATGACGTTATATTTAGTGGACAAGATGTGTTATGCCAAACATTTGCAAAGGAGATGCAAACTGAATTTGAGATGTCTATGTTTGGTGAGATAAAAAAATTTGTTGGCTTACAAATATATCAAATGACGAATGGTATCTATATTACTCAATCAAAATATGTTAAGGACATGCTAAAAAAGTTTGGAATGGAAGATTCAAAACCAGTGAGTACACCCATGGCTACTAGACAGAAGTTAACAAAAAATGATGATACAAAAGAAGTGAATCAAACCCTTTACAGGTCAATGATTGGAAAGTTGCAATACGTTGTGCACAACAGATCTAATATTGCACTAGCTGTTGGAATTGTTGCAAGATTTTCTGCCAATCCCAAGGAAACTCATATGATGGCACTAAAAAGAATTTTGAGATATTTGAAAGGAACAGATGATTATGGTCTGTATTACAAAAAGAATGATAAGTTTGAACTTAGAGTCTATATTGATTCTGATTGGGATGGAAATCTGGATGATAGAAATGGAACCATAGGTGGAGCATTTCTTTTAGGAAAAAGATTGGTTTCATGGAAAAGAAAGAAACAAAATTGTACCTCACAATCTACAACTGAAGCCGAGTATGTGGCAGTAGCAGTTAATTGTTCTAATATTGTGTGTTTGAAGATACTACTGAAAGATATGAAAGAGGAGATCACAGAACTAGTTGTCATATATCGTGATAACACGAGTGCCATTAATATTTCTAAGAACCCTGTGATGCACTCTAAAACAAAGCATATAGCTATCAAGTATTATTACTTGAGGGGGCTATTTTAGAAGAAGAAAGTGGGACTAGAATATGTGCATACTAAGGAATAATTAGCAGACATATTTATAAAGGCACTACCCAAGGATGATCATGAGTATCTGTGAGGTAAATTAGGGGTGATTCCCCTAACTGAGGCTAATTAGTTCAAAATGGTCTTGTTGCATCAAATGTTATATTCAGAATATTTGATACATTGATGCACAGGAAGTCACACTTTAGGATGCTACCTAAAGCTATGAAAAATAGACAAGGATAGAAAAGAGGATCATTCATAAGCAAGATGATGGGAACAACATTATACTAAGTTAGCATAGAAGAATTTGCATGATGAAGATGTCAACATCTTTGGCATTGTTTTCAAAGAGGGAGAGTTTAATGAAAAAGAGAGAGTTTACTATACTTAGAGATAAAGGGAGATTTTACTGAAAGAGGGAGTCTACAAATGAACATAGGATAGAAAGATTTTAGTGTGATTACAGACACAGAGGGAGAAACATTTTACAAGATGAGAATCATAATGAAGCTAAAGACATTAATGAAGACTTGTTCATATCAAGGAACACATGCAAAATTTTTGGATTGTATGGTAACTATGGTTGGAAAATTATTGTTTTAAAGTTTAGTGTTGTCATCAATGCCAAAGAGGGAGATTGTTAGAAAGCTACAATGGAAACAATTGTTGTTTTTTCATTGATGTCAAACCTTAACTGGTGAGACTATTTCTATTTGTTTGAGTACCATATCTATTGATTGGTGAAGAAGATTATAAGGCAAGTATAACAAGAAGACCAAGTGAAATGGTTGAGTTATGGGAAATCACAAGGGTACTTGATCATTTGGCACATTGGCAAAGTAATGTGTTGTTTATCTTTTGATGACATTTTACTAAGAACAGTTTATGCTAAATAAATTTTGTGATTACTGAGTGCCAGTAAATTGCCGAGGAAATAAGTGATGACTGAGTGGAAGAACAAAGTGTTGGCCGAGAAGCAGTATTTTGGTAATTGTTGATATTTGAGATCTCTAGCCGACATAGTTGATTTTATTGGGATATGTAAAGTTCATTAAGGATAAGAATTATTGGTCCACACTATTTAATGCACGGGTAACCATAATTAATGCATGTATCAAATATTTAATTAGTGATTTCTTTGGAGAAGTAAATAAAATGTAAAGATGGAAAGATCTGTTGGATCTTACCTAACCTAAGATCTACGATCTTGATTAAGCGGAAAAGGTTTATTTTACCTAGATGAAGAGGTATAAGATAACCTCAATGGGTTATTAGGATATGTGAAGTAATGTGAAAAGTGTATGCAAGAGGATTGCATGGTTAATTGACTGATTAGCATGATCTAGCAGAGAAGCAGAGAGTTGCGAGAGTGATTGCTTGATCGATTTCTAAGAAGATTTGAAGATTGAAAAGAGAGTGGAGGCCACTCAATGAATTAGCATTAGAGATAAATTGGATCTGGATTTGCAAAGTAAGTTGTATGTATCAGATCACACATGTTGATTACTTTCTAACCATTGTATCAGTGAACATCCTTTAACCAGGTTGACCTAACAGTCATTGTATAAATCCTTTGAGCAATGTGACATTCAGGTGGAATGTTCTTAGTCCCCTAACAAGGCCACTCCTAATAGGGTGATTAAATCCTTTAACTAGGTCACATTTAGCAATGTGTTTTGTAACCTTTAACAGGGTTGGCTCCTAATATAGCTCACTTCAGAAGAGTGAAAATTTGGTAGCATGTTACTGGTGGTTTTTCTCAAATTAGGTATCCACGTTAAATACTGGTGTCAACTTGTGTGAATGTTTATGTTATGTTTTATTGTTAAGTTTCTACAAGCTGATTACATTTGAACAGTAAAACTGCATATGTATGTTGTTGATTTATGCTATTGCTGCCGAGCAAATCTAATTTGTTCAAAGTGGTATAAATTTTAAATTGGTACATCTAGACCCAAGGATAACTGATTCATCCCCCCCTCTCAATTATTCTGAATTCATTCTAACACTATAATGGTGGTTCAGTGAGAATGGGAAATGATACACCTTGTCCAGTTGAAGGTAAATGAACCATAATGTTGATTAAACTGATAAAATGTGAAAATTCTTACTGGGTTAAAGGACTGAATTAAAATTTGTTAATTTTTTCTCAATTAAACAATTCAGGTCACATAGTAGCATTTGAAAATAAGAAGGCAAAGAGCTATAATGAATCAGGAAGATTGATTGGTACCGGTGAGCAGACAAAAGGTAACTTTCTATCTTGATGACACTAACACCACTTTTTTGATGGATAGAAACAAAGACATATGGTTATGGCACAAAAGATTATGTCATGTGAACTTTGACAACATGATAAAGATAAGAAACAAAAGTAATGTTAGAGGCTTACCGACAATGACTAAGCCCGAGCATATCATGGGCAAGAATTGTCAAAAAGGTAAAATGACAAAGTCTAGTTTCAAAAGCAAAACCCATACATTTACTACAATTCTAGAATTAGTCCATACATATCTATGTGGACCCATGAGGAAAAAGAGCTACTATGGAGATCGGTATTTTATTCTCTTTGTTGATGACTTTTCTAGAATGATGACAGTCATGTTTTTAAAAGATAAATTAGAAGCATTTAAGATGTTTAAATGGTATAAAGCAATGGTAGAAAAACAAAGTGAAAAGAAATTGAAATGCTTAAGGTTAGAAAGAGGAGGGGAATTTACTTCAGATGAATTCACTGACTATTGCAATGAGCATGGAATTAAAAGACATGTTTCTGCACCAAGGACACCACAGCAAAATGGAATTGTTGAAAGGAGAAAAAGATCAATTGTTGACTGTGCAATAACATTGATGATAGAGAAAAGCATCACTCAAAATTTCTGGAGGGAAGCTGTCAGTACTGCTATCTACACATTAAACAAAGTACAATTGAAGGACACAAAGAAGACACTGTATGAGCTTTGATATGGTCATACACCCAATGTAAGATACTTTAGAATCTCTGGTAGTCAATGTTATATATTGAAGGATGATAGAAATGGAAAACTTGACTGCAAAAGTGAAGAAGGTAACTTTCTAAGGTATTCGACCAAAAGAAAGGCTTATAAATGTCTTAACAAGTCATCTAACAAAATCATTGAAAGTGAAAATGTGAAAATAGATGAATTTGCTGAAAAGAATGATAAGGAAAGCAAAAAGGCACTAGAGGACTAAAATAGGTTTGTTTATAAAGAATCAGACACTCTACCTGAGCAACAGTGTGTCGCTCCCAAGCATCAAAATATTGCAACCGAGCATTAGGCTGCAATTATCGATGACTAGGATAATCCTCAAGATGATGTTCTGAATAATGGAGATAAAAATTAAGGTGAAGAAGATGATCAGAATGATGAACACATAGATGAACCGAAACTTGCCAAGTATGTCAGAAGAAATCATCCACAAAATCAAATCATAAGAGACAAGAAGGATGGAACAAGAATAAGAAGTAAGTCACTTAACACCAGATGTTTACTTTGTGATTTTGAGCCTAAATCTATTAACAATGCACTTGAGAATGAAGAATGGGTTAGTGCTATGAATGAGGAAATAGAATAGGTTGAGAATAACAATTCATGGACACTAGTATCAAGACCAGATGACAAGAATTTCATCGGTACCAAATGGATATTCAGAAACAAGCTGAATGAGAATGGAGAAGTCACTAGAAACAAAGCAAGATTAGTATGCAAGGGATATACACAGGAAGAAGGTAATGATTATGGAGAAACCTTTGCACCCATTACTAGACTAGAATGAGTTAGAGTAGATTACTTTCTTATGTTGCATTTAAAGTATTCAAGGTATACCAAATGGATGTCAAATCTGCATTCCTAAATGGAATACTAGAAGAAGAGGTATACTTTGAACAACCAGAAGGGTCTGTTGATCCAAACAAGAGAAACATGGTATGTAGACTACATAAAGCCTTGTATGGATTGAAACAAGCACTGAGAGCCTAGTATGAAAGACCTCACTCATATCTCATAAGCATAAAATTTGTTAGAACAAGTGAAAATAAAAATCTATACTTAAAAGAAGATACCAATGGTAATATTATGATTACTGAAATCTTTGTTGATGATATCATTTTTGGGGTAAATGATTTTTTATGCAAATCCTTTGCTAATGAAATGAGAAAGGAATTTGAAATGTCTATTTTTGGAGAGGTCAAATTATTTTTTGGTCTATAGATTCTTCAACAAGATGCAGGCATTTACATCACTCAGTCCAAATACATCAAGGAAGTGCTAAAGATATTCAAGATGGAAGATTCCAAACCAGTGGGAACACCTATGGCTACTGGATGCAAGATGAAAAAAGAAGACAAATCCAATGAGGTAAATGAGACCTTATATAGATCAATGATTGGAAAACTGATGCATGTTGTTCACACAAGACCAGATATAGCACATGCAGTGGGGATAGTTGCAAGATTCTATACTAATCCCAAAGAATCACATATGACTTTTGTCAAAAGAATTTTGAGATATCTGAGGAACACCGAGGACTATGACTTATGGTTCAAAAGAGAAGGAAAATTTGACCTACAAGTCTATACTGATGTTGATTGGTCTGGAAACATTGATGACCAAAAGAGCAGTGCTGGAGGAGAATTCTTCATGGGTGACAGACTTGTCACATGGATAAGAAAGAAGCAAGGATGCATCTCTCAGTCTACTATAGAAGAAAAGTATGTGGTTGCTGCTACAAACTTCTCTAATATTGCATGGATCAAAAAATTGCTGGAAGGTATGCATATGAAGATCATTGAACCAGTAATTATCTATTGTGATAATACCAGTACAATAAACATTTCTAAGAATCCATCCATGCATGCTTTGACTAAGCATATTTCTATCAAGTATCACTATCTCAGAGAACAAGTGCAAGAAAAGGAAGTGATGCTAGAATATGTTCAATCAAAGGAATAGTTAGCTGAAATATTCGCCAAACCATTATTGAAGGATATATTTGAGTACCTGAGACAGAGACTAGGGGTTCAACCCTTGTCTATTGGTCAGTAATCTGACTAGGAAGATGCATCAGCCTATACTAAATCTGAAGATCAGTCATGTTGATGCAAACATTGAGATGGATAGCAATAGATACATCTGTACATTGCAAGGTACATATCTACACCAAAAATCATAACATTATATTGCTGATGGATAGGGAAATTCAAGGAATATATTATGCAAAGGGATAGAACGTGATATAGATGATAAAATAAAGAGAAGTATTTTTGTTTGGCATTGTTGTCAAAGGGAGAGAAATATCTCATCATCATAAGGGAGAATTATCATTAGGGAGATTCTCTTTATCATACAAAGGAAGAGATGATATCATTATCAAAAGGAGAGATGATTCCATATCACATAAAGGAGAGAGATGATAAAGGGAGATATTATATCATTATCCATGAAAAGAAGTTCCCAAGAATCAGGAAGGAAGAGTTAATCAATATTCTAAGGGAGAAAAATTTATTACACATGAAGTATCCAAGGGATAGAAGTAACAAAGGGAGAGAGTTCAAACAAAGGAAAGATTGTTGTCAAAGGAAAAAGAGATTATCAAGAAAAGGAATAGTCAAGGCAGAGCACATATCTGAACAAAGATATTAGATGATACATCTATCAACTGAAGGGATTGAAGATTGAAGACAACCACTCTCAACCACTCTGCATGAAACAAATCTAAGCTATTTTTTTGAGCTTACCAAGAGCTAGACATTTGTAATAGTTACATTAGGAAAGATTGATGAAACTGTATATTTCATATTGTATTAGTAATAGAATAGTATGATAATGTAATATGTTGCCATCAATGCCAAAGGGAGAAATTGATGACATGTAACTGATTGAATGTTTGAAGATGTTAAGTTGATCACCAAAATGTAGAAGGATAATGCAAGACATTAAATCAGTTAATGGATTGTATTGTCATTGATGTCAACTTGATATAATCTAATTGGTTATAATCAAAGTGTCAAAGACCTCAGAGCATCAAAGAGAAAAAGATTATGCTTTTAGTAATGCATAAAAGACAAGTATTTACAATGTGACTACAAACACTGATGGTCAGTGAAACTTGACGGATAGAGATCACCAATATTCAAGTCACAGTGATGCCCGAGAAAGAACATTGACAAGAATTCCTAACGAGCAGAATCAAAAGCAAAACCGAAGGCTAGAAATATAGTGTAAACCGATGGAGAAGCCCAAGGAGAACTAGAGTTTTGACCGACGCTATCAAAGACTTAAACACCAAAATTAACTTGACTTTAGAAATGAAAAAATATCTAGCTGGTAGAGATAAATATAGAGTTAACTGGTAGTTATCATTGTTTTCATCGAAAAGATAAAGCCAGAGATAAGTAATGGATTTAAAGTTGTTTTGTCCAGTTGGAAAGAAGATCTCAGCAAGATAAAACTAGATTTTTTCTTTAAATATAATTGGAAAAAATTGTGGATCACACCAAGATCAAGAAGATCAAGAACCTAACAACGGTGATATCATGTCTATAAAGAGACAAAACAATGCATTACAAATTGGTGTGGTGGGTGAATGAATGAAAAGAGGATGATGAAGAGAAACTTCATACAGTCCTGATCAACAAGCTGAGGAAAGAGATAAAGTTTTTTGCGGGTCTCGAGTAACAGAGCACAACATCACTGAGTAGAATCAAAGTGGAGCAAAGGTATAAATAGAGTTATATTGATCATAATAGCTTTATGAGATTACAATAGATCTAAAATTTTGCAAGTATAATTTGTATATGTGAATAGATCATACTATTTTTGTTTAGCCATTGATTCAGAAATTCTCTTAACTGAGTGGGATTTAAAGACCCTTTCTATATTGAGATACATCCCAAGGAGTATCAAAAATTTTGATCGTGAAGATAGCATGAGATGCCAAATACCAATTGATAGGCCAAGCGAGTGTTTGATCAAAGATGGTAGCATAGAGATGCCCAATATCAAGTGATAGACTAAACTTTTAAATCCTCTAACAAGGTCACACCTAACAGTGTGTTTGTAACCTTTAAGAGGGTTGGCTCTTCACCGAGCTCACTTCAGAAGAGTGAAAATTTTGGGTTACCGAACCCAAGTGGCTTTTCCCTTAACAAGGTTTCCACATTAAAAATCGATGTGTCGATGTGTTTATGAGTCATTACTTTAGTGTTTTTCATTACACTTAACTTAATTGGATTGATCGGTATACTCTAGATAATTTGTTTTCTTTCGGTAAATTAACATACTGTTATTCGGTAAACATACAGTAGAAGGGTTTACAAAGCATTCCAAGCAGTAGTAATTTGATAAAAGTATTTGGAGGCATTCATCTTATAGGACTGTAGATAAATAGAGATGGAATATAGTGGTACTGAGTTTTAAGGGTTGATTATTGGAATATTTTTAGGCCACTGATTCACCCCCCCCCCCTCAATTATTACTAACAAGTATGTCCTTTATAATTTGTTATCAGAGATTATTGTAAGAAAGTGAGCCTTCCTTTGGGTTGAAGACCTTATTGTAATTGTGCATTGAGATCTAGGTAGTGTGTCTGAATGCATGTGCATTCCCATTGTAATACTCCTAACAAGGTATAGTGTTTCTACTAGAGTACATTCATCTTGTGGGTTTAATCCCCATCATGGTTTTTCTCCTAACCAGGTTTCCACATCAAAAATATTGGTGTTATGTGTTTTTTACTATGTTATGTTCTTGTTGGAAAGTGGCCTGATCAACATAGCTTATAGGTTTCCA
Source organism: Thuja plicata (assembly GCA_018584345.1). Taxonomy (NCBI): domain Eukaryota; kingdom Viridiplantae; phylum Streptophyta; class Pinopsida; order Cupressales; family Cupressaceae; genus Thuja; species Thuja plicata. Next base: position 290,520 of record MU223814.1, on the reverse strand, counting down.
TTTATGGAAACACTTCTTATTGGCATGGTTTCTTGAAGTACAATCTAGTTTTGGATATTTATTTTTGTAAAAATGAGTAAGTCAAGGATGTAGTTAACATGGTACAGTCACACAACTTTGATCAGCAAGCACTGTATACATCAAAATATATTATGCAAGCTTATATAAGTGTACTATTTGATAAAATAGGCCTTCTGTTAAGGCTTCTTGGATTTTGGAGTTTTTTAGATAGAGTTAAAACTTTTTGAAGTTATGTGAAGATAATACAATAATGATATAGGGCAGATGAATGGTTGCAATGATTAAGGAAGTATTTTGAGGAATCTAGAAGTGCTACTTTGGATCTAGATTGGGTCCTACCCTAATTTTGTTGAAGTATGGTCACCGACTGTGTTTTTGTATTTTTTAAAGTGTTGGACAATTTTTGTCCGAGGAGATAAATATACATCATAAGGAAATAAGCAATATTCAGAATTTAAGGAAATCATCAACATACTAAGTTTATTACTAAAGATCACAAGAATACATTAATTTCATTTTAAGGATTTAATCATAAGATAAGATTCACATTGCATGATATCAGAATTAAATATCCATTTCTAATAATTCCCAAATTCATCAATAACCCGTAACATAATCATAACATATTTCCAAATCAATTGTCCCAGAAATAAATGTCCATAATAGAAAACACAATATAGTCCATAAGGTGCATCATAAAGCATCATGTGTCCACACATCCAAAATGATCAATCCCTGGCATAAATCATAAAATCCATAATGTCCATAGTGCATAAAAAGTAAAGTATCATATGCTAAATCTATCATAAGTAGAAAAACTGGAAAACTATGATGGGGTTCAAGGTGAGGCCTCTTATCCTCCCCCCCTAGGCTTGAACTTCCTCCTGGAGTTCATCAAAAAGATGGGGATACTGATCTCTCATCTGCTCTACATCCTCCCAAGAAGCTCTAACCTCATCATAGTAATCCCACTAAACCCTAACCTGGTCCAGCTCTCAGCCTCATAGGCCCAGCGTCCAGTGTGCCAAAATGTGAATAGGCACCAATGCTAGTTTCCCATCTGACTCCACCTATAAGGCATCCCAATCTATAATGCGAGACTCATCATAAATATATTTTCTCAAAATAGAAACATGAAACACATCATGGATGCTTGACAGGCTAGGTGCCAGGGCTAGATGGTAAGCAACTGGTCATGTCCTCTCCAATATCTCAAATGGTCCCACAAATCAAGGTGCTAGCTTAGATCCCTTTCCAAAATGGATTGGAATCTTATGAGGGCGTACTCTCAAAAAGACCCTATCTCTGACCATGTAAACCCGATCTGTCCTCTTTGCATCGGCAAACGTCTTCTATCGATCTTGCACCTCTAGGAGACATTGCCTAATTAAGGCTACCTGTTGCCTCATCTCTAGGACTAGCTGTGGTCCAATGGTAACTCTGTCCTTCAAGGTCTACCATATAGTGCCTAATATGGTGGCATACCCAAAGATGAATGATGCCCATTATTATAGGCAAACTCTACTAAATGGAGATACTCTTCCCACTTGACCTGATGATCCATAACATACATACAAAGCATATCCTCAAGAACCTGATTTACTCTCTCAGTTTGACCATCTGTCCCTGGGTGATAAGTTGTGCTAAAGTTGATTGGTGCCCAAAGCTGCCTATAATTCTCTCCAAAAAGATGATGTGAAGAGAGAATCCCTGTCAGAAATGATCTTCTAAGGAATGCCATGCAGTTTGACTATATCTCTCAAGAAGACCTATGCCACTGCTAGGGCTATAAAGGTGGTATGGATGGGTGAGAAGTGGGCCACCTTGGTCAACTTGTCAAATGTCACCAAGATAGCATCATGGTGTCGAGATGACATAGGGAGACCAATAATAAAATCCATGGATATAACATCCCACTTCCACATAGGTACCTCGTGAGGCTAAAGGAGCCCTCCAGGATGGCCATGCTCAGCCTTAACCTTCTGGCATTCGAGACACTGGGCTACTAACTCTGCAATGTGTTGTCTCATACCCTGCCAATGATAGAGCTATCTCAAATCAACATGCATCTTCTTAACCCCAGGATGCGCCACATAAGGGGCTCTATGAGCCTCTAGCATGATGATATTAGGAAAATCCCCTGAAGAAGGTACATAGATGCATCCTCTATGATGTAGTAGACCATCAGACTCCAAGGAATATTCTGAAAATCTCCCCACAAGGGGTCTCTGAGATCAGATCAATTGACAAACCTCTATATATAATTCATCCTCCTACAAATGGTGTAGTATACGATCTTTCAAGTCTGTACCAGTGATCATGAATGATAACTCATGTCACCTCCTACTCAAGGAATCAGTGACCACATTCTCTTTTCCTTTGATATAATGGACATCAAATTCATACTCACATAAGAACTCCATCCACCTCCTTTGCCTAGCATTAAGGTTTGGCTGAGTGAATATATACTGCAAACTATGATGGTCTGAATGAAGCTAAAATTGATGTCCCAAGAGGAAGTTTCACCATCATACTAATGTATTCACTACTGCCACAAGCTCAAGGTCATGGGTAGGGTAATTGAGCTCGTGATTCTTAAGTTTCCTAGACTCATATGCTATAGCTTGCCCATCCTGCATAAGTACTACCCCCAAACCATCCAAGGAAGCATCAGTGCAGACTACAAAGTCCGCTATAGGCTCTGGTACTACTCAAATAGGTGCATTGGTAAGTGCTTTATTGAGTTCCTGAAAGGCCCTCTCACACTTCTCTATCCAATAAAACTTCTTTCCCTTTCACTGTAGGGATGTGATAGGATGAGCCATTCTAGAGAAACCCTGAACAAACCACCTGTAATATCCTGTGAGACCCATGAAACTCCTAACCTTGGTCACAGTAGTAGGTGTCGGGAAATTCATAATGGCATCAATCTTAGATGGGTCCACTAAGATCCCATCACCTGAAATAACATGGCCTAAATATCAGACCTCTATTATGAAGAAGGCACATTTTGACAAACTGTCATACAATTGGTTATCCCTCAAGCACTGTAATACATGTCTCAAATGCTCCTCATGTTCCTTCTCATTACGAGAATATATTAGTATGTCATCAAGGAACACAACCACAAATCAATCAAGGAAAGTGCAGAATACCCCATTCATGAGGCTCATGAATACAGCAGGGGCATTCATAAGACCAAAAGGCACAACAGTGAACTCATAATGTCCGTATCTAGTCCGAAAAGCTGTCTTGTGGATATCACTTTCCACAATTCTCAACTTATGGTACCCTGACTTAAGATCTATCTTGGAGAACACACAGGCACCTTGCAACTGATCAAACAAGTCATCAATCTTAGGCAGTGGATATCGATTCTTAATGGTTAACTTGTTTAACTACCTGTAATCCATTCACAGTCTAAGTGATCCATCCTTCTTTTTGACAAAGATAACTGGTGCACCCCAAGGAGAGACACTAGGTCATATGTGCCCCTTCTCAAGGAGCTCCTCAAGCTGAATCTTGGCCTCATTAAGATCATTAGGAGACATTCTGTATGGTGCTCTAGATACTAGTGCAGCACCTGGAACGAGGTCTATATGAAAATCAACTGCTCTATGGGGAGGCATATCGGGTAATTATGAAGGAAATACATCTACAAATTCCTGTAACATGGGATGATCATCAAGAGAATTTTCCTTTTCTGCTTCCTCATCCCTTTCACTAATCATGATGGAAAATAACTGGCACCCTTTTTGCATGTACCGCTTAAGCTGCATAGTGGAAATCATATGAATGGATACTGCCCTCTAAACCCCTGGGATTACTATGGCATTACCATTGTCATCTAAACATTCTACCTTCTTTTGTCGACAATCTAGCTTGGCCTTGTGTGCATAAAGCCAATCCATGCCAAGTACTATCCCATAGGATCCAAGAGGAGTGATACAAAGATCTGTAATGGTAGTTATGGTACCAATCTACATCTGGCAATCCTTAACTAAGTAAGTGACAGGTACTCTAGAACCTGAGGCTAACTCTACCTCCCAACTAACTTCTTGTCTAGCTGCCACTAGCCGACAACGCTCCATGACCAATGGAGAAAGAAAAGAATCTATATCACCTAAATCAAATAGAATAGTAACTTTGTTACCTCCAATCATACCTATAGTCTCAATCATAGTAGCTTGATGTTCTGCCTGGTGGTTGTCAACCACTACAAAAACTCTATGGGATCTACCCATATCACCAATAGTGGGCTCTGATCCTACGGTGCGCTGACCACCACCTTGAGGGCAATCCCTAGCCAAGTGCCCCATGGCACCACAAGAGTAACATGGCCCTTGAGTCTGAAACTGGGTACCCTGGGGTCTAGAAAATTGTGAGCCCCCTATCCTGATAGAACCACTATAACCACCCCTGGAGGACTATTGAGTCCTGGATGGGGGTGCCGATGATGCCTGAGACCTCTGGTCCCTACTAGGATTCTGTGATTGCCACTGTTTAGGCTTGGAGCCCTGTTGCCATTGAGGGGCCTTCTATCTCTGTCCCTGATATGGCTCCTACTGAGATGGTGGGGATTTGTAAGACCCCAAGGAATGCATGTTATTGTTCTAGTTGTTGTTATTCCCTTTCCAATGTGTTTTTTGATACCCTGAATTTTGTGGTGTGGTGTTTTGGTTCTGAGATCAATCTCATGAATCTTGTCCCCTACCCTAAATCTCCTCAGCAATCAAGGCCTTTTCCATGGCCTCTCAAAGGTTCCCTGGTGCCGCCATGCGCACTGAACCTGATATAGATGCATTCAACCCTCTAACAAAGCGGTTGACCTTGATCTTCTCATCTCTCATATAGTCTACATAAGATAGAAGTTCCAAGAACTTACACTCATACTGTGTGATGGTGAGCCCTCTCTGTTGAAGGTCATGAAACTCATCAATCTGTTGTTTCCTATAGTGCTTAGATAGGTTAAAATCCTTCAATCTCTCTAAAAACGTGCCCCAAGTGAGGGTGTCCATAGCTAGATTACCCTTTAACTCTTATGTCCTTCAGCAAATAGCTATTGATCCTCTCAACAAGTGTATATTAAAGCGTGCCCTCGTATTGCTCCCATAAGGGCACAATCCAAAAAATGTCTTGAGGCTCAAAAGGAAGGCCTCAGCCTCACTCCCACCCGTGGGTCCTGAAAAGGGTGGTGGGTTAAGGCATATAAGTTCTCTGATGTGGTCCTCTGTGTCACAGGGTACCCTCTCAAAAGCTAGAAAAACTACCTCTGGAGGTGGCATGTGTACTGACTCACCCTTGTGGTCAACCTGGCCCTCCATAACTCTAGGTGGGGGACTCCTACTGCGCTCATGCGCTACACCCCCGAGTCCTACGTGTCGATTATCCTGTCGTATCCTATCCAAAATTGTGAGACCTACACTAGACTTTTATAGTTACTATTTTGTTTTCATGCTTCCAGTAGTTTATGATTTCACATACTTTGTCTATTAGAGAGACTTTTCATACTTTTGAGGATCGGTGGAATCCTGTGTTATATATTCAGCACCTGATTTTGTAATCAGGGTACTTTTGAGATGTTTATGTTCTGATTTAGTTCTAGCTTATGTTGATGTTTTATATGGATCTAAATATATAAATGTAATATGATGGAAATGGTTTAATAAACCGATGCTAGGATATTTCAGTTCTAAATGCAATGTGGTTTTTATGCTTACATATATTATTGACGTTATGTTATGTTTCATATCATGTTGTGTTGGATCTACTGATGTGTGCATTGAGTGTGCAG
>MU223814.1:244244-268461 GCA_018584345.1 Thuja plicata | reverse complement strand
TATGCATATGGGGATTCACTAATGTACTAATCTAGGTAGGTGGACAACCATTCCCAAGTTGACATGTCATGGCCTTAAGTACAAAACACAAGTGTCAAATGACACACAACATTTACACATCACTAGGGCATGTCATATCCACTTAGGCAAAACTCACAAAGAATTAAGAAATACATTTAAGGATTACACTTCCACAACCAACCAAATACATTTACAAATTTAATTACGAAACAATGAGGTCTTGTCTTTTATTAGACGCAACCTTGGCTCAAACTGAGTTCACATATCCCTTTGTTTGGTTCCCCAAATAAAATACCATGGTCTCTTACCTGCACACTCAATTCAAATATCAGTAGTCCGAGGAGATAAATATACATCATAAGGAAATAAGAAATATTCAGAATTTAAGAAAATCATCAACATACTAAGTTTATTACTAAAGATCACAAGAATACATTAATTTCATTTTAAGCATTTAATCATAAGGTACGATTCACATTGCATGATATCAGAATTAAATATCCATTTCTAATAATTCCCAAATTCATCAATAACCTGTAACATAATCATAATATATTTCCAAATCAATTGTCTCATAAATAAATGTCCATAATAGAAAACACAATATAGTCCATAAGGTGCATCATAAAGCATCATGTGTCCACACATCCAAAATGATCAATCGGTGGCATAAAGCATAAAATCCATAATGTCCATAGTGCATAAAAAGTAAAGTATCATATGTTAAATCTACCATAAGCAGAAAAACTGGAAAACTACGATGGGGTTCGTGGTGAGGCCTCACACTACTTTATGTGCATGTTGTAATTATTTTAGTACTTTCTTGGTTAAGTTTGAATTGGTTAAATTTGTTTTTAAAGTTTTGTAATACTGATTCTACCCCCTCTCATTATTACTTAATCCTAACAGTTCTTACATTTATGTTTATCATTTAGATATGAGATTAACTTGATAATTTTAGTTAAAGGTCTTTATTTTTTGGACACAACTAATTCACCCCGCCCCCCTCAATTTTGTGTGCTACATTAATTCTAATAGTGCAAGGGCACACAAAATATAAAAATATAAAGGAAAAGGAAAACAAATAAAAAACACAAAAGACACACAATGCAAAGGGCTTAGTGCTAAAAACAAAGGTTCCACATCAACTATTTGAGGAGACCTTGATTGATCAAAATTTAACATTTGATAGTATCATATTCAAAATTTTATTACAAGAGCACAAGTGGTCCCATAAGAAGAACAAGAGAACACACAAAGCTGATACAAAAAATTATGATCAACCAATTAGTTAGATGTGTTATACTTATGGGATCATGAAGGGAAGAGACAATAAAATTCATTAATTATACAGACTAGAAAAGTGTGGTATGCTAGGTGATCCTGGAAAAAGCATTGAATCCACTGGATAAGAAGTTTTGTTGTGTTGTATGATCTAAGATAAAGAGGAATAAGAGTAGGAAATAGTCTAGAAACTTTTCTTACTCCAGTTAAACTCATCTTGAGAGAGAGAGAGAGAGAGATTTTATGGTCTAAAAATATAAATTATTATATTCAACACATCCCAAGGATAATCCTATGAAATAAAATATTCCAAAAAAATCTTGTTAAAATGGTGTGTTGGTGTTTGAAAATGTTTATGCTACTTAAAGCTACCAGTATGCCTTGAGACTGATGTTAGGAGTGGTTAGCTCCAAGTATGGAATATTTGCAAGACAACTGGACCAACTATAGGGATAAGACTACCCTCTGCACTTTTGGTTCTGTTAAATAAAGGGGGGTGCACCTAATGTAGATTGAAAAAACTTTGACAACTCCTTACTAACTCTAGATTTAAACAACAAATCTATGATAAGAAAGTGCTAAATGCTAACCAGACATTCATTAACTCTCAATTATAATACGGAAAAAAAAAAAAACAACCAAAAATGATAGGGATTTGTATATGGTTTTAACATTTAAAAGGAAGAACATAACCAAATGCTATCAGACGTACATCAACAAAGAGTAAACTAGCTCTTGATCAGTGCCTTATCCATTGGGAAATATTTTAATGCAAATAATGAAACATAAGACAACCCATTGGAAAAGACTCATAGCCATAAACAAAAATATCTCAGAACATACACTTACTTATAATATCCTTATGTAATTATACCAAATGAATCTATGTCATATCCAAAGTGAATTTAATTTGATCTTAGATCAAAACTATGGAATAGAACATATACAAAGATAAATCTATGTAATGGATTAGAAAATCTAAAACTCATACAATGAACACCAAGGAGAGACTTGAAACTAAGATAACTATATTAAGTATAATGAGTCAAAAATCTATAAAAATATGAACAAATGATTACACCATTCAATAACTTGCAAAAGATCAAAGAACTATCTATCTTATCATGAATTATAGTCTAACATGAATTTGCTATATCCCTGAAACTAAAATCATGGATTTGCACGTAGAAGCCAAAAATTCAGGAACCCCCACAACTGAGAAAGGAGAGGGAAAAATAGGAGAATGAAAACCCTAGAAGAGGGTTTTTTCTGATAGCAGACCTTCCCAACAATTAAGAATAGTCCTTTCCCAGCTAATATTTTTCCAAAATATTACGAAAAGATCTGACCTGACATACCACTCACCAAGTCACAAGAAAAGATCTAATCTCATAAATGCAGAGCACTCACAACATGGGCAGAAACATCCCAAAATGGGAAGTAGAACATAAACATATGAGACCACCATGGTGCATTGAATGCTTCTAGGACCGTAGAAAACATCCCCATCCACTCAAACAATGCTATTAAAACTCATCATAGGGAAAGAAGACCTCAAGCAACTCCCCTGCAAGTCTAAGAACATGCAACTATGACAAAAAAAACCCTTATAGACATTAAAAAAATAAAATTTGGCTTGCAATGGTCACTGGTAGTGTGATATCTGGTATCAACAATTAGGACATATCTTCTAATCAACTTTAAAATATGACCATTTATATTCAGCGTAAGTTACCTAGGATCAGAGAAAAAGAAATGGTCAAAATCTTATTTACGTTTCCTGAGTTAGCCATGTGGTGCCATGTTACTAGTTCTGAACATTTATTTACTCCTTATTCATGTAATCACAACACATCTTCTTAACTACCTATAACTAGTGTGAGTGTGAGACACTAACCACCAACGGTTAGTCACGCACTTGCCAACACTTCTTGCTATCTATCTTGACCATGGTGACTTTTCAGTAACTGCTAGTCATGCACTCACGCACCAGACTGATAAAATCCTCTAAACTGTGTGACCTCATGACCATCTACCACTTGTCAGATCCTCACTCACTTGTGAACCTTGGCCAAATATTCTTTTCTACCTTGCGAGTACATGACCACCATCGATATTCCTCCTTAGCATCTCCATGTGACACGACAGCATGCCACTAGGCACCTTCGACATTGCATAATTTGACTAGACTTGTCGTGACTATGATCACACCATAGCGCTCTACCAACACATTTCATTGCATTGACCACATCACCTGAGCATTGGCCCACAAAATTATCCTTCCCTCTCCACCAACTAGCCTCCATGTCACCTCCCATACACTGAGTTGTCTACCAGTAAGCGTGTGCCTTTTGACACTTAAGCATTTAGTGCTCGAACATAAAAACATGAAGAATTTCCTTAGCACAACCAATGTGGGATAAAGATCCCTGGGCACCTATGAACACAAACATACATGCGTCACCCAGGCATGATGCGTTAATGAGTAGATCTTGAGCATCTTTCTATTAAGAAATCATTCCAACTGCATGATCAAGATGAATCTGACAGATCCTTAACCTTTCTTTAGCGTTGATTTGGTCGCACCAACTGCCACATGTCATTTAGGCTTGATGGCTTAAAGGTTAGATCATGTGCATCTTATTCATAAAGATTTATACCCGCCACATGATCTAACCAGAATTTATTGTACTTTAATTCATCCCCATCCTTGGATTTTAACTTGTCTTTAACGTGCACTTCAACTTTGGTCATCATATCTCTTCATGTCTCTAAGTCACCAAATGATTTTCTCAACCCTGAGTCTGCTCAGAGATTATGCAAACACTGTGGATCTTGATCTCCATCAACGATTGGCATTGAACCTCTTAATATATTTATACTTGACCATTTCATTTGGAGACTTAACGACATCCACAAGATCATCATTAAATCAATGACTAAGGCATAATCTCATAATGAAAATAGTAGATTCCATTGCTTTTAGATATTAGGAGATAAAGAGCCACACAAATTGGCTTAAAGAAAAGGAATATTTGGTTTCGATTAAGTGACTAGGAGATAGAGCAAAACATGATAAAGTGTACATGGGATTTTCTGAAACTTAAGTGGCTTGAAAAGTAACTTAAAAATATAGCATGTCTTGAATGGTTTAGGGTTTTGCATGAAAATAACTCAACAAGAATTAGGGTTTTAGGACAGAGGCCAGAAATAAAAACAAAGACAATAAAAGAAGGCTTGAAACATAGCATATTTTTTCAAGAGCTAACAGTGGCTCCATCTGGGGATGTATATCTCTCGCAGGCATAGCAAGGATTCAGGTTTCTCTGGGATAAGTAGACCACCTACCAGAAAATAACCTAAAACACACACCCTAAAAATACACAAACCTATTTACAACCTACTGTTCACAGATTTGAGACTTCAAGATGAGTAGAATTTTAAGAATTGTCCATGAACTAGCAATTCCAAAACATTTCTGACCAGATCTTTAGGAATATAGGAATCTAAACCCCATTTACTGTCAATAATATATGGTCCAAGACAAATTAGCTCCAAGTCATCTACTTCAAAACTTATGACAGTTTTTCTTTTGTCAAACAAATTCTTACACTGCAACTGCAGATGAACATTCTTGTCATGTGTATCCCTTCTTGATTCATCTAGTTGTATCATATCATCCATTTTAATTCTCATATCATCATTCATCTCTTCATCATACTCTTGGACAAATTTTTACATCTGCAATAGATTGTTTTGAGGCAACCTAGCATAGATACCGTACATCAAATCAAAAGTTGCATAGCCAATAGCTTTCTTGACTATTACTCTATTAGCCCACAGTGCTAACTACAATTTTGAATCCCAGGCTTTCTTGTTCTTATCCAACATCCTTTTAAGAATTTTGATCCTAGTCATTCCCTTGTGGATGATATGGGGATGAGTAAGAGATTTGAATCCCATACTATTGGCACAAATCACTAAACTCTTCTAATCTAAAACACATTGCATTATCCACCACAATACTTTCTGGACATCTGAATCTAGTCAAGATATTTTGTAGCATGAAGTCAATCGCAGTCTTAATAGTAGCTTTTCTAGTGGGTATTTCTTCAACCCACTTAGTAAAGTAGTTAGTTGCTACTTGAATCCATGAATGATCTCCACATGACTTATTTTAAATCTCACCAATAAATCTCATTCCCCATTTCTTAAAAAGGTGCTTCCACTATAATAGGCTTCAAAGGAAAATTTTTGACAAACTTGAGCCTACCTGCAAATCTTTGGCAGGCGTCACATTTCTTAACATAAGTGTGGGAATCTTTGAAGATAGTTGGCCACCAAAAATGAGATCTAATAATTTTGTGTGCAGTACTCTTAGCCATGTAATGGCCTCCACATGCACCATCATGCATTTGTTCCATCAAGCTCTTAGATCTATCAAAATACACACATTTGAGCAATACTCCATCATTGCTCCTCCACCATAACTATCTTTGAAGTATTGCATACTTAACAACATGAAACTTAACTTTCCTTTTCATTTTTTCATCCATGTCAGGGGCCAACACCATTTTCTATAGATATCCAAAAATATCCTTATACCAGTCACATTAATCCATATCACAAATATAGGGCCTTTGGTCCTCCTCCAACATATTTATGTGATTGGCATCCAAATTTCTTTGAGCAAAGAGTTTTTCAAGTCCCATGCCTCTAACCAATTTTGTAATATGTATATCAATGTTAAATTCCTGAATGTTGTTTATCCATATACATTTCCTCCTTGACACTTCGTGTTGGACTAAAATATATTTCATAGAAGAACTAGGTACATAAGAAATTAAAGTTGATCCTACCAAATAAAATCTAGAATATTTAACAGCTTTGACTAAAGCATAAGCTTGTTTTTCCATGATGTCATATTTAAGTTCTTCTACTTGCAAGGACTTACTGAAAAAATAAATGGGTTGTTCAAAGCCCTCTGAATTCTTTGGTAATAATACTACAGCAACAGTATTATATGAAGCAAAGGAGAAGATTTTCAAAGCCTTACCATAATCTTATGTTCTTAGGACTGGAGCATCCTTGATAGCCTTCTTGATACCTAAAAAATCCTTTGATGCTTCTTGATCCCACTCTACCTTGGCTCCTTTCTTCATCATCCTTGAGATTGGAATACTGGTTTCAACAAAGTTAGTAATAAATCTCCTCAAGAAGTTTACCTGTCCAAAGAAGGATTGAATGCCCTTGACATTCTTAGGCAGAGGGATCTTGTCAATTTCATCTATCCTTTCATAGTCAACTCTTACTCCATCTCTAGATACAATGTGCCCCAAAATCTTTCCCTCTATCACCCCAAAAACAAACTTCTTCACGTTAAAAGAAAACCCATATTCCAATGCTCTTATAAAAATTCTCTCAAGATGACCACTATGTTGTTCCTCTTTTGTTGAATAGGCAATAAGGTCATCTTGGTATACTGCTAGAAAATTATTTATAAAATCTACAAATGCCACATCCATGGCTCTTTGAAATGTTTCTCTAGCATTTATCCAGCCAAAAGGCATTCTGACATACACATAAGTGTCCCATGGTGTGGTGAATCTAGTCTTGAACTACTCTGACTCCTTGACCATGACCTGAGTGTACCCCAAAAATCCATCCAACATAGACATCAATTGGCATCTAGGGACTCTCTATAACATAGCTTCCATGTTAGGCAACCCATAGTTATCCTTTAATGAATTGATGTTCAAGTTCCTAAAGTCTACACAAAGTCTAATATCACCATTTTTATTTCTTACTGGTACCAAATTTGATAGACATGTTGAATGTCTTATTGGTTTGATTATTATAGCATCCCTCATCTTCTTCAATTCTTCTTTCATCTTGGGTGCTAGGGTGGGATTGATAGGTCCTAATTTATGTCTGAAATTTTTTGTGTCTTCCTTTAAAGGAATCTCATGTTGGAAAAGATCCTCTATGTATGCCTTTAAGTAATCATAAAACCATGTAAAGACATGCTTATATTTATTGAGAAGGTTAACCAACAACTCTCTAAGTTTAGAGGATAGCTCTTTACCAATATATACCTTCTTAGGAGATTCATCTATCCCAAAATTCACTTCCTCCAAGTCCTCAGGCTTATTCATAGTCCTTGTCGAATAGGACTTCTCCTTATTGTCAAAAGCTTTCTCAAGAATAACCAATCCTTTGGGAACTCTGTTTGACTTCAGCTGTACGACCTCTTTTCCAAAAATAGTATCCCTACCATGCACAGTCTCTACATACCCATAGAATCCATTTCTTTGTTTCCAAAATCTGATTCACAATACAAAAATCTCAAAATATCTAAATCATCTTCAAAAACCTGATAGCTTTCAATATTATCTGGGATAGAAGGTCTAGACTGAGCTTCAATCTTAGGGATCCCTACAAAAGTAAAATCTTCTAGCCGTAAAGCAATGTTGGCCAATAAATATGCCATTTTGTTTTGATTCCTATCCATCTAGTCAATCCCAAAAGCATCAAAATTTTCTATTTCATCCCATACAACATTCTGATACTGCTTTAGTCTCTGATTTTTTGAAGCATATTTAGATATTATTTGAGTGATTACCAATTCAGAGTCTCTAATTACCCTAAGATTCTTTATATTGTGTCTTGAGGCCAATCTTAGTCCAATCAACAAGGCCTCATACTCTGCAATACTATTAGTACATGTGAATAGAAAAGTGAATGAGAACTTGTAGGTCTTACCAATAGGAGTTATTAACATAACTCATGCACCTGCTCCTTCCTTCAAGATTGTGCCATCAAAGTACATTGTCCACAAGCCATTGTTGTCTGCCAAATTATCTTCTTCTTCAGTAAATAAAACATGCTACTTTTCTACCCCATACTTCCCATCTTGGACCTGGAAAGATCCAATGTCAGTATCCAAGAAACAGTTCATATTATTATCATCACTTTCCTCAATCATGTGAGGAGTTCTTATTTCTATGGATGCCTTGACACTTTGACTAGTAATACCAAAGGTTGCAAATGAGAGATCACATTGAATACTCCCTCCCATTGAGGCACTCTATTTCCTTGATAAGAGAATTTCATACAGAGGAGGAATATCCACTACTAAGACACTCATTGTTAGCATCTTCTTTGGGCATGAAGCTAGTCTATAAGGCAAAACCTTGATGGTTCCTATGACATTTACTTCTCTAGATTTCATTTCTTGACATCTCTCATGAGGAGAATCAACCTGCAGTCCTAATGACTTCATTATTTTTATCGGCATGACAATATTTGATGCTATAGAGTCTATCATGCAATTTTTTATCCTCTTACCATTTATGACCAAAGTCAAGAAAAATGGATCTACAACTCCTAAAGGAGTGCTCACATCATTTGTAATTAAGAAAAACTGAGGAATTTTTAAGACAATCACCTCTGATTCTTTCACTTTTTTATTAGATTTATTCATTGATTTTCCCATTTTCTCAACCTCTTCCTACTCCTGCATTCTTGTAGAAGAGATTCTATTCACCCATGTTAAAAAAAATTCTTTGTGTTCCTCAATCCTCATCATCTCCAAGAGTGGAACCTTGACTGTAATTTATGACAACAAATGCCCCATATCAACTAGAGTATATTTCAAATAAAAATGCCTTTCTTCAAAGTAAAAACATTCCCATCTTCAACTTGAGTGGCAAGGCTTGGCTAAATCCTTTTTCTATCCCCCTAATAAGATGGATCACTTATCTATGGTGTCTATACTTTTACATTGTGGACAACAATTGGATTATCAGGATTATCTCCTTTCCTAACCTTTGTTCTCTTGATACCTTCAACAAGATTTTCTTTTCCTAGTGCTTGCTCAGTATTTTCTCTTGCCTTTCTAACAAAAATACCAAAGGGTCTACCATCAGCATTGCCCACTGTTCCAATTCTCAAATTGTAGTTACTCATTTTTTGAGTAACCATGTCTGCATTAATTTGTGCAATTTCATCATTTGAGGGTCTTCTTATTACAAAAGGTTTATTAACCCTCGTAGCATTGCACCTTATGTCATCAATTCTTTCTTCCTCTTCATCAGATGAAAACAAGTATTGACCTTCATTTTCCTCATCAGATTCTTCTTCACTCTTTAGAAGTGAAGAAGTCATTGCACAACAACTATCATCATATAGTTCATCCTCTTCTTCTCTTTCTTGTTGTGTCTCACTTGCAGATATATTCAAAGAAATTGCACAATAATAAGGGTTGTATGGGGATTGACAAGCCGTACACCATGAGACATCATCACATGCATTGACAAAATTTCTTTGTAAAGGATCAGGAGTGTTACCATCAGACTTGTCTTTTCTTTGTGGGAGAATAGGCTTCCCATCTTTCCATTGGGTACTATATAGATAGCTATACATTCTTGGTTTCCTATTAAAATTATTTATGATAGGTCTTCTATCATTATTCGGATCCCTAACATTCTTGTTTTATACAGGCTTTAAATCCTTAATGACACTTAAAATCTATTTCATATTAACCTCATATTAGGCTTAGCAGCAGAGGGTCTATATGATTCTTTCCTAGTAGGCTTCCAATCTTCTCTTCTACCCAACTTCCTTGACACTGTCCTATTTTTCTTAATATTAAATTTTATCTTATAGGCATCTCTGAGAGTCCTAGGACTCTTATCTCTAAGGAGGTAACCCATTTTTTAATCAAAAGCATTCAAATACATGGCAAGACAAACCTTATAATCGAGCCTTAAAACTTGGAAAAGTTTATGCATGACTTTTTGGAATCTTGTATTAAATTCAAAAACATCCTCATTATGATGCTTCTTGATGTTATTGAACTCATTTAAGATAAAACCTTCATTTTTCTTATCACCATATTGTTCCTTAAAACAACTCTCTAACTCATCCATAAACCCTATAGAGCCAAAAGAAAAACCCCTAAACCAGTCCCTAGCATCTTCAACTAGAGATTGCATAGATAGATTCATTAATACATCCTCATGCATGATCTCATAGTCATCCATCATATCAATAAAAAAATTCAAATGTTTTTCACAAGTAATAACATTATTCCCAGCAAACTTGGGAAGTTTATCTCTAATTTCATTTGGAACTACATTTGGATAACCAGGAATATCAATGAAAGAGAATTGTTTGTACCTTTCTTCATGAGTTGGTCTCCTTGGAAAAGGGTTGTCATCCTGGGAAGTAGATGTCTTGGGATGTGATTTTTTATCTTCCTCAGCACCAGTAGGCCTAGAATTTTGTCTGAGAAAATCCATCTTCTTCTTCATTTCTAGAGTAGCAGCCTCCAACTCGGCCTTTTCAAGCTCTTTAGATATGATTTCTTTCTCCATTCTAGCACTTTCTAGATCAGTATCCAACTTGGACATTTTATCTAATGGAACCTTTGGATTAAAAGGTTCATCTATTTGAATACATGTCACCTTTTTTATTACCTTTATTCTTAGGTTCTTGGGTGGTAAGGACTAGCTAGATGGAAAGTTCCTCTTCATCTTGTTTAGGTTCTTCAACCTGCTTCATCGCCTCCAACCTCAGAAATTGCCACTTCTTTTTCTCAAGAAAAATTTGGTTATGTCTAATCTTATCTTTCTTTTCATTTTCTCTTCTTTGTCTAAAGGAAATTTTCTTATGGATTCTCCTATCCAATTCAATAATCTCTTCAGCCACACAATCATAATAAGGGAGATTAGTATCAAATTCTAAAATCTCCTTCTCACTAGGGGAATGATAATCTTCATAAGTACCCAATCCCAAATCAGAATCCTCTTCATACAATGATGCATTTCCTTCATGACTATGCTAGATTGATTCTTCTATTCTTGTGTTCTCCACATGTCTCTCATTTTGAGGTACATTTCTATTTTCCTTTCCTTTCCTTGGATGATTAGAATTAGAGGTACTTGGAATCTCATCCTCCATCTTATCTTTAGGATTTATTTTCACCCAATCTCTAGTGTTCCTATGAATCATGTCAAGAAAGTATGTATAAAATGAAATATGTTACTCAGCACTACTGCAGAGAATTCTCAGACTCGCCACCCAAAAAGTTGGGAAAACAAAACTCTTACCAGAATGAAAATGGTAGAAAAAAAACTCACAAGACAAAGGATAAAAACAAGGTAACTTTATACTTCCAATGGTCAACTTATTGGTCAATTGGGATACTATACTACACTCTTTCACCAGCAGAGTCACCAGTTTGTTGGTGTTTGAAAATGTTTATGGTACTTAAAGCTACCACTATGCCTTGAGACTGATGATAGGAGTGGTTAGGTCCAAGTATGGAAGCTCTACAAGACAACTGGACCAACTATAGGGATAAGACTACCCTCTACACTTTTGGCTCTATTAAACCAAGGCGAGTGCACCTAATCTAGATTGGTATAACTTTGACAACTCCTTACTAACTATATATTTAAACAACAGATCTATGATAATAAAGAGCTAAATGATGACCAGACATTCATTGAATATCAATTAACATATAGGACAACAAACAAAAACCATAAATATATGGATTTGAATATGTTTTTGATGTTTAAAAGATAGAACATAACCAAACTCTATCAGACATGCATCAACAAATAGTAAACTAGTTCTTGACCAATGCCTTATCCATTGGCCAACCCTTCATTGAGAATACTGAAACAGAAGAAAACCTATTGGAAAAGACTCATAACCATAAACACAAATAACTCAAATCATACACTTACTTATAAGATCCTTATATAATTATACCAAATGAATCTATGTCATATCCAAAGTGAATTTAATCTGATATTAGATTAGAACAATGGAATAGAACATATACACAGATAACTCTATGTAATGGATTAGAAAATCCAAAACTCATACAATGAACACCAAGAAGAGACTTGAAACTGAGATAACTATATTAAGTAAAATGAGTCAAAAATATATAACAATATGATCAAATGATTACACCATTCAATAACTTTCAAAAGATCAAAGAACTATCTATCTTATCATGAATTACAGTCTAACATGAATCTGCTATATCCTTGGAACTAAAATCATGGATTCGCACTTAGAAGCCAAAATTTCTAGAACCCCTACAACTAAGAAAAGAGAGGGATAAATAGGAGAAGGAAAACCCTAGAAGAGGGTTTTTTCTGACAGCAGTCATTCCAAGCAACTAAGAGCATTCCTTCTTTCCCAGCTAATCTTTTTCCAAAAGATCATGAAAATATCTGACCTGAACTACCACTTGCCAAGTCACAAGAAAATATCTAATCTCATAAATGCAGAGTGCTCACGGCATGGGCGGAAACATCCCAAAATAGGAAGTAAACCAGAAACATATGAGACCACCATGCTACATTGAATTCTTCTAGGACCATAGAGAGCATCCCCATCCACTGAAATGATGCCATTAAAACTAAACATAGGGAAAGAAGGCCTAAAGCCACTCTTGTGCAAGTCTGAGAACATGCAATGATGACAAAAAACCCTCAGGGACATTAAAAAAATTAAAATTTGGCTTGGAACGGTCACAAGTGGCGTGATATCTGGTATTAATAATTAGGATATAACTTCTAATCAACTTTAAAAAAAGACCGTTCATCTTCATCCTAAGTTACCTAGGATCAGAGAAAAGGAAATGGTCAAAATCTTATTTACATTTCCAAAGTCAGCCAGGTGGTGTCATTTTACTATTTCTAAACATTTCTTTACTTCTTAGTCACGTACTCACAACACATCTTCTTAACTACCACTAACTGGCGTGAGTGCGCGACACTAACCACCAACGATTAGTTGCACACTCTCCATTACTTCTTGTTGTCTTTCTTGACCATGGCAATTGCATGACAACTTCTAGTCACGCACTCATGCAAGAGACCGCTAACCTCCTCTAAATTGTGCGACCTCATGACCATCTTCCACCTATCAAATCCTCGCTCACTCATGGCCCTTGGCTGAATATTCTTTTCTACCTTGAAAGTACACAACCACTATCAAACTTCCTCCTTAGCATCTCCTTGTGACACGATAGAACACCACTAGGAACCCTCACCATTGCATGATCTGACTGGACCTTTTGTGAATAGGATCATGCCATAACAGTATACCAAAACCTATCATTGCATAGACAACCTCACTTGAGCGCTGGCCCACAAAATTATTCTTCCCTCTCCACCAACAAGCCTCCATGTCACCTCCTATCCACCAAGATGTTTTCTAAAAGGCACAAGCCTTTTGACACTTAAGCATTGAGTGCTCAGAGATAAAAACATGAAGACTTTCCTTAGCACAACCAATGTGGGACAAAGATCCCTGGGCACCTCTAACCATGAACATACATGTGTCACCTAGGCATGATGCCTTAATGAGTAGATCTCGAGTATCTTTAGATTAAGAAATCATGTTAACCACACAATCAAGATGAATCTGATAGGTCCTTAACCTTTCTTTAGTGTTGATCTAGTCCCACCAACCACCATGTGTCATTGAGGCAATGTTGTAAAGGTTTGATCATGCAAATCTTCTTCATAAGGCTTTACGCCTGCTCCACAATCTAACCTGACTTGCATGTACTTTAATTCATCCTTGTCCTTGGATTTTAACTAATCTTTAACCTACACTTTAAATCTGGTCAGTAGATCTCTTCATGTCTCTACTTTGCCAAATTATTTTCTCAAACCTGAGTATGCTCACATATTATACACATATCATGGATCTTGATCTCCATCGATGATCAACGTTGAATCTCTGAATATATTTGTACTTAACCAATTAATTTTGAGACTTAATGACATCCACAAGATCATTATTGAATCTATGGCGAGGGTGTGATCTTGAAATGAAAACAACATATTCCATTGCATTCAGAGATTAGGAGATAAAGATTCATGCAAAGTCGCTAGAAGAAAATGAATATTTAGTTTTGATTAAGTGACTAGGAGGTAGACCAAAACATGATAAAGCACACATGGGATTTTCTGAAACTTAAGTGGCTTGAAAAGTAACTTAAAAATATAACATGTCTTGAATGGTTTAGGGTTTTGCATGAAAATAACTCAATAAGACTTAGGATTTTAGGATAGAGGCCAGAAATAAAAATAGATACAAGGAAAGAAGGTCTGAAACCTAGCACATTTTTTCAAGTGCTAATATGGTGCAAAAGGATTTCCCTAAGTAAAGAATTGTCTCCATAGGAATGTGTCAAGTAATATGCGAGGGTGTAAAAGATGATTTAATAATCCATTAAATAAAAATATGAAAGGATGTAAAAGAAGATTTAGGAATCAATTAAATAATAATACAAAAGGGTGCAAAAAGGTATTTAGGAATTTATTAAATAATAATACACAAGGGTGTAAAAGAAGATTTCCCTAAGGAAAGCATTGTCTCCCTGGGAACTTCCTATATAATACACAAGGGGGATATATATATTCCATAGTTAATAATATGAAAACATAAAACTATGATTACATCATAATGAAAATAAGAACAAGGATAATCACCTCCAATACCAAGGAGATATTATTTAGGAAACAAATCGAATACAACCTTAGCTAAAGAGGGAAGACTTCCTAAAGTCGAAGGGAGAGACAAATGTGTAAAAAGATATCTTTGTAAAAAGTGTAAAGGGATCCTTAGGAGAAAGATATATTTGTTCAAAGATGTCTAGCTCTAAGAGGGGAAGGAGATTGATAATTCACCTTTCTCCCCAATCACTAGGTAAAAATAGATTCTTGGTGGAAGATGAAACACTTTAAGCTCCCGAGTAAAGGAATTCATTTATGATGAACATAAAATTTCAAATAAGGAGGAGGTTATTATCAAGGATACACACCTCCTTCATAAGAGATAATCCCTAATTAGATAAACAATTCCCTTTAAGAAAAGATGTCACATAGTAAACAAACACCACTCCACTAAGGAAAGAAAATCCTTAGAAAAGAGAATTGATTTGAGAAAGGGAACCTTTTCCCCCCAACGGTGAAGGAAATTTAAATAATAACACATTATGTTCCCTAAGTGATTGATCTTTTAGAATAGATATGTACTTCCAAGAAAGGAAGTGGTTGTAAACATGAATGAAAACCCTTTTGTATAACAAACAAGTCCATGTAAGGAAAGATATCATCTGATAAAAGAAAGAAGTCAACAAAGAGATAATGGATCTTTTGAAAAGGAAAAATATTTTAAGAGAGAATATTTTCTCCCCAAGCATGAAGACAGGGAGAATCAAATATACATATCCTCCTTATTGCTAGGTAAGGAAATACTTGGAAAATGATAACACATTAGGAACTCTAGGTGAGAAGTCCTTTATAATAGATACACGATTCCACGAAAGGAAATTGTTATAAAAAAGGATGTCAACCTCCTAAAAAAAAAGAAAATCCTTACATAGAAATAAGGAATTCCATGTAAGACATAATATCATGTTATAAAAGGCATAAATGAACAAAGGAGAAATTGATCCATAGGAAAGAGAAGAGATTGAATAGAGGGCCCTTACCCACCAAGTGGAGACAAGGAGAGGGGACCTATTATATTTCTCACAAAGGAAATATAAATATGAAAGTACAGAACCATACAAAACAAAGAGCCCCTAACAAATGAAGACTTGTAATATCACATGGTGTGCAGAAACACAACAGGTGATGGAAATTCTAGTGCAAATTTTTAATATCAAGAATAAGAATTTGATTTTTTATTAAACAAATACGACATCTATCAATTAAATCATGAATAAATTGTCTATATTCAATACAATCAGTAAGAGAATGTGTATTGGCATGATGAAAAAGACAATGAAATCTATCTTTATGAGATCTTTGATTTTTTCAAAAATGGAAAAAATGAAATTGAATCTTTGAATCTTACTTAAACCTCAAAAATATTATTGTTGATCCCTAATAAACTCATTCCTAAAAAAGGGTAGCTGAGAATTTTCATAAGAGTGGGACTCATTGCACCCTACAAATCTACCTCTAAGATTCCAAAAGCTGTCTCTCCATATTTTTTCCTTTTGGAAAAATAGGAAAGAAGGGAAAAATAGAAAATAGCTAACCTAAGGTGATCTGCAAAATCTTTTAAAACCCTTTCAATTTCCTTTTAGGAATAACAAGAAAAAAACAACCCCAAACGATTAGGCACACAATGCCACAAACTCTTCATTGTTGGAAAGAGAAAAAATGAAAAAAAATCATAGAGAAATAGTCTAAAATATCAATATTCCTTTGTGAGAATAACTTGTTAAGGACCATAGGAGTCATTCCTGCTATGTCACTACAATAGTTATTCTGTGAGAGTTTTTCTCACCAAATGGCATAGTTTAACTCTGTAGACACCTTAAATTCTCCATTCCTACTAATATTAATCTTTATTAATATTTTTCCTTAACAATATACTTTATTTTAATTAATTAAATATAGTTTTATATTCCTCTATTTATTTAATTTAATTTAAAAAAAATATTTTCCCTTTGTATTTACATTTTATTTAAATACTATAATATATTAAATGCAATTTAATATATTATCCCTCCATTTCTTAATATAAAATTGATTTTATTTATTTTATTCTTCCACTAGCCTAAAGTTCTTCTTAACCTTGATTAAATTAAAATTATTTTAATTTAATCCTCTTTTCCCTTTTTTCTAATCTTGTTTTCTGCTAATATTCCTCTAATATTTATTAAAAAGTGGATTACTTCTAATCATGTGCACAATCACCTTTTTCAAGTTAGTCACCTCTCCATATCTTTTCTCCTTCAATCATTTCCAATTCATCTTTCCCTCTAAAAGTGAAGTTTGACTTTCGCTTCTTTTGCCTCTTAATCTTTACCATCTATTATTTTTCCTCTGAATCTCCTTCACTCCCACCAAAACCCTACCTAACATTTCAAAAATATATAAAAAGGAGGCCTCACTCCTCATTTGCAACTAGCGATTGCATTTTAGAGATTTTTATTTAGCATCTTAAGCACTTCTTAGTCTTTATTTTATTTAGTTTCTTTGAGCACTAGATCATCTATATATTACATGTTAGGTAATGGAATAAATCTAGTTTTGTTTCTATATTAAATTTTCATTCTTAGTGTAGCTTTCATTTGAATCTAGTTTGATTTCTATTGCACTTGCATCCTTTAGCATAGATCTTGAATTCACATTCATCATTTTGTGAAGATTGGGGGAAGTTCCACATAATTGTTCTCAATTCTTGACCATCAATCATAGTGGGATTGTTTTAGCTCATCAGGGGTTGTAGTGCAAATTTAGTTCATCAGAGGTTGTAGTGAAAATTTAGTTGCATTTCAGGTTTATAAGCATGATTTGATTATGTCATATTTCTTGTGTTTGCATGTTTTGTTTGTTGTGCAACTGCATGTATTTTATTGCATACAAACTCTAGAGAATAAATGTTATAAATGGTTGAAGGAGTATAAAGCATGATTAAAATATCTACGCATCTATGATGAAATTATAAAAGCCAAAAATTAAAAAAAGATATCCATGTTCATCCAAAATGACACAATTCTTAAAATAATCCTATACAATAGGAAAATGGGAGCAATGCAAAATAGGAAAATCAGCTCCCTCTTCCGCAAGTATACATTAGGAAGGAAAATACCCCTAATAGGCTCAAGGGTTGCCTTAAGTGTTCAATGGGGATAATGGTTCCTTCACTAAAAATATGATTGAGTGATGATACAAAAGTAAAAATTATAATATGATGTAATGTAAATAATTAATTAGGAAAGCCAGTAAAAATACTAGTAAAAACATGTCATAATAGATAGATAGTGAGCTTAAACTAACAAAAATGGAAACTTAAAGACAAAACTGACTTGTGACATAAATTTGAGCTCAAAATGGTAGGAACATGATGGAAATAGAAAGGTGTTCTTTGAACATGACAACAATTGTGTAATACCGACCCCTTAGTTTGCTTTTAAGTTTCAGTTGTCGAACTCGTTTAGGCCTTTTTGGGTGTGTGTTGGTTGTTTTTGATTTGTTTTGAGGATGTTCATGTATTAATTTTCATTATATTATTTATCCTTTGAATATTTGTGTTATATCTTGTGTTTATATTAAATTTATGGCTATTTCATGATGGCTATTCATATGCTATTATGTTATTTTGATTATGGAAATACTGACAATACTGACATTATATTGTATGCACATGGATCATTTGTATGTTTTAGATTTTTGTTTGGTTTGTTTGATATGGTATGGGACAAAGTTGTAGTTACTTTCTTTGGCAAGATCCACACGATAAACTAATCTAAACCATTGTTTTTTATATTTTATGTATGTATGTTTTCTTTGTGATGGCAGGTTTGTAGGTACCGGGAAATGTCTTCCCTTAATTGGAAAGAGTGAGCATGCCCTATCACAATATCTCAATGGAAAAAGAGGGGAGATAATATTCAGGCCTAAATCCCTACCCTAAACCCTTATTTTTGTCCTAGAACTGGACAAGAATATGACTAACTACCCTATCTGAATCTATCAAGTGACGTGGATTGATGAGCCTATGTGTGTGTTCTTGTTGTTTATGTTTTAGTTGTCTTTCTGTTTAGATGGTTTTCAATTGGATTTATGATGCTTTTTCCTTGTGTATTTAATGATTAATTTATGGTAATTATTAATGTTAATAATTACACCTTTGATAAGGTTAAAATATTAAATAGATTAAATATATGGCTATTTAATTATTAATTATTAATTAAATGCCTATATTTAATTATTAAGTCTTGATTTAATAATTAAGATTTAATAAATATTAAATCTAAAAATTATAATTAATTATGTAAATTAAATTATTAAATATTTCTTTAAGTTGCATGATTAATTGTTTTAATTTAATTAAGTATTCTCATGTTTTTTTATTCATGAATTTGTTTTTTTTTATTTTAAAGTTGAGATGTGCATTGTTTTAAGTGAAAATGAAATTTAAGTATTTCTTTTAATTATTAATTAATATTCCTTTAGGGTTGCACTTTTTGAAAACCTAATTACCTCATTTTCTATATCTCTAAATTGAAAGCCATTTGGAGGCAGTTCAATCAAGTGGAAGGAGAATTTAGGTGGTTAGAGATTTGTGGAAAGCTTAGGAGTATTTTGGATTCATGATTTCTTTGGATTTGTATTAGATTCTTCTCATCAGTTGCTAAGGTAGGATCTTGACCTTGTTAATTCCAACATTCCAGATCTCTATCATCTATGCATCTGGATTGTTGGGATCATGTGTCTAAAACTTTCTTGTTTGATATTGTGTGTTTAAAAAAGTTTAAATTGAGTAATATGTTATTTGATCTTTCTGGGTATGTTTTCTTTCATGTCTTGCTATCAGATTTTTAATTTTGGGCTTAAGGGTTTCATTAAATTATCTTTTTTGTAAAATGGGCATTAAGGTTTCATTTGATATGTATTGGTTTTCTAATTAACATTAGGGTTTCAGATTTGTGAATGACATTTTCCTTGTGAGAAAGTTTGATATTTTTGCTAAAATGGATAATAGTCTTTAGACCTATAAAAATACCTTACCTTGAAAAGAAAAACATTCTTTTACCAGACTCATGTCCAAAACCCCAATTTCATATCTGCATGGGAAACAAATAATAGTGGGGTTAGATTTTGCATGTTAGAATAATAAATCAATATAATTGAATATTTCCATATTCCCTATTTTTAGTAACTTTCATGTTCCTTAAAGATTCCATTATCTTTCCCTTTCAAAATTACCGTTGTTCGTGCACACCCGATGGTCCTCTGCAAGTTGTTTCAGGAGATTTAGATTCACCCTCGCTACAAATCACGACTACCACAACTACTGACTTGGACGACAGACCATCTTTGATCGCAAAACGATGACTTTACAAGAGTTTATGTGGCATCCGATAGGGAGGCATAAGGATTGTATGGAGACCACAGCCTGGAGATATATAAGGTGACACCAGCGGCTTCTGAGAGTTAAGGAGATTTCGTTGTTGGTTTAATGATTCCCGTCGATGGGGAGCTATAAGGAGATTGTTACAACACAAAAAGACATACATTCAGTAAGGCATTCAAGCCTAAGTACTTGCAATGTAACCCCAGGGATAAGACCCCCCAACTGTGTTCTCACTGGTTCATAGATGTAGACTAAAAAGCATTTGAATTAATAATGCAAAAAAATATTTCACCAATAAAAATAATTTTTTTTTCTGGTTTAAAAAAAAAAGAAACAATGTTTAAAATTAAATTAATTAAAGTATTTTTTTAAGTTATTTTAAATTAATTTAAAATTTTTTTAATTAATTTTTTTAATTAAAGTTTTTTTTTCTAAAGTAAAGTTTTACTTATTAAAGTAATTTAGTTTATTTTTAGGTATTTTAAATAATATTAATATTATTTTATTTTATATTTTTTTTAATGTGGCCTTTAGAGATTAATATTAATATTTATTTCATAATATTACTTTTAGATTTTTGCTTCTTGTAATTATATTGAGTTTTAGTAATTATTAAATAGATTAATTTATTCATGGTACTCTTATAAACTAGTCTATAGGTGAATTAAATTGTACTTTCTTGGAGATTTAATTATAATGTTGTTAGTAGTTTTATTGGATAAACTAATTTGTATAATTTTTATTATAAATTGGTTTATCACTATGTTTTATTAATTCTTTTGGAAATTGAGTTTATCATGCAATGACATTTTCTAGATGACTATTAACTAGATTGTGTCTTTCTCTCTTTTATGGATCTATATTATTTTGGGTATCTGTTGGGTCAGGTTGACTCTTAGGATTTTATACCAGGGCTTGTTGGGATTTTATTGTCATTTATTTTGGTGTGATTATTTTGGGGTTGTTGAGGTTGGTTGTTCGATCCTTTTAGTAAACCTAATATGTATGAACTTAGATTATGTGATCTTTTGAGAGTTCCTCATGTTGTTATGATTTATAGAGAACCAGTAGTTCTTGTATGGGAAGGAACCAGTTTATGAGACTTTTATGCGTGTTTATAACCTTGAGCCTAGGGGAGGTTAATTAGGTGCATCTTAAGGGAGTGGCTTACAATAGGGGTCTGAGGCCCAAAGAGGTTAGTTCCAAGGTAACCTATCGCAAGTTATTAATAAGTGATAATTTAATAATAAAAATTGGGGTTAACATTAAATAAAAGATTGGTCATGATGCCTCGCTAATTCCTTGAGCACTTTTACAGGCTAAGGATGAGAATGGGATGATACCTACAAAGTAGGTATTATTAGATTCCTCATCTTTATGAGGGTATTCTAGTTCCGCATGAGTCAGTTTGAGGGTCTGGGGTCCAGAGTGGCAAGTCTAGGGTAACTCAAGTTATTGACCATGTGATGACACTCCCATAGTATGTATCCTACATCTTGTCTGTAGGTCCTACTTTACTTTGGTGTTTAGTATTTGACATTTAGCTTTTGGTTTCAGTAGTTGGTTCATGTTGTTTTTTTGGTTAATTTATGTATCATCTTTATCTTTGGATGGTGTATACTTGTGTTGACCTTTGATCTCTAGTGTGTCTTGATCTTTCCTATCCTTGTATACTTTTTCTTTAGTCTTTCTTGTTGTGTACCTCTGTGTGTGGGCCTGATGTTATCTCCTCAACACGGTGGGAGTGGACCTTTAGTTCTACAAGGTTGGGTGGTAGTGATTCTTATACCATTTGAGATTCAATGTTCTTGTTCTTTCTTGGATGATCCTTATTAATGTTGTTCTTTCTACCTCCCTATTCTTCTATAGACTTGCTCAATTTCATGAGTTGTACTTGTATCTTATATGTACTCTAGTTGACATCCATTTATAGGATGTATTGTATTGTTGTTCATTATTGTATACCCTATGACTTGTGTAGTGGATGTTAATTCATCTATGTGTACCTTGGGTATCAGTTGTATATGTGATCTTTTGATTCAATTGATGTATCTTTTATGTTAGTTCTTTATAGTTGTTCTTTGTAGATTAGTTTTCTTATGTAATTCTATGTCAAATAACCCTCAAGATTTCAAATATTTGTTTGAGCTATAAGTATGTTATGTGAATAATTGTTATTCTTCCACATTGTTATCATTATTGTTAATAAACATTTTTAAAAAAATTTATCATGTAAACTTAGTTTCATGTTTAGGTTAGATTCTCTTGGGTTCCCTAGCGGGGCATTACACTTGGTATTAGGGTCCAATTTTCTACACTAGGAACTCTGAGAATTTGTATGCCCATTAGATGTCTTTTAGTTTTAAAATTGAAACAAACCTAGACATAAAACACTTTTATATTTCAATGATTGCTTTGGGATTCATATCCCTATCTTTTTTGTAGGCTTCTAGGAGTAAGCCTAGTTTTAAGGGGGGGGATGTAATACCCACCCCTTAGTTTTCTTTTAAGTTTCAGTTGTCAAACTCTTTTAGGCCTCTTCAAGTGTGTGTTGGTTATTTTTATTTGTTTTGAGGATGTTCATGTATTAATTTTTATTACATTAGTTATCCTTTGGATAGTGTTGACGGGGTTTTGCTGACCGGGTCTGCCAACAGTCATAAGTTGTCACCGGGTTCCGGAGAAACCGGCCAACTCCACCTGTAAAGGTTGTCCGGGGGAAATAAATCCTCCGGGCCTTCAAGCACCTGGGTGTCGGGTCACAACGGTGCGGGGCTCGGTTGGGAGAGGTGACTATTTTTCGAGGGGGATAGCTGGTTACTTCAACTCATTTCTCCCGGAGATTCAATTTAGTGAGGGT
Source organism: Thuja plicata (assembly GCA_018584345.1). Lineage (NCBI taxonomy): Eukaryota > Viridiplantae > Streptophyta > Pinopsida > Cupressales > Cupressaceae > Thuja > Thuja plicata. Next base: position 245,378 of record MU223814.1, on the reverse strand, counting down.
TTCCCAGAGTATTCCACACTTTGAAAATAAAATGAAAAAGATCCTGCAGGGTTAGAAACATTTATCTAACTATAGTCATGCCGAAAAGTCTGGAACATCAACAATACTCTGAAAGACTACTAAATACCGGAGAAATACACAACCATCAGTTAGCATTTTATCAGTAGTGGGAATAAAGAGGTCGTTAATCTACTTTAACACATTCAGAGCAAAGGACATGCAGAATGTCAAAGCATGAAATACCATTAACTCGAAAGCAGAGATGATAACAACAGCATTGCCATGAATCCTTCCTTCTTCATTAATGTTCAATCCAGCAAGCACTGGTGCGTGATACAATGGTGGCTCCAAGGGAGCATCTAACTACTAAGAACAGAACAAAAGAGCATTGAGCTCTGCAACTGAACAGGCTAGAAATTACTTTGGTATTTCTTATGGACAACAAAATCATCAATTTTGCCGACCCTTGGAAATGGATCGATTTACCTATTTATACAACTCTCTAACCCTAACCCTAACTTACTACATTTGAATAAAATATAATATTTGGGGGCCGGTACTACCTGCGCCACCCTACAAAAGACCTGGAGATGGAATAGGTCTTCCAGGTTAGAGGAAGAAGATAAGAATATACATCGGAAGAATTGGCCTCGAGAAGAGAGCCGAAGAGAAGGAAGAAGAAAGTAGGTCCCTCTGGGATCGAGGCTACATGCCTCATAAATGGGAAATGCGGCGCCCTGTCTCCAATGTGCCAAATGTACCCTTGAACGGCGCCTCGGGAGGATCACCCTGTCAGAAACCAACTGCCAAGCCAATGCCTCTTGATGTATCCAACTACCCTCTGATAGTCTTAATTAACCACCTCTGAAAGTGACCGGTCGGCTTCGGGGACCGGGAAGCAGATCACTTTAAAGAATACAAAATTGTGGATCTGGGACTCCGGGATCTGGGAACTTACGTCCCCAAAAGAATAAAGAATACTGAATGCTCAAACTTCCCCAGTTTCTGGGGAACGCTCAAGGCTATTTATTATCACCAAAGGCCTGAAGGAGGCAGAAAATGCCGTCTTCATCAATCTTCTTCAGACTGGCCCTTCTGAATCTGGCCATCTCAACTTGTTCCCCCAGTTCTGGA
>MU223814.1:217183-242919 GCA_018584345.1 Thuja plicata | reverse complement strand
GTGAATCTGGACCCTGGTCGGCCTCTTCGAGGATTACTTCTTCAAGTTTCTCTTCTCCCTTTTCATCTTCTGCCCCTGGCTGGGTTTCTTCTATCATTGGCACCTCTTTGGGCAGTATGGGAGGTATGTGGCCAAGATTCAGGGTTTGGGCCACTGTTATTACATGCCCGAAGGTTGCCCCCGAGAGTGGCCCTTGGAACATGGCGGCTGGGGTTACAGTTGTTCTCAAAGTTCCGGGTCCAGGTTCCCCAGCAGATGCCTTTGGTTCACTTGGCAGTTGTTGACCCATTCCCAAACCTTTGCTGTCTGATCCCCAGAGACAATCTCTAGTCTCTGCTCTTCTGTTTGCTACTCTTCTTGTTCCGCAGCTTCCTCTTCCAGATCCCGGAGATCCACAGCCTCTTGTTCTTTCTCCGGGACTTCCATCCCTGCTTGTGTGTCGCCTCCTTGCAAGTTTCTGAATTCATCGGTTGCAAATAGATCAAACTCTTCTTCTAGAGGGGGACTGGCTGGGTCCTCTTCTTGTTCTGCCTCTTTCTCCAGTTCTGGGGACCTGGAAGAGAGGATCTCCACCTCTTTGGGGAGGGATGCCCTTGGTGCTGGTTCTGCCTTTGGCTGTGTGATATGCTTTCTTTTCCTCCGGGTGATTAGAGGCGGCCCCGTAGCTGCTATCGCTGCTACCTCCAGAGGATCCACCCCCATCGCCATCGTCATTAAGGTAGCTAGCGACGGGGAGGAAGGGGGACAAATTGGCCCGGACATGAGCGGGGGAGTCGCCAGCTTCGTCAATAGTTGCTCCCTCATTTGTTGGGAGGCCGCCATGGATTATTGAAGCTGTTCTTGTATGGGAATCTGCTGCGCGGAGGGGGTCAAGGCTATCCCCTTTCCTTTGGCTGTGCCCTATGCAGAAGTCCTGGCTGGCGAAGATGTCCCGGCCCTCGGAGTCGATCTTAATACCGGTGGTGAAGTTACTCTTGGTGTCGGTCGGGGACCAAGGCACGCACTCCCGGGGCACACCCACTTGAAATATGTATGACTTCGCTCGATGATTGCCTGAGTGAAGTCCTCAATTGTGTGATCTTCTTGGGTGGCCCAATTTATCACGGGCAGTGCCAATTTATCAATCCCCTTTTCCCAGTACTGGGGATCGGTGGTAGGTGTGGTGTCAGAAAAGCCCTCCGAGAATCTCTAGAGCTTTAGCTCCTGCATCATTCCAGCCATCATTCTATCATAATGCCAGCTGTGCACATCCATATCATCCTGGCAATCTGCCCAAATTTCTTCTATGTGTGCTTGGTGGGGCTCCGAGGCCCGAGGCAGTGCTACTGCGATTCGACCATGCAGATCAAAGTTTTTTTACGCCAAATAAAACTCCCGCAAGTTATAACTTTTAAGCTTGTTGTCTGCCTCCTTTGCGGCGGCTAGACTGCAGGTATAGTTCCCACAAGAGATCAGGAATGAAACACTGGTGACCTTCTTGTGGCCCAAGAAGGCATGAAGCTTCATTATTTATCTGTAGTACTCCAGCAGCACGATCTTGTCCCCACAATGTCTGGGTAACAAGTAGGGTTTCTCGGAGAAGCCGACGACCCTAATGTAGGTATGCTAATGGAATTGAATGTAGTAGTGCCCATAACTACTTACCAATTTCATCGCCTCCTTAGACAGGCGGTATTCGGCATCCCAGGTGGGCGTCAGCAGATGATAGTAAACGAAGCAATCATTTACCCGGCAGTAACTGGGGAAGCTGGCCTCCCATTGGATCTGTGGGAAATGGTCCCACGGTGCCTTTTGTCCCGGACCAAACCCGAGGACACCGTCTGTGAGTAGGCCATTGGAGTGAGGCCTCTGATGAGCCAGGGCCCAGAAAACATAAGAATTCATGTAGAACTTCTTATTCTCGTTCAGCTGCCAGAACTGGGAGTCGACATGGTTGGAAATGATAGTAGCCTAGTCGAAGAATTGTCCCCTAGTGGACATGGCGAACAAGAAATAGTACATCTATTTTGCAAATTATTGGGCGAAGGGTTTCCCAGATACCCGTGCCAATGCAATCATCCCCATCTGTATGCTCTCTTTAAATTTAGAGCGGGGAATGTCAATCTTCATTCTTTTGGGGTCCCTCTTCGGGACTTTGAGCCAGTTGGTGTTTATGTACAACCGAGAGGCCTCCTCCAGCTCGATGAATTGTTTCAAGGAATCTGACCTTGTAACCACTGTAGCTTGATCAAATTGTGGGATGCCCAGGCTGATTTGGAAAGTGGCTGGGTCCAGGGACACCAGTGGAGTGGGGAATCTCGATGGTTCTGCTGGTGCTAACATGACGGCCCAGACCGAGGAGTTATAGTGGGCCTCCAGAGTAAGCACAAGCTCTGGAGACTGTACGGAGTAAGGGAAGCAAGCCGCCCGAAGAATACTGGAACCTCCAATGTTAGTAGCAAGTGCATCTCCAGTCTGTCATTGTATATGCATTATCTTTACTAGAGCCTGCATTTCTGCCCAAGTCCCGACGCTGGCGTCGGTCATCAACTTTATCTTAGACTCAATCTTCGAGCCCACAATCTCCTCACCCTGCATATACTTCATGGTGAGGGGGAGCTTTTCTAGGGCCCTCTCTATCTTAGACTTTGCCGTTGCCCTGGTCTCGGTTGTGGATGGCAACTCTGGACTTCCGGGAGGAGATGAGGCGGATGCTTCAGACATGATTGTAAAGTGAAGTCCGGACCTGTGAGACAAAGCGATCGTCAGAACATATTTATCAAAATAAGTCAGTAACTCCAGGGTCTGGGGTTCTTACCACCGTACCGTTTGCTTTTCCTGAAAATTTAGTTTTTTGCATAAGTAGCCGAAAAGAAAAACATAAACTTTGCATTTTCATTATATCTCTGGGTCCGGGAAAATTTGTCACACTTGACGAAGGCATGGGATAAATGATGGAAAGGGGCCTGAAACCCGGAGAAGTGACCGTTAGTGAAGAAGAATGTGGAAGCAAGTCCATGTGGAAGCCATGTGCGCTGGCATTAAATGGATGGGATGGCACTGGCGGCAGAGCCAACTGTTCGAACGCGCGAAAAGGGAAAGCCACTTGACCAGAAGTAATTGCGCGCATGGGAAATAAATGAGGCTCTGACAGCTTTGATGGAGGAGAGAGAAAACTACCTGTTTGAAACCAGCCTCGAGCTGAGCTTCAAACAAGTGGTTTCCTGCCTCGAAGCAAACTTGAAGTGAAAAACCAACAGCAAGGGTGACTTGACCAGCTCGTCGAGCCACCTGGAAGGATATACATAGAGCCGAAGGGTATATACATGGAACAAAGGGATATATACAAGGGTTGCTTACAGAAATATACATATATACATGAGTATACAAGTGGACGACTCCCGCGGGAAGAAACCAGACAAAGCTGAAACAAGAATATAGCTATTTACATTATGAACATGCCATCTACAAGCTATTTACAAACTGTTTACAGAGCATTTACAAACTATCTACAAAATATTTACAGACTATTTACAAATTATTTACATCTACACAGAAGGCGAACAACCTTCTGGCAGAGCTGAGCCACCAGCAAGCGGCAAAACCAGAAAGCCAAAGAAACAAATGAAAACAAAGCAACCAAAAACAACGAAAAGCAAAAACAGAGAAAAAACCAGAAAACGAAAGCAAGAAGGAAGAGGAGGGAAGCAGAGAAACCAACCTGAAAACGCAGAAGGTGGAGGAAGGAAAGATTACCAGGAGAACTCTGCAACACCCTCGAATCATCAAGCTGTCAAGATCACCACCACGGAGCACTAGCGTACGTCTGAGAATAGTAGAAGGTGTTAAATTTTGATTATCGCAAACCTTTCTGTAACTGCTCTGCTAATTGCTTCGAAAATCGCTCTATTTCACTCTAAGTGCTTCAAAGATTTTAATCACGGTAAGTGTGATAATGACAGGCAAGTCTATTTATACCCGTGGTAAAAAGTAATCCTCCGCACTCTGAAAATTTCAGGCTAGGCAAAACATCCGGACTCCGGGCCCAGGGATTGCTTACGATGATGTTCCTAAGACTTAGGAATATCATCACAAAGAATCCCAGGGTCCGGAATCCAGCTTCCCACCAAAAGGCCACCTCTAGGATCTGGGATCCCGGAGGGGAAAATGAACCAAGAAAATGACACACTCCGGGGAAGAAAACCCCAGAGAAGGAAAAGCAAAGAAAAGAAAGACAAGGCAGAGCCGCAACAAAAAGCAAAGCAACGACAAAAAAAAAGGGGGACCCAACATTTTGCACACAAAATGTAGGGACGGGGATGCAGGGCATAACAAATAGTTGTGCTATATCTTGTGTTTCTATTAAATTTATAGTTATTTCATGATGGTTATTGATATTCTATGATGTTATTTTGATTATGCAAATACTGCCATTATATTGTATACACATGGATCATTTATATATTTTAAATTTTTGTTTGGTGTGTTTGATATGGTATGGGATAGAGACGTAGTTACTTTCTTTGACAAGATCCACATGATAATCTAATCTCAACCATTGTTTGTTATATTTTATGTATGTATGTTCGCTTTGTGATGACAGGTTTGTAGGTACTGGGCAAGGTCTTCCCTGAATTGGTAAGAGTAAGCATGCCCTATCACAATATCTCAATGGTAAAAGAGGGGAGATAATATTGAGGCCTAAATCCCTACCCTAAACCCTTATTTTGTCCTAGAACTCAACAAGAATATGAATAAATACCCTATCTAAATCCGTCAAGTGATGTGGATTTGTGAGCCTATCTGTATGTGCTTGTTGTTTATGTTTTAGTTGTCTTTTTGTTTATATGGTTTTTAGTTGGATTTATGAGGCTTTTGCCTTGTGTATTTAATGATTAGTGTATAGTAATTATTAATGTTAACAATTACACCTTTTATAAGGTTAAAATATTAAATAGATTAAATAAATGGCTATTTAATAATTAAATATTAATTAAATGCATATATTTCTTTTAATTCATTGAATTATTAAGTCTTAATTTAATAAATAAGATTTAACAAATATTAAATCTAAAAATTGTAATTAATGGTGCAAATTGAATTATTAAATATTGTTTTAAGTTGCATGATTAATTATTTTAATTTAATTAAATATTCTCATGCTTTTTTATTTATGAATTTTAATTTTTTAATTTTAAAGTTAAGTTGTGCATTGTTTTAAGTGAATTAAAATTTAAGTATTTCTTTGAATTATTAATTAATATTCCTTTAGGTTGCACTTTTTGAAAACTTAATTACCTCGTTTTCTATATCTCTTAATTGAAAGTCATTTGAAGGTAGTTCAATCAGGTGGAAGGAGAGTTCGCGTGGTTAAAGATTTATGGAAAGCTTAGGAGTATTTTGTAAATTCATGATTGATTTGGAATTGTATCAGATTCTTCTCATCAGTTACTAAGGTAGGATCTTGAACTTGTTAATTCCAACCTTCTAGATCCCCATCTTCTATGCATTTGGATTGATGGGATCCTGTGTCTAAAACTTCCTTGTTTGATATTGTGTGTTTTAAAATGTTTAAATTGAGTAATAAGTTATTTGATCTTTCTGGGTATGTTTTCTTTCCTGTCTTGCTATCATATTTTTAATTTTGGGCTTAAGGGTTTCATCAAATTATCTCAGTTGTAAAATGGGTATTAGGCTTTCATTTGATATGTATTGGTTTTCAAATTACCATTAAGGTTTCATTTTTGTGAATGACGTTTCCTTGTAATAAATTTGTATATTGCTGCTAAAACCGATAATAGTCTTTAGACCTGTACAAATACCTTACCTTGGAAACAAAACCATTCTCTTACTAGACTCCTGTCCAAAACCCCAATTTCATATCTACATGGGAAACAAAAGAATAGTGGGTTAGCTTTTGCATGTTGGAATAATAAATCAATATAATCGAATCTTTGCATATTTCCCTAATTTTAGTAACTTTCATGTTCCTTACAGGTTTCATTATCTTTCCCTTTGAAAATTGATTGTTTATGTAAAATAATAATAATTAATATATTGCTTAAAATATATTTTCTAGTTTTAAAAAAAACAATGTTTAATAAAAAATTAATTAATGTATTTTCTCTTAAAAGTTATTTTAAATTAATTTAAATTTGTTTTTTTAATTAAAGTTTTTTTTCTAAAGTAAAGTTTTACTTATTAAAGTAATTTAGTTTTTTTAAGTATTTTAATTGATATTAATATTATTAAAATTAAAATATGCTTTTCTTTTAGAGTTTTTTAATGTGGCTTTTAGAGATTAATATTACTATTTATTTAATAATATTACTTTTAGATTTTTGCTTGTTGTAATTATATTTATTTTTAGTAATTATTAAATAGATTAATTTATTCATGGTAGTCTTATAAATTAGTTTATCAGTGAATTAAATTATACTTTCTTGGAGATTTAATTATAATGTTGTTAGTAATTTTATTGGATAAACTAATTTGTATAATGTTTATTATAAATTGGTTTATCACTATGTTTTATTAATTCTTTTGAAAATTGAGTTTATCATGCAATGACATTTTCTAGATGACTATTAACTAGATTATGTGTTTCTCTCTTTTATGGATCTATATTATTTTGGGTATCTGTTGGGACTAGTTGACTCTTAGGATGTTGTACTAGGGCTTGTTGGGATTTTATTTTCATTTATTTTTGTGTGATTATTTTGGGGTGATTGAGATTAGTTGTTTGACCTTTTACTGAACCGAGTATGCCTGAACTCCTATTATGTGAACTTTTGAGAGTTCCTCATGTTGTTATGATTTATAGAGAACTAGTAGTTCCTATATGGGAAAGAACCATTTTATAAGAGTTTTGTGCATGTTTATGACCTAGAGCCTAGGGGAGGTTAATTAGGTGCATCTTAGGGGAGTGGCTTACAATAGGGGTTTGGGGCCCAAAGAGGCCAGTTCTAGGGTAATGTATCATAAATTATTAATAAGTGATAAATTAATAATTAAAATTAGGGTTAACATTAAAAACAAGATTGATCATGATGCCTTGCTCATGCCTTCAGCGCTTGTATAGGCTAAGGATGAGAATGGGATGATACCTAGAGAGTAGGTATGATTAGATTTCTTATCTTCATGAGAGGGTATTCTAGTTTTGCATGAGTCATCTTGAGGGTCTGGGTCTAAAGTTTCATGTCTAGGGTAACTCAAGTGATTGACCATGTGATGACACTCCCATAATATGTAGCCTAAGTCTCCTTCATAGGTCTTTCTTTACTTTGGTGGTTAGTATTTGAAATTTGGTTTTTGGTTTCACTAGTTGGTTCATGTTGGCATTTTGGTTAATTTATGTATGATCTTTATCTTTGGATGGTGTACCCTTGTTTTGACCTTTGATCTCTAGTGTGTCTCAAATTTTCATTTCCTTGTATACTTTTTCTTTAGTCTTTCTTGTTGTGTACCAGTGTGTGTGGGCTTGATGTTATCTCCTTAGCATAGTGGGAGTGGACCTTTGGGTCCATGAGGTTAGGTGATAGTGATTCTTATACCATTTGAGATTCAACATTCTTGTTATTGCTTGGATGATCCTTATTTTTGTTATTCTTTCTACCTCCTTATTCTTCTGGATACTTGTTCATTTTTGTGATTTGTACTTGTATCTTATATGTACTTTGGTTGACATCAATTCAGAGGATGTATTTTATTTTTGTTCATTATTGTATACCCTAAAACTTGTGCAGTGGATGCTAATTCATTTATTTATACCTTGGGTGTCATTTGTGTATGTGAGCTTTTGATTCAGTTGATGTATGTTTTATGTTATTTCTTTATAGTTGTTCTTCATAGATTAGTTTTATTAGGTAATTCTATGTCAAAGAACCCTTGAGAATTGTAATATTTGTTTGAGTTATGAGTATGCTATATGTTTGATTTCTTTTCTTTAGCGTTGTTATCATTATTTTTTGTAAATATTTTTAAAAAAAATTGTGTTAACTTAGTTTCATGTTTAGGTTAGATTCTATTGTGTTGTCTGGCAGGGCATTACAAGTGGCAATTATAATCACCCAAAAATGATCTACAAAACCATAAGCCCCTAATCTCAACTATTCATAAAGAAAACCCTATTCTTGATTAAATACCCTAAGTCCTAATCTAAGGTAGGTCAACTTATCAATCTAATTTGACCTAAAATCTAGGTCTCATTCAATCATCACACTAGATCTTGTTTAATTAATTAATTCCTAAATCCTAATGTCTTTCACAATTAAATTGACCTTATACTATTTATTTAAATAATTTCTTAGGATGTTGATTAAATAAATAAGAAATGTCAATTAATCAGAAAAAGGGATTAAATTAATTATGTCATCACAAATTCAAGAAAAATGCATAAAACCATTTAAATAATCTAAAAAACACATTCTTAACTCATCAATTACTTAACTAATTGATCAAATCAGTTTTATTTAGTCAACTGATTATCACCATGGAAACAAATCAAATCAGTTGATTTAAATGAACATTATCTCCTTTTTTGAATGGAGGTAGCAAGTGCGAAAACTAGCTATGGCGATCATGAAGCCTCTTCGAGCGGGATGCAGGAGACTGCAGGGAGTGCGGGTAGTACAAATCGGGGGATGACCCAAAGGATTCATATTTTTTTGGGTACCTATGGGGTAGTATTTTTCCCATTGATCCTGGTAGTTTGGGCAAGGAGGTACCATGTGGGGCAGGCAGTAGAAAGGAAAGTAAGTATATTCCAAAGCAATGGTCCTCTTTCTTTGGAATAAAGCCAACCGGAAAATCATCATTTTCACCGGTAAAAATAAATTGTGATCCCCCTAAAGGTTTTTTTGTGATATTTTTCTGTGATCCCTTAATTGATCACTCTCTATGTTTTATGGGGCTTACCTTAGTTGGAATTTTTTGGGAACTAGACAAAATATTGAATTTTTTTGATGTATGGTCAAAATGAAATGGAAACTTAAGGGTCAAGTGGATGTTGCCACTCTCCCAAAGAGATTTCTTTCATTTTTTTCAAAAAATGAAGATCTTAAGTTTTTTTCTATGTGCAGGTCATTGGATGTTTGGAAAACATGCTCTAGCATTAAAGAAAAGGGAGCCAAAAATGGATTTCAATGAAACTTTCTTTCTCATGACTCTTGTTTTGGTTCGCGTTCTTGGGATCCCTCTAGACATCTGGAATGAATATGTCTTGAGGGGATTGTCATTTTCCTTTAGTGAGTTGTTGTGTATTCACCTAATGACTATTGCAAAATCCAAGCTTGTTTATGCTCAAGTCTATGTTAATGTTCATTAGTGTATGGACCTCCTTGAGAAAATAGATATTGTATCTAAACTCGGGAAATTGAACCAAGAAGTGGAATTTTAAGGATTACCCTATGCATGCTTAGTTTGTAAGAAAATGGGCCATTGGGAAAAAATTTGTCCAAAGAAGAAGCAGTTGAATAAATTGAATGCATTAGAAGTCAAGTAGTTCTAAAAACCAAAATCAACCACAAATACAATAGAAAAATTTAGGAATCAATAGGAAGAAGGGGATATTTTAGTTGAGGGCCTGAAATTGAAGGAGAAATATATAAAAAATAAAGGGAAATACCATAACCCTAAATGAAAAGTAGGAAAATAAAAAGAAAACATGGAGGAGAAACCTAGAAAGAAGGACGATGAAAGTCTGGATTCAAATCCCATACAATGGAAAGAAGAAAAGAAAACCTTTCAGAAGAAACGGAAAGGAGAAGATGAAGGTAAAAAAGAAGAAGTTGTTAAATAAATTATAGATTCAGAAAAGGAAAATGAGGAAATAGAAAATATGGAAGAGGGGTAGATTAAGGAAAATGACTTAGTTCAGTATGAACTACTTAATTTACCTTCGCAGGTGGAATATTCCATGGAACCAAAATGTGTGTCAGGGGAGTCTTTTATTGATGTCAAGTATTGTTGTATATTGTGAAATTATTTTATAAATCTATACTCACAGATGGAGGGAGTGGAGGTTGTCAAATCCTCTTTCCCAAAAGCAGATACTCATGTCATCAGTCAGAAGAAAAGTGCAAAAAAGAGAAAAACATTGGAAGATCTGGAAGGATCAGTACAAAATAATGGAGGGAGGAATAAAAAATACAATACCTCATCCTCGACTAAAAACTCTGGAGTAGCTAATAGAGGAAAATTTAAAGATGATGTGGGATCTCCAAAGAATATATAGGGAAGAAAATCAAATCAAAAATGAGGGAGATGAAAAGTATGCAGAACATAGCGGGTGGAAAGCGGGCTACCATCCATGATTTTAATCCTAAGAGATGAACATTTTATGGAACATGGTAAGATAACATAAACTTGATGTACTTTTAGTTTAAGAAAAAAAATGAAGAAGGAGAAGGCAAAAATCATTAGAGTTTTTAAGAATTGTAAAGCGGTGGGTAGTAGCTCAAAGGGTGCTTCTGGAGTAACTATTATATATTGTAATAAAAATTATATTAATGGTCAAAGTGTGTTGATAGATGACAATTTTTTGGTTGTGAAGCTCCATCATATTAGGGATGGATTCTTTTGGATCCTTTCTAATAATTATGCCCCTAAAAATAAATCTTATAGAAATGAATTTTGGGACAAGTTAGCTCAAATTAGGTTCTCTTTTGTTGATTTTAATTGGCTGGTTATGGGGGATTTCAATATTCCTCTTAAGGATTGTGAAAATTCTAGAGGTAGTCATAACCAGTTGGATGGAAGATTGAACCTTATGGACATTATTAATCAATAAGCTCTTATTGACTTATACCTTCAAGGGATTGATTTTACCTAGAATAATAGAAGAGTGGGGGGGACTTAATTCAAGTAAGGCTATACCAAGTTTTAATCTCTCATGATTGTATGCAAAGGTATCATTTTTCTCTCTCTTATTTTCTGAAAGTTGGATTAGATCATTTCCCTTCAATCTATTTTTTATCCTCTCTCAGGTAGGAGAAACTATCCTTGTAGATTTGAAAAGATGTGGCTATCACACCATAACTTTGATCATTTTTTCTCCATATGGTGGAACATAAAAATGGATGGTACTGCTATGTACAAAGTTTCCAAGAAAGTAAGGAATATGAAGGAATGTGTTAATAAATTTAATAAGGAATCCCTTGGAGATATTTTTAATAGAAAGGAAGGAATCCAATAGAGGATGAAGGAAGTCCAAGATAGGATCCAATAAGAAGGGTATTCTATGGAATTGATGGATAGAGAGAATGAGGTTTTGGTTGAGTATCATTACATTATATCCCTAGAGGAAACCTACTGGAGGTAGTGAGCTAGAGAAATTTGGCTAAAAGAGGGAGATAAAAGAGCTAAATCTTTTCACATGACAACTACTCTAGAACATAGGGCTTCTAATAAGATTTACTCTCTTGTCACTAATAAAGGAAGAATTAATAAGGATTAGAATATCACTAAGGAAATGCAGAGATTCTTTTCTTTCATTCTTTTTGTTGACCCCATGTTGAATAAGGGAAACTAGGAAGTGCCTATTTCCACCATTCCCTCAGTAATATCTCAAGTCCAAAACTCTTCTCTGGAGGCTATTCCATCATATGAGAAAATTAGGGAGAATTTTTTTTACCTTTGAATGGGACAAGACATCTGGACCAGATGGTTTCCCAATATTTTTTTTCCAAAGGATGTGAAGCATTTTTGGGAAGGATTTTTCTAATGTTGTTAAAGAGTTTTTGGATCCATAAGCATCTTAAAAGAAATAAATGCAATTTTTAGTGCTCATTCCCAAGAAGGAAGGATTTGATATGGTTGATTCCCTTAGGCCTATTAGTCTATGAAACTCATTATAAAAAATCATCTTGAAAGTGCTAACTTCTAGAATTTTGAAATTTTTGTCGGGTATCATATCTCCTTAGAAAAATGGGTTTGTTCTGGGAAGACAGATTCTCGATTCTATCATTATGGTTCATGAAACATTCACTCTCTACTGAACTCTTCTAAGAAAGGATTTCTAATGAAAGTGGACCTATCAAGATCCTATGAAAAAGTTGACTGGGGGTTCATACATAAGTGCCTAGTGACCTTTATTTTTAGTTTTAGGGTTATTCACTTGATCAATCAGCTCATTTCAACTTCTTCTGCAATTGTTTTAGTCAATGGAGTCTACTCAAATTTTTTCAAACATACTCATGGGTTTAGGCAAGGAGATCCTATTTATCCATTTGTTTTTTTCATTATGGCTGAATGCCTTGGAAGATACTTCCTCTCCCTTAAAATTTCTAGGATTTTTCAATTTTATAACCTTCCTCCCATGATCAAGCTTGTTCACATGAGAATTTTTTTGATGATACAATTCTCATGGGAACTACTACTATTAAAGAATCTAGAAGTTTTAAAGCTTCCCTAAATTTTTATTTGAATGCTTTAGGTCAATTAATAATCTGGGATAAAAAATTTCTCTTCTTTGTCAATACTCTAATTGAGAGGCAACACATAATATCTAAAATTCTTGGTTGCTCAATTTTTTCTTTCCTTGGCATTTATTTGGGTTTTCCTTTGGGTCCCAAACCCCTGGATTCTTTTCTAGAATTCTCTGATTGATAAATTCAATAAAAAGCTAGCAGGATAGAAAGGAATCTTTTTAGCCAGGCTAGAAAGATATTTCTTCTTAGGTGTTGTCTTAAAATTCTCCCTATTTGTGTTATGATTTTATTTAAAATTCCTTCAATTTTTATAGAGGCAATCGAAAGAATCCAAAAAAATATTTATCTAGTCTACAATGGAGGAAAAAAAGAGGCTTCCTTTGGTGGTCTAGGATTAGATTTGCAAACTAAGAATCAAGAGGGATTGGGGATAAGAAACATAAGAAGGATAAATAGAGAATTATTGGATAAAAAAATATGGAGGATGTATGGGGAAGAAAGAAAATGGAGCTTTATTTGGAAAATAAATTACTCTTTGAATTCCCAAAATATTAAATATTTTCTTAGAGCTCCAGATGTTGTGAATGGATATTTTATTTGGAAATCTATTCAAGAAGTTAAGAAAGTTGTGGGAAAAGGAAAAAGATGGAAGCTGAGAAATGGTAGAAATATCATATTTTGGGAAGATAGCTGGATGTTGATGGATCCGGTGGAAGTTTCCATACAAAACCATCAATCTGTTCAGAGAAGAATTTTTTTTTTTGAGATAAGGTTGTTGATTATTGGAACAATGGAGGGTGGGTGAACTTTGGATTTATGGTTTCTAATTTAAATATGGTTCAAGTTGTCCTTAACTCTTGTGTTTTAAGAGAAAATAAACCTGATGAGGTCATTTGGGCTCTCCATCCAAGTGGTAAGTTCATTTTTTCCTCTTCCTTTTCTACTTTAACTCCTTATGAGGAGGAAAATCCTTACTGGGATTCATGCTAGACTAAAGGATTAATTCCCAAATTTGAGATTTTATATTGGATAATGGTGCATAATAAAATCCTTACTATTGATAATCTATGTAAAAGAGGTTTATGTCTTACTAATAGATGCTTCATGTGTAAGAAGGATCAAAATATGATTCTTCACCTCTTTTTTCAATGTTCTTTTGATCAAGAAGTTTGAGGTCACATTCTAAAAGGCTGGAACTTAGCTTTGGTTTTTTTTCTAGAAATCTTAAGGATTTCATCGCTCAATGGAAATGTACAGTGACTAATTTGGAATCTAAAAGGGTTTGGGCTTTAGTTTCTCCTAATGTTTGTTGGAATGTTTGGAATGAGTGAAATGATAGTATTTAGAGATAGAGAAAGTCAGGCTTGGGTGATTGATAGGAAAACCATTACAGTAATAAAGGAAAATTATCCCATATTTTAAAGAGAAGGAAGAATTGATACTAGAAGATATGATCCAAATGATTTCCTTCTTTGCAATTTTAATTTTAAGGAAACAAATAAGAGTAACATGGAAGATCTTGTTTGGTCGGCCCCTCCTGATGGATGGATAAAAGACAATTTTAATGGAGTTGCTAAGGGAAACCCTGGGAAATCTTCATGTGGGGGGATGCTAAGGGATATGTACAAAAATTTCTTGGATTTTTTGGTTCCTGCTGAGAATTCAAACTAGTCATGTTGTTGAGGCTATGGGTGGTCTTCAACTTATCAAGCTCGCTAAAAGGCATAAGTGCCAAAATCTATGGATTGAAGGAGATTCTAGTAATACATTTAGATACTTGATTGGTAAAAATAAGTATTCATGGACAATTAATACTATTATCAAGGAGATGAAGGTCTTATTAAATACCTTTAATAAGGTTTTCATTCCCTATGCTTACCGTGAGAAGAACAAAGTTGCAGACCATACCGCCAACTTGGCTATCACAAGCAATGAAATGATAATGTGAAAAGGTGGCATAAAGAAGGATAGCATGCCCAGTGAAATAATTAGAATGGATGTGACTAAGTATCTTGTAGAAAACATCAAATTTAATTATAGAAATTAAAGTTAGTCATCTTGGAAATAGGAAAAAGCCTTGCATTAATAGGTGGGTGTACATTAAAATATTTTACAAATTGACTCTGCATGGATTATGGGTGCCATTTTTTGATATTATCGCTTGTATAGTAGCCAAAAACATGTAAATTATGTATATTGTGGAAATAGAGTTTTAGAAAAAGAAAAAAGGTAAAGCTATGGGAGGTGATTTGAAGCATCAAGAATCAAATTCTTGCAAAAAGTAGAAGAAAAAAGAGGAAGTGTGGAGCCAAATTGAGAAAGGGGATGTCACCATGTATCTGGAGCATCTTCATGGGTTTAATAAAGAGGTAACCAAAGAATTTTTCAAAGGCTAGAATGGTGATTTTGTTTACTCTGTATGGTGTAAAAAATTATTTGGATGTGGATTTCATTGCTTAAATTACTAGGTTAGCTAGTGAGGGGTTATATTTTTTACAGATAGGAAAATTTCTAATGTTGTTATTTGAAAGTTTCCAAAAACTCAAGAGGAGGAGGATATCCTTGTGAAGGAGGATGAATTTTATAATATTGATTAGATAAAGCCTATCTGGAAGAAGGTTTTAATCTGCATTATGGAATATTTCATTTTGGATGGTAGGTATATGAGGGTTTATAATTATCAATTTGTTCTCATTAATCACTTCCACCATAAGGATAGGGTTTCTTTTCCCTTTTTCTTGTTGAAGTCTCTCCAACATAGTTTGGTACTGTTAACCAACTAATGGTAATGGTGATGAAGACCGAGTTCAAAAGAATACAAGCAAGTACAATGGTTAGAATAGTTGTTAGTTTGTCATTGATGTCAATTAATCAAAGAAGAAATTAATTAGGCAGATAATAAAGATCAGACAATGATGAGGAACCATTGGTATAATTTT
Source organism: Thuja plicata (assembly GCA_018584345.1). Taxonomy (NCBI): domain Eukaryota; kingdom Viridiplantae; phylum Streptophyta; class Pinopsida; order Cupressales; family Cupressaceae; genus Thuja; species Thuja plicata. The sequence goes on along the minus strand of MU223814.1, from coordinate 227,573 downwards.
TTTTAGTTAACATTTGGTGTTTGTTAAGTTGGTAAAGCAGAGAGGTCACAAGTCAGTAAAGGGAATGACCTAGTTACTGTGTAGAGAAGTTTTAGTCAGTTGAGAAAAGAAAAGACAGGCACTGAGAGAAGTTGACAATCGAGAAAGTTCAGTTACCGAGAGAGGTTGGTAACTGAGAAAAGTCAGCCATGGAGTGAAGATGATCACTGAAGTCACCGAGCTCATAACATATTTTGAACATAGATTGGATTCAAGGAGCACAACAAATTTAATCTGAAGGAACCAAGATCAAGAAGATGCTAAGGACAAATGCAAAGTTTGTTACAAGATCTATGGTCATGAAAATTCAAGTTCCAAATCTGAGATGTAGACTAAGAGGCAAAATAAAGTTGTGAGTTCCAAGAAAAGTGCAAGTTACGAGGCAAGCTTAACCACCTAACCAAGTTGCAAATACATTGTTTTAGTTCATTTGAGATAATCTCACAGCTGAGTGCAATTGAAGGGAAACCTAATCAATAGGATTAAGAGGCAAAATAGAGGCCTAAATATTGATGAGTCTATACATGTTTATACAGAGTTCTTGGCAAATTGAATATTTGAAGAGATACCGAGAAAAGTAATGAAAGAGTTGGAGAATCAGTCCAGAGAAGAGAGTGATGAGTTGTTGGTTCCAATAAGTTTCAAAGAGAGAACAAGGGATCTGATTAAGAAAAGTATAGCTACAGAATCATACATCAAATTAGTACATTGTTGCTTACTAATATTTGTAACAAAAAATCTCTTAACCGAGTGGACCTAACAAGTCCTTTTGTAAATACTTGTGAAAGGTAACATTCTAGGATGAATGTTTAAGCCCTCTAACAAAGCCACTCCTAATAGAGTGAAGATCTTAAAAGCTCTAAGGTAAAACCCCTAAGAAGATCACATCTAACTATAGACACCTAAAATTGACCAAGTGTCTCTTAATCAATCAAATATGCAAATCTCAGCCAATTGCCCTAAATCTCATCAAAATACTTCAAAATGGATCAAAATAATTCAAATGGACATTTATCAAGGAAATTGGACAAAATCAAATTAAAATCAAAGGATTAAATAATCATAAAATCAAATAATCAAATTCAAGCCTAAAAGGTATCAATCAAATTATATAATTGATTTTAATCAATTAATTGTATAGTTTTAAATCAAATAATCAAATCCAACCCATTCACCCTTACATGGTTAATTTAATTAACTAATTTAATTAAATAAATCCTAATTTCTTTCAACTCAATTTGATCAACCAATGAGAATAGAGGATTTTGTCTTCTTGTCCCACCCTTTGAGGACAACCATTTAAATGGTCCCCCCATTTGAAACCATTTGAGGGATCAAACTCAACCAAGAATTAACCCATGGTCAATTCACTCTACCCCCTACCCTTGGAAATTTTCTATAAATACAAGCCATTTTGTATGCATTTCATATCCTAGAAAATTTGAATGCATAGCATCCTTATTATAGGCAATTTGTGAGCAATAGAGAGCATCTTGAGCATTTTCATAGTATTTTGATCATTTCGAGAAGAAAATTGTTGATTCTAGGAGCATAATCATGAGCATTTGAGTTGCAAAGCACACACATCTTGAGCATTTGAGATATATTTAATCATTTTATATCAATTTTTCTCATTCTAGGATTGTCCTTGAGAGAGATTAAGGCTGAGAGCTCTTTCAACAAAGCTTAGATAGAGAACCATGAGATGTCGTGGATTTAATTGCAATTCTTTAGGCTAAATTATTATTTTATTTCCATAGGATTGTAGTTTGGAATCCTAATTTCATGAAGGTGTAATTTCTCACACACACTAACAAATGTGCATTGTAATCTTTAACCGTATTGGCTCTTAACCAAGCATACTTCAGAAGAGTATTTCTTTTTATGGGTGACAATTCCCACAAAGGTTTTTACCAAATTGGGTTTCCTTGTTAAATCTAGTGTTACATGTGATGATTGATAACTATGAATTTCATTTACTTATACTTTATGTTGTTTTTCAAGTTTGTGAAGTGTTTACAAGTTTTGGATGCTACATCTACTTGAATCACCGAGCTTAATCAGAGGTTTATTTTTAAAGTGTTAAGTTTCAATAATTTTTTATTCACCCCCCCCCACCTCAGTAAATAATCATTAGTAGTGTAAACCAAACATTGGTATCAGAGATAGTGCTCCGATAAGATAAGTTTAAAGGTATTTGAGTTAAATATCTAAAGATGTATAAGGAGACACTGAAGTTGAATAGGAATAACTTTAATACATGTAATAATGTAATGAGGCTTCACATATCTTGTATTGGAGATTATGCACTAAATCATCTTCAAAATGAGTACTCACCTACACCATTTGGTCCTTTGACACTTGACCAGATTTAAGAGAAATACAAGAATATACACAAGTAATGATAGAGATAGTTGCTACTCTCACTGACCTTGAGTTCAATGATTTAGAAGGTTTTTAATACTGCTAAGAAGATGTGGGATAGGCTTACACTAGTTTTTGGTGGAGATAAACATGTTCAAAAAGATAAGGCTGAAAGCTTAAGAGGAAAGTTTGAATCAATGAGAATGAAAGAAGGAGAAAACATTGTTGTGTACAACAGAAGACTAATGGAGATTTCTAATTCAATTAGAGGTGTTGGTGGAACCATTAATGAAGAATATGTTACAAGGAAGATGCTTATAAAACTACTACCTATATTTTCCATCGGAGTGTCTACTATTCAAGAGCTGAGATCCATTCCACAGATGGTTGTTACTTTGGATGCTACAATCGGTAAGATAACTACTTTTGAGCTCAATGATTTTGATAATAGTTTGCCTACTACTTCTAAGATTGAATCTGAATTTAAATCATCTTTGACTATTGGAAAGTCTAGATATTCTAGATCTAGTTATGGATATGCAAGTAGTACTAGTGAAAGATTTCATAGTTGTAAGAGTGATCTTGAAGATCTATGTGCTGAAGATGAAAAGAATAAGTTGAATTTGAAGCATTATTGGCTAGGAAACTACTGAAAGGTTAAGGAAAGCACATAGGTAAGATTACTTTGAAATGTTTTTCATGCAATAATATTGGTCACATAGCTTCTAATTTTCCCCACAATAATGATAAGAAAGATAACAAAGACAACAACAAGACTGAGAATAGATTTAGAAGATTCAAAGACTTTAAGAAAAAAAGAAAGAAAACATGCTACATTGCTGAAGGAGGGTCATCTAATGATGACACAAATGATGATGAAGAATAATTTATTTATTTTTCTATTAAAGATGAGTCTGATGAAGAAAAGTACGTTGAAGTAAAGGCCCTAATATCAGAAGTAAGAAAAATGATACATGGATTATAGACAGCGGTTGCTCACACCACATGATTGGCGATACTAATAAGTTTATTACTTTGAAAGAGAATAATGGTGGTAATGTTAGATTTAGAAATGATGCCACATATCATGTGAAAGGAAAATGTTCTATAATTATGCTAAACAATACTGAGTGTGATGATGTTTTTGATTACGGTAAAAATAGGTTTTGAAGGGGCCCCGAAACCCTATTACAAAAGAGAAGAGAGATAAGCATGAAGACCCAAAGAACAACTAGCTACCCAAGGAGAGGAGTAGGATACAAAGGGACAACTCCCAAATTTAGCAATAAGAAACTACATAACAAAAAGCAAAAAACACTAGAAGAAAAAAAGAGAAAAAAAGCCACCAGCACCGAGGTCAAGACATAGTCTTCAAGAAGCTCTCAAAGTCCTCCAGCTGAGTCTGCATGGTCTTAAAATTATCTTTCAGCCTCTGAATGTCCTGATCATCAACCTTATGCTTCTTTGACCTAGTATGGGTACCAGGTCCCATCTACTGGGTAGGTTCAGTGAGGTCAATAGTATCTTTTTTTCCTTCCAGCATTTTACTCAGATGATGTTTATTGGGTTGAAGGCTTGAAATACAATTTGTTGAGTGTGGAATAGTTAAATAATATAGGTCACTGACTGGAATTTCAAAACAAGAAGGGTAAAGTATTTGATGAGAAGGGAAGTCTGATTTCTACTGGAGGTCAATCTAAAGGTAACTTATTCTACCTTGACACATCCATAAATATTTGTATTTTTTCTAGGATTGAAGATGTATGGCTATGGCACAAAAGGCTATGGCATGTTAATTTTGACAACTTAATCAAAGTGAGTAAGAAAAATAGAGTAAGAGGTCTATTGAGCCTAGAAAAACCTAAGAATCCAATGAGTAAGGGATGTCAAGTAGGTAAGATGACTAAATCAATATTTACAAGAAAAACCTATACTATGCAAGGTATATTGGAATTGGTACACAGTGATCTATGTGGTCCCACGAGAACACAAAGATACTATGGAGATAGATACTTCATATTATTTGTTGATGATTATTCTAGAATGATGTCGGATATGTTTTTAAAAGGAAAATCTAATGCGTTCAAATGTTTAAACGGTACAAGGCTAGAGTTGAAAAAGAAACATAAAGAAAGATGAAATCTCTTAGGTCGGATAGAGGTAGAGAGTTTACACCTAATGAATTTACACTCTTCTATAATGAACATGGTATAAAGAGGCAGATGTCTTCACTGAAAACACCATAACAGAATGGTATAGCTGAAAGGAGAAATAGATCCATTGTGGATTGTGCTAGAATACTAATGATTGAGAATGGGATTTCTCAAACCTTTTGGAGAGAAGCAATTAGCATTGTTGCTTATATAATTAACCGAGCCCAACTGAAGGAGACTAAAAAAACACCTTATGAGATCTGGTATGGACATAAATTGAATGTAAGTTACTTCAAAGTATTTGGAAGTAGGTGTTATATTCTTAAAGATGCAAGGGATGGTAAATTTGAATCTAAAGGAGATGAAGGAATATTTTTAGGATATTCTTTGAAAAGAAAATCCTACAAATGTTTGAATAAGAATACTAACAAATTTGTAGAAAGTGCAAATGTGAGGATTGATGAATCTGCAGAGAAGAATGATGAAGACAGTAAGAAGTAACATGAGGATTATCAAATATTTGTCTATGCACAAACTGAGATTCCTAACACCTTACTAAAAGAAAAAAACTAAGAAAGAAGATGAGCAGAGAGAGCTTCCACCGAATGATGGAAATGAAGAGACACCAACAAATACTGAGCCTATGTTGGAAAAATATGTAAAGAGACACCACTCACCCAATAAAATCATTGGAGAAAATACTGCTGGAGTTCTAAAAAGAATCAAGGTAAGAGAAAACACATGCTTGATATCTGAACATGAATTGAGAAAAGTAAAAGATGCTTTAGAAAGTGAAGATTGGATGAAAGAAATGAAGGAAGAGATAGATCAAATTAAAAATATTAATACATGGACTTTGGTACCGAGACCAAAAGATAAGAATGCAATTGGTACTAAGTGGATTTTCATAAATAAGTTGAACAAGCATGGTAATGTAATTAGAAATAAAGAAAGATTAGTTTGCAATGGGTATGCACAAGAAGAAGGAATTGACTATGGTGAAACTTTTGTACATGTCGCTAGATTAGGAGTAAGGATTCTACTAGCATATGCGGCTTATAAGGGATTCAAAGTTTATCAAATTGATGTTAAGTCTACATTTGTAAATGGTATTCTTAAAGAGGAAGTGTATATTGAAAAAGATAAAAGATTTGCTAAGAATACTAACCGAGACATGGTATGCAAATTGCACAAAGCACTGTATGGCCTGAAACAATCACCCTGAGCATGGTATGAAAGATTTTATTCATATCTAATCAAAATAGGATTACAAATAACTAGTGACAACATCAAGGTGTATCTGAAATGTGATAGTACTAACATATTTTTATTCCTGAGATATTTTTATGACATTATCTTTGGAGGAAATGACACATTGTGCAAATCTTTTATTAAGGAGATCAGAAAGGAGTTTGAAATATCTATGATTGGAGATTAAATTATTTCTTGGACTTTAAATTCAACAGGTAAAGGATGGGATCTATACTAGACAATAAAAATATATTAAGGAGATCCTAAAGACCTTTGGTATGGATGAATCAAAACCGATCGGAACATCGATGGTCTCTACTGCAAGTTATGTAAAAAGGATGAGTCGCTTGAATTCAATGAGACTCTCTACCGATCCATAACTGGTAATTTGAAATATGTAGTGCACAAAAGACCCAATATTGCTCATGCAATAGGGATTTTTGCAAGGTTTTCTTCTTATTAAAAGGAAACACATATGTCTGCGTTTAAGAGAATTTTTAGATATCTGAAGTGAAATGAGGATTTCGGCCTACTATACAATAAAGGAGGAGACTTTGACTTGAAAGTCTATACTGATTTTGATTGGGCTGGAAAATTAATGGAAAAAATAGTACAGTCTAAGGAGCTCTCTTTCTAGGAGAAATACTAGATACATGGCTAATCAAGAAACAAAGTTGTATATCACAGTCTATTACCGAGGCTGAGTATATTTTTGTAGCTATGAATTGTGCAAATATTGTGTGAAACAAAAAAGTAGTAGAAGGTATGTAAGAAGAGATCAACTATCTATTCATTATCTATTGTGACAATACAAGTGATATAAACATATCAAATATTCTGGTAATGCACTCAAATACCAAGCACATATCTATCAAGTATCATTACTTGAGAGAGAAAGTACACGACAAGCTTGTAATGTTGGAATAGGTTAATTCAAAAGAAAAACTTGCTAAAATATTCACCAAACTACTACTAAAGGATTATTTTGAGTGTCTCAGAGATAAATTAGAGGTCCTACCCCTATTCATCATGGTTAATTTCATTGTCAAACAAACACATAACATAAACATAAAATTCAGTATGGTTATTGGTTCATTGTACAAGTGAGCGTTATCTATTTTTTTTTCATCTTTCATGTTCCTATGATTCTCTATGATATCTAAACATGATTATAGAGGTCAAGATGGTTCATCAATTTATTTTTTTATCTTCTATTTGTGGGATGTTTTTCATAAAGTCAAGCATAGGCATTTTCAGTGTTTTTGATTAGCACATTCACATATGAGTAAAGTCTCTAATGCAAAAAATATTATCATAGATCAGAATGATTGTGACTATCATATATACCTTGGTAAAAGCACAATAATTTGTCACCCCTAAGAACATTTAGGGGCACAAATTTGCGTTAGACTCGGCAGAGTAGAACTCGGCCGAGTCTAACACGGTCGAGTCTTCGTGGGCGCCACGCGGCGCTGAGGGGCGCCTATGTGGCTTGGAACTCTCGGCCGAGAGGTACTCGGCTGAGTTATACTCGGTCGAGTATGCCAATCTTTATAAAACCCCCAAAATAGCCCGCTAGCCCCTCATTTGCACTTTGAGGGGCTAAGATTCAGTGTGTGGGGTGAAGGTGAAAACTCGGCCGAGTATTAGGTAGGTCCCTTTTTTTTTTGTTTTTTGTTTTTTTTTGTTTTTTTTGTTTAAATCTTTTACTGTATTTATGCATATGTGTAAAATGATTTTTTTTTATGTAGCATTATAATATAATTGTTTTTTTCTTCATTTTCTAGAAATGAATTTTTTTAGGTTGAATATAATTGATGTTATTTCAAAACATTTAAATGCAAATCCAAACTTAAACGCAAACGCAAACTCAAATTCTGAAACATAAACGCAAACCCAAATTCAAAATTCTGAAACATAAACGTAAACCCAAATCCAAAATTCTGAAACATAAACACAAACTCAAATCCAAAATTCTGAAACATTTATACGTGTAAACTTTAAATCAGGTAAAATCATATAATTTAACCATAACGTAACCTAAAAACATAACTATACATACCATTTGAGATTATGTAGGGAATTAATTTAAGATATATATATGACTATATATATTTATTACTTGAGAATGTGCCAAAAATATTTGTCATAACTTGATCATTCTATCTACATTTTCATTACGTACTCAATTTTCAATATTAACTTACACATAAAAAAAACCCTAGAAGTTTTACATACTAGGTTACATAAATTTTTAGATATTAATTTACTATGTTAATTTACATGTACATGTGTGCAATTTTCAATGTTTAAAATTTTTGAACTTTAGTTTAAAAAAATGTTTCATGTTGAAGATGTAAATTTAATTTCTTTTTAAAATTTAAATATGTACATTTAGATCTAGATATTTTTTAATTTTTTAATTTAAAAACATATTCTTTTTCAACACACATGTACACATGTATATTTAAATTTATTTCTTGTACTGAATGTACACATGTATGTGCCCACTTGCAGCGAGTGCACTTTTTATCTATCTAGATATTACATTTCTACATCACATGGCTTCTACTAGTTTAGACCCTAGCATTCATGGTAGTTAGGCCTCACGAGCATCATCAGGCCGTCATGATACCCCATAGAGTCATGATAGTCGCAGACAAGAGAATATCACGAGGATGCACGTTGCTCTAGCTACGCTAGAGAGGACGTTGTAGAATAGTGCTACCCTCCCTAATAGGGAGAAATTGGTTTCCATTCATATAGAGTTGATGAGTATGATTCAGAAGGCTGAATCATACAATCCATATGATGATTCATCTATTGATTTTTTTTACCATAGCCTATCTAGCACTGTTACATGTACTGTCAGTTGGAGGACAGTTGATGGGGATGTTACTATTACTCAGGTTAAGAACATGTTTGGGACCCATTACATAGATAAGAAAGTGGTTAGAGCATATAGGGTGAAAAAATGTACAGATCAGTTAGTATCTCCTTTTATATATCATAGATGGTTGGTGGCACATCATATGTGGCCCCAAAAGGATGAGGTGCCCTTATATTTCTGCAAACAATTGTTTGCAAAGTTCCATTTAGGGCATGATGTCGATTACACAGATTTACCTCCACATGCTGGTCAGGGTTAGGGGAGATACCAGGATAAGTGTAGATGACCTGATGCACCACAACCCCCTAGTAAGAGGGCATTGGTGGGTCAAAACCTTTTGGTTCTTCCAAAAGGTTTGGAGACCTTCACTAGAGCAGGATAGGTTGCTGCTGAGGATTCACGGGTAGATATGTTTTCTAGCATTGCCACCATTGTGACTCAGGTCAATGAGTTGTCATCTGATCATGTGGGTAGGTACATGCTTAGATCCCAGACAAGTGCAGGCATTGATCCTTCTAGTCCGTTTTATGATCCATACATCCAATATGATCTTCCCACTCCATATGAGATATTACGGCTACCAGAAGATTGTTTGCACGACATGAGCTCAAGTTTAGTCAGTGATCTCTTTGCAGCTTACCAGCACATTTCTATGACATGGGGTTCCTCCATGTGATATTTCTGCATTTTTTCAAGGAGACCAGACCTCGAGATCCTCCACATGCAGCAGTCAAGGATGAGGAGATGCAGAGGTAGGTACCTCCAGACAGGAGGATGTCTAGATACATACTACAACTCCATGACAGAGTGTGGATGATCTTACACCACCTTGAAAGCACACACAGGCTCCCATATATAAGACACCTACAACCTCCTGATTTCACACTGGATTCTCATATTTGCTTATGGATGATGGCATTGATACTGAGACAATGTCCTTACATTCTTCTGAGTTATCTGACATTGCACATGCATTACACCAGGTACACTTGAAAGGTCATTTAATTTCAATATTCAAGAACAATCAAGTAATTTTGTTTTCTTATAATTTATTTATATATTTTAACTATATATATTTTTCAAATCAGGCACAGGACACTACGAGGGGCACTGCATATGGAGATTTAGAGGACCCTGTTGATCCGATTCATGAGGATATAGAGGTAAAATTTAATTTAAATATATTAAAATAGTTTATTCATTTTAAGCTTGGTCTGGATTTATATTTATTAATTAAATTTGTTTTGAAATTGTTATGCATGTATTTTTGTACATATATAGACTCAGGTCCAGCGGGATGATGATCCACATAGGCCTGCATCGAGTGGTGGTCATGGCGGTTATTGATCTAGAGATTTACACATGAGAGATCTATATTATATACGTGCACATCTATTTTACATTGATATTACTTTGATACATTGATAGTACTTTGATACATTGATACATTGATATATTTACTTTGATACATTGATTGTTACATGTGTCATTGTTTTATTTTGATCTATATATATCTCTAGATATTTGTACATTGCTACATGCAGATTTACATTGATCTATGTACATATGTATTTTTTATATATGTTGATCTAGATATCTAGACATTTGTACATTGTTACATACATGTCATTATTTTATTTTGATCTATATATCTAGATATTTGTACATTGTTATGTATGCAGATTTACATTGA
>MU223814.1:184775-210315 GCA_018584345.1 Thuja plicata | reverse complement strand
TTTTGAAAAACCAAGTTGAGAAAACACAGGAGGATATGAAAATTCTCAACAGAATGGGCATTGGGGAAAAACCTGTGGCAGAGTGTTTGAAGGAAATGAAAGAAGTTGTTGGCAACTCGGAAGCTCAAGCTGAGTATGCTAACAAGGTGGAAACTATGGAGAAACAAATCAAATATGTTAAAGACAGGATGGAAAAGGATAACAAGGAGGAAGAAATTAAGAGTCTGAATAAAAAAGTTAAAAGACTAGAGGCATCAGTTAAAAAAATAGGGGAACAATGTCTCATAAGCCTAAAAGCTTACTGTGGTCACGCGCAAATTCTTATGGACAAACTGGAAAGGATCAACAAGGATAAAGACAGCAGTATAGTGGAGAATACGAGACCGGGATCGCACACCAGAGCTAGTGCCAAGAAAAAGAGTCCTAAGGAGGACAAAGAAATAGAGGAGCTTAAAACTTCGGTCAACAACATGAAAATCATGGTCCTCGAAGCTGAGGAGTTGGTAAAGGATATGTAGTTGCTATCCTGGTTGGGTTTTTTGCTGTCCCTATTTTCTTCTGCTATTTCTTTGGGACTTTTTTTGTTCGGTTCATTGTTTTTTTGTTCCTCCTGTTAATGGTGCTTAGGCATAACTGTTTCTATTTTATACTGTTTATCTTTCTTCAAACTCTAGGTTGTAGGTCCTTGTAAAACCTGTTGAACTATTTGTTTTTTGTAAAGGTTTCGGGTCCTTGTAAAACCTGCTTTTACTTAATCAGAACTTAGCTATAATTTTCTACAAATGAAATCAACTAAAACTCATGCTGAAACATTAATTTCTCTAACCAACAGGGATAGATACTTTTTTTCCTTGGTTGCAAGAATAGTAAATTTTTTATAATTCTATAATTGTAGGAACAATCAACTACTAAAATACTAGAAATAGAGTACAACCATATAAAATTATACAATAAAAATAAAATAAGTAGAGTCATCACCAAGTGGCCCCTTGGATGAGTGTTCTTAAAAACTAACTAGAGTCGCAAAGACTAAACATCTAAAGTAACATTATCAACTCATACTCGCAACAAAAAATAGTTGACTTAATCTTTATTCAAAAATGATTAAGCAATAAGATGCAAAAATGCATTATCTCAACCAACCAATTACTAAGGAAAGTTGGGAGAATTTATAGAAAATAAATACAATAACTACCTAACTACTTTAGCCACTCTATTTATTACAACTAGGAAAACATTTTTTATAAAAATCATGAAATTAGGAACAAGAAAAGTGAAATGGAGCAGGAATCGGCTTCAACACTACTTAAAATTATAAATTTCCTTATATTTTCTCTACCATTAGACATGGAAAGTAAATAAGAAGTGTTGGAAAGATTGCTACAATGTAGACAATTGTTATTTTGTCATTGATGTCAAACCTTAACTGGAAAGAATATTATTGTATGTTTGACTACCATATCTATTGATTGATGAAGATTTGAAGAATAGGATAACAAGAAGACAAAGGAAATGGCTGAGTTATGAGTATACACCAGGGTACTTGATCATTTGGCACTTTGGCAAAGTGATATGTTGTTTATTTTTCACTGACAGTTCACTAGAAGGTCGATGTTGAGAAAAGCAAATTCGATGTTGAGAAAAGAAAAAGGTGATGCCGAGCAAATAAAAGATGATGCCGAGTGCCAGTGAAATGCTGAGGGAGACAAAGGAAACCGAGCAGCAGTATTTTAATAATTGATGAGATTTGAGATCTATGGCCAAAATAGTTGATTTTATTGGGATATGCATTGTTAATTGAGATTGGTCCACACTCATTTAATGCATGGGAAACCATTATTAACACATGGATTCAATGTTTAATTAATGATTATATTGGAGAAGTAAATTAAATGTAATGATGGAAAGATTTGTTGGATCTGACCTAACTTAAGATCTACAATCTTGATTAAGCGGCAAAAGATCTATCTGACCTAGATGAAGAGGTATAATATAACCTACTATGGTTATTTTTGTTGTATCTGAGTATAAGGAGAAGTTGAATGCAAGAGTATTGCATGGTTAATTGATTGATTGGAAAAACCTAGCAAAGAAGGTTGAGCAGAGAAGCGGAGAGATTGCTTGATGGATTTCCAAGTAGATCTGAAGTTTGAGATGAAAATGGAGGCCACTCAGTGAATTAGAATAGAGCTAAAATTGGATCTGGATTTGTAAAGTAAGTTGTATGTATCAAATCACACCTGCTGATTACTTTCTAACCATTGTATCAGTTCAAATCCTTTAACCAGGTTGACCTAACAGTCATTGTATAAATCCTTTGAACAAGGTGAAATTTAGATTGGAATGTTCTAATTCCTCTAACAAGGCCACCCCTGATAGGGTGATTAAATCCTTTAACCAGGTCACATTTGACAGTGTGTTTTGTAACTTTTAACAGGGTTGGCTCCTAACAGGGCATCACTTCAAAAGAGTGAAATTTTGGTAGCATGTTACTAGTGGTTTTTCCCATATTGGGTTTCCACATTAAATCATGGTGTCAAAATGTGTGACTTTTTATGTCATGTTTTACTGTTAAGTTTGTAAGCTTATTTCATTAGTACAGTAAACTGCACACTTTTGTTGTTTATTGCTGCCAAGCAGATCTAAATTGTTTGAAGTGGTATAAATTTTTATGGGCACATCTGGACCTGAGGATAACTGATTCACCCCCCTCTTAGTTATTCTAAATTTATTCTAACAATTGGTATCAGAGCTTTGTTCTCTTGAAAAAGTTTGAAGGTACTTGGAGATAAAGATCAAGATGTATAAAAGGGATGGACCGAAGATTAACAAGGAAAAATTTCCTGCATGGAAGAGTTTGATGAAACTTCACTTGGCTAGTATTGGTGGTTCTGCTAAATGACATATTGAAACAGAATATGTAGCCCCTACTGGAGTTCTGAAGGTTGCATAATTAAGAGAAAAGCATGAACATAATCAAGCAATGCTAGAACTTGCATCATCTCTGAACTATCATGAATTTGAGGACATCAAGGACTGTAAAAGCACAAAGAAGACATGGGATGGTCTTCAAACTATCTATGGAGGTGATACGAATGTACTAAGAGCCAAATCTGAAAGCTTGAGAGGTAAGTTTCATGATTTAAAAATGCAAGAAGGAGAAAATATAGTGCAATATTATGATAGGATAAAGGAAGTTGTAAATGCTATTAGAGGAGCTAAGGGAACCATTGATGATGACACTATCATGAGAAAGGTACTAGGAAAACTTCTTCCTATTTATGCTATTAGAGTATCTACAATTCAAGAACTGAGATGTACTCCTAACAACAAATTGACTCTAAAAAGTTTGGTAGGCAGACTTACAACATTTGAGATGTCAAATTTTGATAACTATACTCCACAAGTTGTTGAATCTACATTCAAGTCCCAGATGGTCATCAGCAAATCAAGGAAAGGAAACAAATTTGTGAGAAATGACAATGGCACTTCAGATAATGATCTAGAAGAACTTGAGGGACTTATGGCAAGAAGACTACCTAGAGGGAAAGGAAAATTTAGAGGTAAACTTCCTATTATTTGTTTTTCCTGTAACAAAGTTGGTCATATTGCTGCTAGATGTCTTGACAATAATGAGAAAGATGAAAGAAGAGACAACAAGTACAAAGATAGAAAGGATGATCGAGACTACAAAAAGTACAAGGATTAAAAAGACAAAGGTAAGAAACCTTGTTATATAGCAGAAGAAGCTTCTGACAGTGAATCTGATAAATCTGATGAAATTGATATAGAAGTTGTGTATGTTACAATGAAAGATGATTCTGGTGATGATGAGAAAACTGCACTAATTTCTTATATGAGTAAAGGTGATCATTGGATCATTGACAGTGGTTGTTCACATCACATGACTGGTGATAAGGACAAATTTGAAACCTTAGATCAATGTAAGGGTGGATATGTTAAGATTGGTAATGATACACCTTATAGAGTTAAAGGAAAAGGATCAATTCAATTGACTAACAAGATTAGATGTGATGATGTGTATTGGGTTGATGATCTTTAGTATAACTTGTTGAGTGTTTCACAGCTGAATACTTCTAGTTACAGAGTTGAATTCCATCACAGGAAAGCAAAGATCTATGTTGCCAATGGACAATTAGTTGGAGGTGGTGAGAAAACAAAAGGTAATTTGTTCTATCTGGATTTAGCTGAAGAGACATGCTTGTTTGCACAATATAATGATGTTTGGTTATGTCATAAGAGGATATGTCATGTTAACTTTGATAACTTGGTAAGCATAAGTAAATTGAAAAAGGTTAGAGGGCTGCCTAAGTTAAAGAAACTTGAGAATGCAATGTGTAAGCAATGTCAATTAGGAAAAATGACTAAATCTAGCTTTAAGAGAAAAACTCATACTTCTGATAATATTTTGGAATTGGTTCATACTGACCTTTGTGGACCTATTGGTGAGAAAAGTTACTATGGAGACAAACATTTTATTCTATTTGTAGATGACTACTCTAGGATGATGACTGTTATGTTTCTTAAATAAAAATTTGATGCATTCCATTTATTTAAGTGGTACTTGGAAAAATTTGAAAATGAAACAGGTAAGAGTCTGAAATGTCTGAGATCTAATAGAGGAGGTGAGCTCATTTGTAATGAGTTTAACAGGTTCTGCAATGACAGAGGGATAAAAGGATAGATGTCTGCACCTAGGACACCACCACAGAATGGTATAGTTGAAAGAAGAAATTGATCTATCAAGGATTGTGCCAGAACATTAATGATGGAGAAAAAATTTGAACAGAAATATTGGAGAGAAGCTATAAGTATAGAAGTGTATACCTTGAACAAAGTACAAGTCAGGAGAGGTACAAATACTACACCTTATGAGCTATGGTATGGATATGCACCTACTATAATTTATTTTAAAGTCTTTGGGACTAGATGTTTTATATTGAAGGATAACATAAATGGTAGACTTGATGCTAAAGGAGAAGAAGGCATATTTCTTGGATATTCTCTTAAGAGTAAGGCATACAAATGCTTGAATTCTAACACTAACAAAATTGTGGAAAGTGCAAATGTTAGAATTGATGAATATGCAGAGAGAAATGA
Source organism: Thuja plicata (assembly GCA_018584345.1). Taxonomy (NCBI): domain Eukaryota; kingdom Viridiplantae; phylum Streptophyta; class Pinopsida; order Cupressales; family Cupressaceae; genus Thuja; species Thuja plicata. The sequence goes on along the minus strand of MU223814.1, from coordinate 205,194 downwards.
AGCTGAAAGCATAATTTATCCTGAAATTTATAGATCCCTTATATTATTTCGGTTGTTATGGCCTTCCTCCTCCTCTCTCTAAATTTATTCCTAATTATCTATGGTTTTTGGATCGTGCAGTGCCAACTTAGAACTGGAGGAGTAGTGGTTGTGTTGCATCGTCTGGGTATACCACTGAATTATGTTGTGTCTCCAAAAAAATTTGACCATGATGCCTATATTTATGTTTCTCATCTATTGTGTCCCAGGATCCCTTATGGCCCTTTACTCATTCACTTATCCTGAAGAGGAGGATTCTAACAAAACTGAAAATGAAGTTGCCGAGCAACAGTCCGCACCTGCCGAGACACAGAATGAAATTGTTGGGTAACAGGAGGTGACTATCGAGCTATCTAATGGAGATGTTGAGTCATAGTTTCACCCTAAATTGAACATGAATAATCAAACTGAAGCTGAGAAAGAGCCTACTTTGGAAAAATATGTAAGAAGGCACCATAAACCTAATCAAATCATATGAGCAAAGGATTCTACAGTTATAACAAGAAGAAAATTAAGAGAAGACACATGTTTGCTATGTGATTTTGAGCCTAAGACAATAAAAGATGCTCTAGACAATGAAGAATGGATTCAAGCCATGAATGAAGAGATAGACCAGATTGAAAAGAACAAGACATGGACACTAGTACTGAGGCTTGACAAAAAAAATGTAATTGGTACTAAGTGGGTATTCAGAAACAAGTTGAATGAACATGGAGAGGTAAAAAGGAATAAAGCAAGACTGATATGCAAAGGTTATGCACAAGAGGAAGGAATTGACTATGGAGAGACATTCTCCCTAGTTGCAAGATTGGAGGGTGTAAGAACTCTACTTGCATATGCAACCTACAAAGGATTTAAAATCTATCAAATGGATGTGAAGTCAGCATTTCTAAATGGGATATTAGAAGAGGAAGTATATATTGAACAAGCTGATGGATTTGTTGACCCAAGCAAGAAGAATATGGTTTTTAGACTGCACAAGGCATTATATGGACTGAAACAAGCACCTAGAGCATGGTATGAAAGATTGCACAATTATCTGATGAAGATTGGATTTGAAGGAACAAATGACAACAACAATCTGTATTTGAAAACAGAGCAAGGTAAAGGAATTTTATTGGCTGAAATTTTTGTTGATGACATCATATTTAGTGAACAAGATATGATATGTAAATCATTTTCAAAAGAGATGCAAACTAAATTTGAAATGTCTATGTTTGGTGAGATAAAATTCTTTGTTGTTTTACAAATACATAAAATGAAGAATGGTATCTATATTACTCAATAAAAATATGTCAAGGAGATATTGAAAATTTTTGGTATGGAAGATTCAAAACCAGTGAGTACACCCATGGCTACTGGACAGAAGCTAACAAAGAGAGATGATACAAAAGAGGTAAATCAAACACTATACAGATTAATGATTGGTAAATTGCAATATGTTGTACACAATAGACCTGATATTGTATTAGCAGTTGGAATTTTTTCTAGATTTTCTGCTAATCCAAAAGAGACACATATAATGGTAGTGAAAATAATTCTGAGATATTTGAAAGGTACAAAAGATTATGGCCTATATTACAAAAGGAATAACAAGTTTGAACTTAGAGTCTATACTAATTCTGACTGGGCTGGAAATGTGGATGATAGAAAAAGCACCACAGGAGGAGAATTTCTATTGGGGAAAAGATTAATTTCCTGGACAAGCAAGAAACAAAATTGTACCTCACAATCTACAGCTAAATTCGAGTATGTGGTAGCAACAATTAATTGTTCAAACATTGTGTGGTTGAAAATACTACTGAAAGGTATGAAGGAGGAGATCACAGAACCAGTTGTCATATATTGTGATAACATGGGTGCAATTGATATTTCTAAAAATCATGTAATGCACTCTAAGACAAAAAAAATATAGCTATCAAGTATCATTACTTGAGGGAGCTAGTTCCGAAGAAGGAAGTAAGACTGGAATATGTGAACACTAAGGAACAGTTGGCAGACATATTTACAAAAACATTTCCCAAGGATGCTCATGAGTATCTAAGAGGTAAATTGGGGGTGATTCCCCTAGTAGAGGCTAACTAGTTTTGAGTGGCACTGTTTCATCAAATGTTTTAATCAGAACACTTGACACATTGATGCACAGTGAGTCACATTTTTAGGATGCTGCCTAAAAACTGTGAAGTAGAAGACAAGAATAAAAAAAAAGATCAATCATAAAAAAAAATGACAGGAACAACATGATACAAAGATTAGAACAAGATGAATCTGCATAATGAATATGTCAACATCTTTAGCATTATTTTCAAAGAGGGAGAAGATTGCTAAAACAAATGATGTATAAAAACAACTGATATGAGGGAGATATTACTAACAGATGGAGCTGAATAGACACAAAAAGACATCTATGTGATTACAGACACAGAGGGAGTAATATTTTACAGATGAGAATAAGAATGAAGATAAAGACATTCAATGAAGATTTGTTCATATCAAGAACACACGCACTTTTTGGATTGTATGGTAACTTTGGCTGGAAATTATTATTTTACAGTTTAGTGTTGCCATCAATGCCAAAGAGGGAGATTGTTGAAAATATTTCTACAATGTAGACAATTGTTATTTTGTCATTGATGTCAAACCTTAACTGGTGAGACTATTGTTGTATGTTTGAGTACCATATCTATTGATTGATGAAGATTTGAAGAATAGGATAACAAGAAGACTAAGGAAATGGTTGAGTTATGAGTATACACCAGGGTACTTGATCATTTGGCACTTTGGCAAAGTGATATGTTGTTTATCATTCATTGATAGTTTGCTGGAAGGTCGATGTTGAGCAAATCAAAGTCGATGTCAAGAAAAGAGAAAGGTGATTCCAAGCAAAGCAAAGAAAAGATGATGCTGAGCGCCAGTGAAATGCCAAGGGAGACAGAGGAAGCTGAGCAACAGTATTTTATTAATTGATGAGATTTGAGATCTATGGCCGACATAGTTGATTTTATTGGGATATACATTGTTAATTAAGATTGATCCACACTCATTTAATGCATGGGAAACCATTATTAACACATGGATTCAATATTTACTTAATTATTGTATTGGAGAAGTAAATTAAATGTAATGATGGAAAGATCTATTGGATCTGACCTAACCTAAGATCTACAATCTTGATTAAGCAGCAAAAGATCTATCTGACCTAGATGAAGAGGTATAATATAACCTACTTTGGTTATTTTTGTTGTATCTAAGTGTAAGGAGAAGTTGAATGCAAGAATATTGCATGGTTAATTGACTGATTGGTAAAACCTAGCAGAGAATGATAAGCAGAGAAGTGGAGAGATTGCTTGATGGATTTCCAAGCAGATCTGAAGTTTTAGATGAAAATGGAGGCCACTCACTGAATTAGCATTAGAGATGAAATTAGATCTAGATTTTCCAAGTAAGTTGTATGTATCAGATCACACCTGCTAATTACTTTCTAACCATTATATCAGTTCAAATCCTGTAACCAAGTTGACCTAACAGTCATTGTATAAATCCTTTGAACAAGGTGACATTTAGATTGGAATGTTCTAAGTCCTCTAACAAGGCCACTCCTAGCAGGGTGATTAAATCCTTTAACTAGGTCACATTTGATAGTGTGTTTTGTAACTTTTAACAGGGTTGGCTCCTAACAGGGCATCACTTAAGAAGAGTGAAATTTTGGTAGCATGTTACTGGTGGTTTTTCCCATATTGGGTTTCCACATTAAATCATGGTGTCAAAATTTGTGAATGTTTATGTTGTGTTTTACTGTTAAGTTTGTAAGCTTATTTCATTAGTACAGTAAACTACACACTTTTGTTGTTTATTTCTGCCAAGAAGATCTAAGTTGTTTGAAGTGGTATAAAGTTTTATGGGCACATCTGGACCTAAGGATAACTGATTCACCCCCCTCTCAGTTATTCTAAATTCATTCTAATTAATCAATATAAGCATCAAATGCATTAAATAGATCATCATAAATGCACATCCATTTATAATTGATCATATAAATCTATACAAAATGCATGCATTTCATATAGAAAAGGCTAGTATTGTTCATTTATCAAAATGGATAGAGAACTAGGTATGACACCTCAACTTGGAGACATGATGTCTTTACTGGGTATCTATCAAATTCCATCATTAAAAAACATTTACTTATCAACCTGAGGATGTTTGACTTGAAATGGGACAATACTCTTTGTGCCCTAATATATTTTTAAAGCTATGTTACTCTAACTTTAAATAATTGAAATATTGAACATAATAATATGAAGGAAATACAGTAAATAACTTAGCTATAATTTTCTACAAATGAAATCAACTAAAACTCATGCTGAAACATTAATTTCTCTAACCAACAAGGATAGATACTTTTTTTCCTTGGGTGCAAGAATAGTAAATTTTTTATAATTCTACAATTGTAGGAACAATCAACTACTAAACTACTAGAAATAGAGTACAAACCTATCAAATTATCCAATTAAAAGAAAATAAGTAAAATCATCACCAAGTGGCCCCCTTGGATGAGTGTTCTTAAAAAGTAACTAGAGTCGCAAAGACTAAACATCTAAAGTAACATTATCAACTCATACTCGTAACAAAAAATAGTTGACTTAATATTTATTCAAAAATGATTAAGCAATAAGATGCAAAAATGCATTATCTCAACCAACCACTTACTAAGGAAAGTTGGGAGAATTTATAGAAAATAAATACTATAACTACCTAACTACTTTAGCCACTCTATTTCTTACAACTAGGAAGACATATTTTATAAAAATCATGAAATTAGGAACAAGAAAAGTGAAATATAGCAGGAATCTGCCTCAACACTACTTAAAATTATAACTTTCCTTATATTTTCTCTACCATTAGACATGGAAATTAAATAAGAAGATAAATTTTCTTGTAACTAATCAAGGGATTTTTATGTGGTTGCAACAACTATATTGTCATTTGTAATAGTGTTGAATCCTTCCTTCTTCTATTTCCTTGACTTTTTTTTAAACACTTACCACATCTTAGTGATGGCATTACTCCCTCTCAACATCCTTTGGACTTATTCAAATAGCTTCACCCACCGAGGTTAGCACAGATAGATCCTAACATATTCATCATTATTTAAAATGAAACATTGATCTTTATTCATCCATGGAAATATACTTATATTTCATTCATTAAGTATTCATGGTATTCATCAAAAAACTCACAAGTAATAGAAGGATTTTTTAGTAATATGAATTAAAACAAGTATTCAACCTCAGAGTTCATGGATTGAAAAGGTAAAACAAAGTCTTAGATTAGTATTGTTGGAATTTGGTGAATATTATCTATGTTTTGATCATATTTTTGTATTTAGGTGTTGTCATTACTGACAACATGATTTCTTGGAGATGAGAGATCACATGTGTCGATGGTCATGGTGATTGAAATGAAGAATTGACTAAGTGTATAGTCAATCAGGTAAAGAACAATGAGAAACACTTAGGTGATTGAATCTGGGTCACAGAGAGAGTTAAGGTGTGTGACCATGCATTTATCATCTATAGAGTTATCTCTACCTATGTCTACAATTGCATCAGTTAGTTTGAAGAATTGATCAATTTATTGAAGATCCAAGTGTCACTAGAAGGAAGGACAGAGGACAGTTAGAACAAGTTTGATTTGATCACTTTACTCATTAGTTTAACGATAGTTAATGATTATTTGGGACTTGATTTATGTTATATTAACTTTATTGGGTTGACCAATGTATTTTGGCAAGTTCAGATTTGAAGTTTAGGTCGGTGAGTAAAACATTTTAGGTTACACGTCAACTTGTATAACTTGTTATAAAAGAAGGAATAAATTGTGATTTAAGGTTATAGTTTTAGTGTTGGAAATAATGGGAAGTGTGTACTGAGAGGGGAGGGGTGAATCAATACCTCTAAACATTTTAGTTAATTAGCCTTTATCCTTATGTAATCAAATCTTTACTTTACCGATCATATCTATTGTTCTTTCTTTATGCGTGTGATATCAATTCATAATATTAATTGTATGTAGACATTAATAGAAACATTCATGAAATTAATTGACACATAACACAAGATATGGTAATGGAGAAAACCCCTGTTAGAAGTTAAAAACTATGGTGGGGATGGCACCCACAAAAACTTCACTATCTGCAGATTGGAAGGGCTTGATTAAGGGTTACAATTTTGATCACTTCTGATGATCTACCCTATTAGGAGTACTATGTGGATACTTTTTAAGGCCTACTCTTTTAAGAGCTTTAGCAACATTTTTTAGTGTGCACTCAATTAAGAGATTTACAATAGGATTGTTAAATCCACCTTTCTTGAAAGGATTTCTTCTATTTGCTACACATGTTAGAATGCAGACAAAAATACTCATTGACCTGAGTGTATGCAATCTACAATTTCTGATTAAAGATCAATTCAATATTACATGTATAAATGTATCACCTAATGTGATTGATTAATACCTTTGTTGCTCGGTAGCCTTGGTTCTTGTTTCTTGATAACCAAATTCATCTTTTGTTGTTCTGCTTCTTGAAACTCTCAATTTGATCCATAGATGTGATTTTTGGCTACATTCATCCTCTCATCCATCTCAAATGAATGATTAAAACATCTATTTATAACATAGATTGACCTAATTTAGTTTCACGTATTACAAAACTAACTCTATGATCAAAGGTTTATAACTTGACCTTGATCTCCTAGTTTGCATGTTTTTAATCAATTAGACTTATTAAAAAAATTACAATGATGTTTCTTGTTCCTCAAGAAATGGATTTAAAAAAATCAAAACTCTAAATATAGAATATTGCTTTTTTATTGGACGTGGAAGTCAAATCCACTTTTATCAAGATATAACTGACTTTCGGTGTATGATGCTTAGTTTTTCTCTGGAATCAGTTTGACTGTCTTTCGATGTTCCTTTGTTGAACTATCTATCGGGTTCCCTTACTGTTGGTTCCTCTATTTTTTCTCTTTTGGTTTATAGTGTAACTTGCTTGTTGGGTTCCTCTATATCATCTTCAGGTTGTATTTTTGGTTTACACTTCAAAACTGTGTTGTCGGGTTTCCTTTTACTTAGCACTTCTGGTCTAAATTGAAAACCTGACTTTTAATGTAGTGTAATTGACGGTTCAAACAACTATTTTCTCTTTGCATACTAATGGAAAAACTTATGTCATCAATCTCCCCCTTTGACATTAGTATCAAAAACTGATATGTGCAAAATACTAACAAACTTTATAGTATGTACACCATGTATTTACCTTAGTCATTTTATGACTCCCCCTACGCATATGTTGGTATATCATAGTATATGTGTATTTACACTTTTCTTTATACTATCTCTTCCTTTTAACCTTGTCTTTTCCTTTTTTGCTATATTTTCCTTTTCCCATTTGTACATATCATATTCCTTTTCCATATTTTTTTATAGTAAGGGAAAAGGTGTATACCTATAGCTTATCAAAAATATGAGACTGAGAGGTCTTCATTTCCTCCATCATCTTCTCCCATTTCTCCTTTAAATTCTCAAGAGCCATATGCTCTAATGTGATCTTGGCATGCATGTCATAGATGATTTCTGCTACAGACATCTCAGGGGTGGCAATTAGCTATCTTTCCAAACTTATGTGTTGTTGCAGAAGTGTGAGGTTCCGTAATAGTAGAGCCTATATTTCAAGAACCTCTTCTCGAAACTGTTATTCTGCTTCCCAAAGTTCTTGTCTTAATCATTTGATTTCAATGATCTTCTCATAATGCAATTTGATTTCATTTCCATCTATTGTTATATCTTGAGCACTTGCATTTAGATTGGAATCAATCTTTGCAATCTTATCATTGTTAACCTTTGCAAATTTATCCAAAGTGCATAGATTTTGAACTAAGGAAACAACTTCATTAATTATTGGATCTAATTCATTTGTTAATTATGAAAGCTTTACCTTATTTTCTGCCACTTCTTGGATTATCTTTTTTGTCAATTTATATTGGAACTTCTGTTCTCCTCATTCCTCAATTGCCTTTTTTCCATCTATATTCTATGTTGTGATGGCGCCGGTGAGAACAACAAGTTGATCTAGAATGGGGGCATTGTGATCAACATCAATGTTGGGAACTATCTGATTTAAGATATCCCTAGTGGTCTCCAATACTAAGGAGTATCGGTGTTGGTTTCTAAGCTTTTCTTGTAAAGATTTCCTTTGACATATTTCTCCATATTCTTGGATTGATTCAAAATCGGAAGTAGTTGGATCACACTTTGGTATTTCTATGATCTCATCAAGTGTGACTTCCAAATTATTCTTCTTTGTTTTCTTCTTATTATTTTTTTTTGCACCTGTATGTAAGACCATAGCCAACTTATCTACTTGGTCTGATGTGCTAGAGGAAGGCTTCTGTGGAGTTGTACCTTTATCTTGCTGCTTAGTATTTTCATGTTAGTTGTCTGAGGATGTCTCCTGATCTACCTTTGGTGTATATGTAGCTTCGCCTTTGGTTTCCTTCAGTGTGGTATTAATTGTGTTATCTTGTTCACCTTTCTCTATTTTCACTTCTTTTTTATCTTTAATTTGTGCATCTTTTTTGGTGTTATCTCCATCTTTTTAATATCCACTGATGACTACCTATTCATCAGTTTCATATTTCTTTTCTCCTTCTCCTGCATCCTCGGGTATGCTTGTATTAGGATCGGGTGTCTTCTCCTTCTATGAGATTATATTGATTGCTTGAATCAATAATGGCATCTGGTCTGGTATGTTTACTTGTGTAGAATCTATTGTAGTTTCCTATTCATCAGTTTGGTCCTTGACAATAATCACATCTTGATCTTTCTGAATTTCATTTGCAGGATCTCCTCTGGTAATATCAATAATTGTATTGTCCGGTCATGTTTCATTTGCAACATCCATATCCTTGTTGCCTCTTTTGTTCAATGATTCTTCATTGACATCTTCATCATTGATAGTAATATGTTTGGGGCTCTGTGTAGCCTGATCATCCTTGTTTTGTTGATTTTCAGTAAGAGCTATTTGTGGCTCGGGACATGTATCCTTTTTAGGCATATCAAGTATCTTTCTCCTTTCAGCCTCACTCTTTGTGTCTAGTTCCAGTAGATATCCTTGAAGTAATTGGTAAGCTCTCAGATTTGGTGAGAACATTTTGGAGTGATTCTTCATCATCTCTTTAATTTCCTCCATTTTAGATTCAGGAGGCATGATAGATACTAGGGCTCTTTCCCTACTCTCTTTTCTAGAGTGTAAAGCAAATGTCCATCTTGCTAATACTCTATCCTGAAGTTATTTTGGAATTATATCTACCAACTGTATTGGGAGATATTTGAATATACACATCATTTTGATAATTGCCTCTTCAATTTTATTTTGATCCTCAGGATCCAAAGTTAGCCATTTCTTTATCTTTCTATCATTCACTATACCTAATTTGATAATTGGAGCACATACTTCATCAACTGTTTCAGGAATCTTATCATTTTCCTTTTGGACAAATTCATCTTGTTCGGTGTCCTCTATGTCTTCCCTTGTTCTTAGGAACCTTCTTATTTTTTTTGGTCCCCTTTTCTGTGTTTTAGGTTTCCTCTTATAGGTCCTTACTTGAACTTTCTTTATCAGGGAAGGACTTTCATCCTTTGTTATTTGACTCCTGGTCCGGGATGCAGCAGTGGTCCTAGGTTTCTATTCTGGTGGAGGTAGTGGTGTATCTATCTCTTTGGAGTCTAAGTCACTCTCCTACTCAGCTTCACCAATGGATGACTGACCATCGATTTATTTTTTATGTTCAGTTTCCTCTTCATTCACCGATAGCTTCTTCTTTAAGTTCTTAACCATCGTGTCTTTCTTCCTATCAATCTTCTTCATAACTCAGCTAGTTTTAATCCTTTCTTTGGCTTCTTCATAAGTTCAACACTTAGGTTGTGTTTTATCTAATGGCTCATTTATCAATGTCTCAATATCATTTGATGCTTGATCTATATTCACCTCATAGTCAAGTGGAGATAGCCATGCTGATCTCAGTACAGCTACCTTGATGTATGTATAGTCAGTGTCTACCATAAAACAAATGTCAATCTTGAACTTTTCTATTAATTGTTTTGGAATCGTTACTCTCTTCTGCATTCTATCTTTGAATCCAAAAATTTATTCATCCATGACTGACTCAAAATTTTCTCCTATTGATTTTATGAACTCACTAATCTGTATGGTCACTGGTCTTATAGTATCCCATTGCACATTACTTATAGATGGGAAAGAGTCTTTGAAATAGAAAAACATACACATTATCAGAGATCCAAACTTACATGAATTAGACTTTGCATTTCTAATTATCTTCATGTTCTCTTCTAATTGTCTGAGTAGCAGTTCTGATAGATCCAACTACAGTCCCTTCTTGACAATCTTGTATGTTATATACACTGCTCTGGATGCAATGTTGTTCATTCAGCTAGCCTCAAAGAACTTATATCCTAAGACACATGCTCCAAATTCTAGTTCATCATCATTGATGGTGGATACCCTTATTCCTCTTCCATCCCATGCTGCTCCAGTATTCATCTCAATTTCAACTTTAGGTGGGTTATTTAGTGCCTTTACCTTATCAGTTATGGGATAACCAATGAAAGCATGTATAAAATCCTAGTTATTAGTTTAGGCTCATCCAGCCATAACTTTTGGTCATGTATCCTGCTTAGTACTAACCGAATCCATTCGGTCTTGAACTCCTTCGGGAACCATAGGAAATTTGTGAGCCCTTTTACCTCAATGTGCTTGTACTCTTCCTTGATAGTGCCATCATTGTTACAAAGCTTCTTGAAATTTTTCTCAGCTTCCAGGTCTCTAATTTCTACAATATTGCAGTGTATATATGCTCTCACGTCTTCGACGAGCAAAACCCTAGCTAGTATTCTGGAGAATGCACCAACATTGTCAAGTTGTGAAACAACCTCAAGACATATCTTGTAGTGAGATTCCTCACAGGTTGAATTCTTGATAAGATTGACCTTATTCTTCTTAAAATTCTTGAGCTTAGTAGTTCTTGATGTAGTCTCCATTGATTCTTAAATTAGGGCTTTTTCCTGTAAATAAAAATAGAGTTATCAATCACCTATGTTACTTACTTAACCTCTATAGCTATAAGTGATCTGATTGGAATGTTGTGAACTGGGTTGGAGTCACTCTGTAATGTTTTTGCTTCATGCTCAGGTTTGGTTCTGTCTCTTCACTCTAGTCACTTGGTGAGAAATGAAAGCCTTCCATCGTCTATTTATAGACTTTTCCCTAAGTTGAGTCATTAATTCTCAACCACTTCTTTGTGTGTGAAGATGGAGTCGTTGGGTGATACGCCAACTTCTCTTTTATTCAAAACATTATGCTTTAGGACAACTGTTAACTTGTTATGTTCACCGACTGATTTTGGTGTATGTCAAAGACAACTTTGTCAACTCACATGATTACCAACAGATCTCGGTTTACTCTAGAAACATTATCTTTTATATGTTAACCGATGATTATCAGTAAGTTTATTCAATTTAACTTTGTATGTACATCGATGTATTTTGGTATGTATTGACTGATGAAATTGAATTCATAGAATTATAAAAAGTAATACCATAGTGCATCTTTAATCATGTTGAGTTGGTATTTTAAGTATGTATAATGGAACTAATGAAAAATATAACTTGTTATAATGTAGTTCCATACTTACTTATTCTTCTTAGGTGGGGGTGGTGATGTCACCAGATCCATTGGATAAGTGTCACCAATTGCATTGCTCGGTCCAACATCATCAATGTTTTTATTTTTCCTCTACATTTTGTTTCTCATCTTCTTGATGTCTTCAATGGTGTTTCCATTGGCAAAGGTGTTGGTCTCTATCATTCGGTCTTTGTAGTCTTTCTTTAGATGATCAACTTTATGATAGTGTAGACATGTCATTCTAGGGTTAGTCCAGCCTCTAGACTTTTTTGTCCACTATCTCATACAGTTTGCAGCAATGTGACCAAATCTTCCACATGCTGTATAGTTTTCCCATGTATTGTAATCCCAAACATATTAGTTACCGACTCTTTTTAGTTGATAGGAAGTTTCTTAATTTTTAGGCTTCCATGCTTTCCTTTTCTTCTTCCAACATTCAGGATATGTGTTCCCATGCATTTTTCAAATAGGACTGTATTTGTCCATGTAGGTTTCCTTCTTTTGTTGTTTCACCTCAAATTTACATTCATAAGCTTTATGTCCTTTCTTGTTACATTTATAACAAGTTCCTATGAATGAAGATGTGGATTTAGGAATACCTTTCATTTTTCTCCTACAAACATTTGATGTGTGGCCTTGCCTTCCACAGTGATTGCATGTCTGCTTTCTTGTTCTTGGATTTGCATAGACATTCTTTGGATCAGCTTGGTTGGGTGATTCTCCATTCTTGGTATAGCCTAGTTCGGTGTTGTTTTTGGCTCTCCTTTGTCCATCAAGAAAATCATCCATCCTTTTATTTCTTTCTTCATCTCTCTTGATTATTTCATGTTGTTGTTGAATTATTACTTCCAGTTTCAGCTTTTCATTTTCTTCCCTTAGCTCACCGATAGCTTCTATTATTTCAATGAGTTGTGTATTCATTCAGTTTGCCTCTTGACTCATAAGAATAATCTGATTTTTAATCTCATGATGATGTTTTGTAAGTCTTTGTATTTATGACTCTTTCTCTTGTATCTTTTTAGTAATCTTCCTCCTGTCATCAATAGCTAGTGTTCTCTCTATCTCATCTTGTCTATCATTGTTCATGACATCAATCATTCTTACCATCTATTTCTCTTGACCGATTTGCAGAGATTTTACTTTTCCAGCCAAATGTTGATTGATTTCATTCAGACTTTTGATTCTTTCTTCTGATGTGTCTGATGCTTTGCTAGTTTTTGATATTGAAGATTCAGATAGATCTGCTATCTCTTGTTCATGGTAGTCTGTTTCACTACTGTGAGATGCCATAATCTTTCTTCAATCTAGCAGTTGTCTCATCTTGATTATAGCTTCTTTATACTACTCATAGAATATTTTAATTTCTATCTTCTAATTCTTAATACTCTTCTCAAGCTCATACTTCTCCATTATATGTACTTCTCTGATACCAATTGTTGGAAATAATAGGAAGTGTGTACTGAGAGGGGAGGGGTGAATCAATACCTTTAGAACTTTTAGTTAATTAACCTTTATCCTTATGTAATCAAATATTTTCTTTACCTATCATATCTGTTGTTCTTTCTCTATGCATGTGATATAAATTCATAATCTTAATTTTATGTCAACATTCATAGACACATTCATGAAAGTAATTGACACATAACACAAGATATGGTAACGCAGAAAACCCCTGTTAGAAGGTAAAAACTATGGTGGGGATGGAACCCACAAAACTTCACTATCTGCAGATTGGAAGGGGTCGGTTCACACTTACAATTTTGATCACTTCCAATGATCTACCCTGTTAAGAGTATTATTTGGAGACTGGTTAAGGTCTACTCTATTAAGAGCTTTAGCAACACTATTTAGTGTGCACTCAGTTAAGAGATTTACAATAGGATTGTTAAATCCACCTTTCTTGAAAGGATTTCTTCTATTTTCTACACTTGTTAGAATGCAGACAAAAATACTCATTGACCTAAGTGTATGCAATCTACAATTTTTTATTATAGATCATTCAAGATTACATTTGTAAATTTATCACCTAATGTGATTGATTAATACCTTTGTTGCTTAGTAGCCTTGATTCTTGGTTCTTGATAACCAAATTCATCTTTCATTGTTCTACTTATTGAAACTCTCGGTCTGATCCATAGATGTGCTCATTGACTACATTCATCCTCTCATCCATCTCAAATGAATGATTACAACATCTATTTATAATATAGATTGACCTAATTTAGTTTCACGTATTACAAAACTAAATCTATGATCAAAGGTTTACAACTTGACCTTGATCTCCTAGTTTGCATGTTTTTAATTAGTTAGACTGATTTAAACAATTACAATAATATTTCTTGTTCCTCAAGAAATTGATTTTAAAAAAATCAAAACTCTAAATATAGAATATAGCTATTTTATCTGATGTGGAAGTTAGATCCACTTTTCTTGAGATATAACTAACTTTTGGTGTCTGATGCTCGATTTTTCTCTATTATCAGTTTGACTGTGTTTCAATGCCCCTCTCTTGAACTATCTGTCGGGTTCCTCAGTTTCTTCTCTTTTGGTTTATAGTGTAACCTTCTTGTTGGGTTCCTTTGTACCATTTTCGGGTTTCACTTTCATTTTACACCTCAAAACTATGTCGTCGGGTTTCCTTTTACTTAGCACTTTTGGTCTGAACTAAAAACCTGACTTTCAATGTAGTGTAACCGACGATTCAAACAACTATTTTCTCTTTGCATACTAATGGAAAAACTTATGTCATCATTTAGATGTTGCAATTGGATTTGATGTTTTTTTTTTGGATTTGGTTGATGTCTAAGGTAGTTCATTGATCAGATCTAAAACAGATCTATCAGACATAAATGATATATTTAGATCAGACATTCTTGAGTCTATCTCAAGACAAGCCCTAACAACTTTGCAAGTTAAAATCCTTTAACAAGGTTTCTCCTAATAGGGTGGACAAGATCTCTAACATGATTTGAAGTGTAAAATCCTCTAACCAGGTAACTCTTAGAAGCAGTTTTAAATCTCTTAACAAAGTAGTCTTTAGCAACACTTGTTAGCTTCTAACCAGGCTAGAATACTCTTAACTAGGTATACCCCTAAGAGGGTTATTGTAACAACTCCGAATAGGGAAAATTTATTGGTGCACTAGTGAAATTTTTGGATACCATTCCACACATGGTTTTCTCCCTCTAACAAGGATTTCCATGAGAAAATATTGTGTGTTGTGTCTATTTGATCTGAATGGTTTATGTGTTAAGCTTCTATGTGTTATTTTCTTTTGCATGTTGGATCTTGTAGAAGATATCTAAGTTTTGTTTAAAATTTGTGGGTGCACTTATCCACCCCCCCCCTCCCCCTCTTAGTTCCTTTGAACACTAACAATTGGTGTCAGATCCAATTTCCCTTAAATAAGTCTAACAACTCGGGTGGGATCCTTACGGTAGATATGGAGGGTTTGTTGAAGACGCAAATTAAAGAAGTTGAAATTCTTTTTAAGGAGTTGAAAAATCAACTGAAGTAGTCAAGATCTAAGAGAAAAGAGCTTGTTTAACAACTATGTGAGACTCAAGATTAAATTGAGTAGTTGTCTGAATAAAGTGGATCTGATGAATCTGAAGCAGCCCTAGATGTCATGACTATGGAGATTGAAAAGTTGAAATAGGATAAGAAAATACTTAGAAGAGAAATGGAAGCCCATTCAATCAAAATGAGTGAAGAATTGGAAGCAATAAGATTTGTAGGAGATGATAGGAAAGTTTCATAAGATTCCCTAAAATCCATAGATGAAACCCTAGATAATAAAATGGAAGAAATTTTTATATCTGAATAAGACGTTGCTACAAAGCATGAATATTTGCATGATACAAATGAAGAACTTCAGGAAACCCTAAGAATGAATGAAGATCTTAAAATTAATAATGGAAAACTAACATGAGAGTGAATAATGATACTAATCTGATGAAGAAATTCAATGAGAGTACTGCAAAGCTTGATGAATAGTTGACGAATCAAAGAAGAGAAGTGACCATAGGATTTGGTTACACTGGTATGACTAGTACTGAAGTTGGATAATCCTCTAGAACAAAGGAAATTAAGAAAGAATAAAATTCTCCACTAAAGGTAACTCAAATAACTTCTAGTAAGAAATCCTACAAACATGTGTGTTTCAAATTTCATAAGGTACAACATACTTCAAATTTATGTAGAAGTAGGTCCGATAATAGATCTAGCAATTTTGATGAATATTGATATAACTGCAATAAGTATGGTCATACTTATTATGATTTTAGATATAGATGAAATATTAGATTTAGTAGCTTTGATGGTTATTATTATAGATGCAATAAATATGGTCACAAAGATAATAAGTGTAGGTCAAGATTCATTAATCAAATGCCACCTATGAACCACGATATCCCTTACCAAAGGGAAAGGCAATTTGATGTCATATTCTCAATTTATAGTAACTATGGAAACATGGCTATGAATTGAATAATGAGGACTAGAAGAGGTAATGTAGGACCATGGAGATCAAATGGTATGACATTTTTTCTTTTTCATAAGATTAGATATTTAGCAAGGAATTGCAGGTCAAGGATCCAATCAATAAATCAGTCAAGCAATCAAAAAGGAAAGAAGATTGTGAATATAGAATAAGTAAGGAGTGAGATTAAAAAGGTTTGGAAGAAGAAAGAAGATACTCATTCATTGGAGCAATCCACATCTCCATCGATTGTGTATAATTCATCATCAAACTAAGCTACCATGTGGCTTAGGGGGAGCAAGTATTGTTGAATTCATCTTTTGGACCCAAATTGTGTGGAAAGATCTATTAGCATGTTAAGCTGAATTAAGGATTTATGGAATATATTATGAATTTTTTAATGATTATATTATGTTTTAATCATTAGTTTTGAGTTTTTGAATCAATCGGTGAAAGAGTCATCTCAACTGGTAAAGTTCATTTATTGCTTGTGTACAAAGATAGATAAAAATATAATTTTGGTTTTTATTCACACTTTTTTCATTGTGTAAGTTGTTGTGAAACTAAAGGTGCATTGTTTAAGTGTTTTCTATGATTCAAGAGGCAGTAAAATATTGTGTGTCTTTATCTACAAGTGCAAATTTATTGACAGTTGTCATGTTCGCTAGAAGACGCCCTAGTTTTAAAACAATTTAAGGTATTTATTGAGTAAATATTTATATTGATGAAAGTTTGAGATGGCTACAAAATTTTTATAGATATAATAGAGAGACCATGATCATTATTTAAGTTAAATCCTTTTAAGTCCATGGAAAATGATCTAGCGGGTGCATTGTCAAGCATACCCTACAAATTTTTACATATAGAAGATGTAAGAACTTTCATTCATTACAAACTACAAGATTTAGGGTCAGATGCAATTTATGCTCAGTATAATGAAATGTGTGATGATAACATGGTGATAAAGGAAGAGCACAAATGGAGAGTAGAAAAATGTTTTCATTATGCAGACAACTATCCAAAAGAGTTTGAGGAAGACCAGGTTAGGTTTTTCTTGAGTAGAATCCATGACTAGTTCATGAGGCTAGACAGACTACATAAATTTCCAAGGAGGCCATTCATGTTGTTACTGGCCTATTCTCAAACATCAATATTCCTATTATTTGCACCATTCCAAAGGATGAATTAATTAGACTAACAAATTCAAAATGTGGCACAAGGAGGGGATGAAGATGTGGCCAAATACTCTCCCAACTACCGAACCACCTTACAGAACCAATGCGGAAGCCAAACAACACAGTGAGAGAAGAAACAATAGAGATCCTTTATCATTAATATATAAAAATCATTACATGTTAGGCTGTAAGGCCTTCCCAATTTTGACCATATACATTCAGTGAATTACAATAAGGTCTTCATACATGTGAGGTCACAGACCTACTTAAAAATAATTTGAGTTGTATTCTAGCACTGCTACTTCTTAACTGCCTAAATTAAGAACATACAAGAAAATATATACAAGAGTTCACCCAAAGGGGTTGGCACTCAAATCCATAACAGCAACCCAGATTTAGGTCCACATAGATCCCATTGAGAGACCCCACATTAATTCAACAATAGAAATTAAGTGTAGAAGTTTGCTACATCAGGATAAAACATCTCAGGAAGATGATCACCAAAAATCAAAAACCATCGGTAAGACCTACCCAAGCATCAGACAACCCATCAGTAAAGATATCACTGAAATCCATTGGTAATAATATACATGAGCATAAGAAAACTCATTGGTAATAGATCACCAAAATCCATTGGTAAATCATACCCGAGCAATAGAAGACAAACTAAAAAGCAAAAGTATACATCTTTTTGGTTGAGAAGGACTTCCAAAGACCCAACATACTCTTGCATCAGGTACCTGGGGTTACAAGAAATGATTCCCCAAATCATGTATCATTTCCAACCTTAAATGAATCCAATTTAGATTGAGAAATCCAAGATGAGTCCTCAATCAGTCTGTTCTTCCACTTTACCAAATACTCCATGTATTCTTTTTCTCTTGTACTTCTTCCAACTCTCTGTTTCAAAATCTTTTCAACTTCCTCTATCTTCTTCTTTGGATAATCACTTGGTACTGTCACTTCTTCATCAGGTTTATGATATTCATACAAGTCTGAAATATTGAATATAGGTGATATATCCATGTCATCAGCTAATTCAATGTCATAAGCATTCCCACTATCAAATCTTCTCAGTATTTTTTAAGGACCAGATTTCTTTATCTTCAGTTTACCATATGTTCCAATAGGAAATCTTCCTTTCTTCAAATGAACCATTACAACATCACCAACTTCAAATATTTTATGTCTTCTTGATCTATTTGCACTATCTTTGTATTTCTGATTACTTTTCTCCAGCTTATATTTTACATCTTCATGCAATGTCTTCATGAACTCAGCAAATTCTTTTGCTTCTACACTTCTTTTCTCTTCTCCAACAATGTCTCTCAATTATGATATACATCTCGATGGTGCGCCATGAACAATCTCAAAAGTTGGTTTTCCAATACTCCTATTCACTGAACTATTGTATGCAAAATTTTCTTGTGCTAGCATAAAATCCCACTTACTTGGTGTGTCTCCAACTAAGCATCTCAATAAATTACCCAAAATCTAGTTTACAACCTTTGTTTGTCCATCAATTTGTGGATGAAATGTAGAACTAAACTTCAGCTTAGTGTCCAACTTCTTCTAAAGTTCTCCAAAAATAGCTAACAAACTTACTGTCTTAGTTAGAGATGATACTCCTCAGTAATCCATGCAATCTGACAATCTCCTTAAAGAAAAGATCTACTATATGTACTGCATCTGATGTTTTATACATGGTATGAAATGTGTCATTTTAGGAAATCTGTCCACAACAATAAATATAGAATCATTACCTCTTGCTATCCTAGGTAAGCCAAGAACAGAAACCATGTTGATATCACTCTAAGGTTTCTTAGGAACAGTAATTGGTGTATACAAACCATTATTCTAACTTACTCCTTTTGCAACTTCACAAACTCAAAAAATTCTCACAAACTTATGAACATCCTTATATAACTGAGGCCAAAAAAAACTCTCCTTCAGTAAACTCAATGTTTTATCAATACAAAGTGTCCATCCAATCCAATGCTATGTTTCTCCCTTATCAAATTGGTTCTCATTGATCCTCTTGGTATACACAACTGAATACCTTTGATCAACATATCTTCCTGAATGAAATAATCTTCATACTTACTTTCTTGATTTGAGTTAGGTTCTCTGCACTCTCTCCACTCCTCAGAAAAATCAGGATCACTTTCATACAAATTATTCATGTCATCAAAACCAAGAACTTCAATTCTCATTTCAGTCAATAAGATCTTCTTCTTCTCAATGCATCAGCAACTCGGTTAGAAACTCCATTCTTATGCTTAATCACAAATGTGAAACTCTGCAAATACTCTACCCATTTCATATGTCTATAATTCAATTTATTCTGACTACCCAAATATTGTAAAGCCTTATGATCAGTATACAACAAAAAATCATTTGGCATCAAATAATGTTTCCATTTATTCATAGCTATCACAATAGCATAGAATTATTGATAATAGATATAATATTTCCTCTTTGCATCATTTAACTTTTCACTAAAGAAAGAAACAGGTTTACCTTCTTGAGTCAACACAGCTCCAATTGCACTTCCACTTGCATCACATTCAAATTGAAATACCTTATTTAAATCATGTAATGCTAACACAGGTAATTCAACAACCTTCAGCTTCAAAACTCTTATCATCTCCATGTGTCCATTTGAATTCTCTTTTGTCTCCTTTCATTATTTCAGTCATAGCATTACAAATAAAACTGAAATTTTTGATAAAATTCTTGTAAAAACTTGCCAATCCATGAAATGATCTTACCTCGGTGACATTTTCAGGTGTAGGCCAACTCAATATAGCTTCAACCTTCTTTGGATCCATCTTCAAACCATCAGCTGAAATTGCAAAACCTAAATACACCAGTTCTTCTTTCATGAAGGAACACTTCTTTAGATTTATAAACAGCTTTTCCCCTTTCAATCTCTACAACACTTGCCTTATATATATATATATA
>MU223814.1:171643-184721 GCA_018584345.1 Thuja plicata | reverse complement strand
TATATATATATATATAATTCTCTTTTCTAGTCTTACTGAATATCGAAATATAGTCCAAGTATACAATCACACACTTATTCAAGAATTTCTTTAAAAATTCATTCATTAATCTCATAAAAGTACTTGGTTCATTAGTTAAACCAAAAGGCATAACCAACCACTCATACAAACCTTCTTTTATCTTCAAAGAAGTCTTCCATTCATCACCTTCTCTAATTCTGATATGATGATATCCACTCTTCAAATCAATTTTGTTAAAATATCTTGCTTCACTCAAAAAATCCATTATGTCATCCATTCTTGGTATAGGAAACCTATACTTCACTATGATCTTGTTAATTGCTCTAGAATCAGTGCACATTCTCCATTCTCCATTCTTCTTAGGTGCCAATACAACATGTACTGCACATGTAATCAAACTCTCTTGGATCAAACCTTTGTTCAATAATTCATGAACTTGTCAGCTAAGATCTTAATTTTTGGTAGGTGTTAACCTATGTGGTGCATTGTTTGGTAAAATAGCTCCAGGAATCAGATCCATACAATGACTGATATCTCTCATTGGTGGTAAACCACTAGGTACATTATCTAAAATTATCTCCTTGTACTCAATGAGTAACCTTCCAACTTCTATATGAATGTAATCTTTTGTATCCTTACTTGGTTTGTTAGGAATCAAAGCATAACAAATATCATTTCTTTTCAAATCCTTCACAAACTATCTTCCTTTCATCAAACAAACTTTCATAGATGTACATATCTCACCAAAAGATTCTTCGACCAAAGGTAACAAAACTTGCTTCTTACCATCAACCCAAATAGAATATCTATTCAATCTTCCATCATGTATAGAATGTTTATCATATTGCCAAGGTCTACCCAGAAAAATATGACAACAGTCCATAGGCATAATATCACACATCACCTTATCATAGTATTTTCCAATTTTTAGATTCACAAAACATTGTTCACTCACCATTAATGTATGATCATCCTTGATCCATGAGATCTGACAGGGCTTTGAATGTTTCATCCTCTCCAACTGCAACTTTGCAACCATTTCCTCAGATTCTAGATTCTCCAATCTTCCATTGTCAACAATGACTTTCCAAACTTTGTCTGCAACTCTACATATGGTCTCAAATAAACTTTCTCTGACGGGATCTTGCTTATCCTTCTCACTCCATAGTATTTCTTCAGATCATGAAATTTAATTCCTTCTCGGCTTCATTTGGTGACTCCTCTTTCACCAATGCATTTATGCTACTACTACCTTTCTTGCTTTCATGTGTACACTCAAAGGATTTATGTCCTTCACCATAATTGTAACAAGTTACTTGGAATCCTTTTCTATTATAACCACCTCTAGAGTAATTACCTCTTCCTCGATATGAACTTCCACCTTTCCATTCATTTTCTCTTTTGTCTTGAGATGTGTTTAAAATTGACTTGTGTGTTTTAGATCTACTATTTTCACCATTAGATCTACCTCTTCCCCTAGGTAATCTACCACCTCCATGTCTTTTTCTTTTCTCATATCTTCTATTCAACTTCTCTTCAGCCTTTAGGGAAAATTGGTATGCCTCCTCAATGCCTTACATCTTGACCAAACTGATTTCATGTTGTATAAAACTTCTCAGACCATTCAGGTATCTTGATATTCTTTCCACCTCATCTTCAACATGTCCAGATCTGATGTCCAATTTGTAGAATTCCTCAATATAGTCTTTTACTAATTTGTCTTTCTGCTTCAAGCTTTGCACTCGCCCGATTAGGTTAATCTGATAATCACAAGGTATAAACTTGTCTTTCAATTTTTTTACCATCTTATCCCATACTTGTTAGAATTAATTCAAAATAACTGAGGGGGGGTGAATCAGTTATCCTCAGGTCCAGATGTGCCCATTTAAAAATTTATACCAATTTTAACAATTCAAATTTTCTTGGCAGTAATAATATAAAAGTGTGCAGTTTACTGTACTAATAAAATAAGCTTGCAGAAACTTAACAGTAAAACACAACATAAACATTCACATATTATGACACCATGATTTAACATGGAAACCCAATATGGGAAAAACCACCAGTAACATGCTACCAAAATTTTCACTCTTCTAAAGTGAGCTCTGTTAGGAGCCAACCCTATTAAAGGTTACAAAACACACTGTCAAATGTGACCTAGGTAAAGGATTTAATCACCCTATTAGGAGTGGCCTTGTTAGAGGACTTAGAACATTCCAATCTAAATGTCACCTTTCTCAAAGGATTTATACAATGACTGTTAGGTCAACCTTGTTAAAGGATTTTAACTGATACAATGGTTAGAAAGTAATCAGCAGATTTGATCTGATTTATAAAACTTACTTTGTATTTTAGATCCAATCCAGATCTTATTCTAATTCACTGAGTGCACTCCATTCTCATCTCAAACTCCGGATCTGCTTGGAAATTCATCAAGCAATCTCAATTTTTTTCTCTACTAAGCCTTCTTTTCTTAGATCTTGTCAATCAGTCAATTAACCATGCAATCATCTTTCATACTCTTCATTCACAGCTATATCCATGAATAACCCCTTGAGGTTATCATATACCTCTCCATCTAGGTCAGATAAATCTTTTTCCCCTTAATCAAGATTGTAGATCTTAGGTTAGGTCAGAACCAACGGATCTTTCCATCATTACATTACCATTTACTTCTCCAAAGTAGTCTTTAATTAAATGTTGAATCCATGCATTAATTGTGGTTACCCATGCATTAAATAATGTGACTCAATCTTTAATTAACTTTACATATCCCAATAAAATAAACTAAGCCGGCCAAAGATCTCAAATCTCATCAATATCAAAATATTGTTGCTTGGCCAACACTGTGTTCTTCCGCTTGGTTACCTCTATATTCGTCGGCATTTCACTAGCACTCTGCCATCATTGGCTTCACTCGACATCAAATTTACATTCCTCAACATCAACTTTTCTTTTATCGGCATCAACTTCTCAGTGAACTGACAGTGAAAGATAAACAACATATCACTTTTCCAATGTTCCAAATGATCAAGTACCCTTGTGTTTACCCATAACTCAACCACTCCCCTTGGTCTTCTTTTTATCCTTTTCTTCACATCAATAGATATGGTACTCAAACAGATAGCAATCATCTCACCAGTTAAGGTTTTACATCAATGACAAAATAATGATTTTTTCCATTGTAGCTTTCCAAACAATCTTTCCAACAATACCTTGATTTTGTCTTTACCTTTCTTCTTTTGATCCAATTGTAGATGTTCCCACCATAAGGATGCATGTCCTTTCAACTTTGTGCTTGCAATATTCACCTTCTTATCTTTTTCTACATTCTCATATTCAAAATAATTTTCCATCTAAGTTATTCAATCAATCAATTCATCAGAATCCAATTTTCCACTATAATCAGGAGGATTAAACTGAGGTTTGGATTTCAAACTTGTCAAAGCTCTCAGGAATCGCTCTTCTTCATGATTCATCACAGGTGTAGGTGCAGCTTCACCTTGAACCTCTTCAATTTCATCATCACTAACATCTTCAAGATGTCTTCGTCTATGCTAAGATGTATCAACAACTTCCAATCTAGCAGCCATCTATCTAAGCATATCGCCTAGACCTGGATCTGCATTTCAAAATGGGATAGTCATAAAATGATTGTTAATGATATAACTTATAAAGAGGTGAGGTATGTTGATATGGTTATTAGTTACAAGTTGTATCACTCTAGTATGCTAAATAGCATTTCTAGCGGTGTTATTCATACAACACATATGATAATAAAGGTTAATGTAGACTATGACTTAGCAGATTTCACAAGATAATAATTGATGGTGAACTTGGAGAAGATAAAGAAAGATAAAAGTCATAAATTCAAATATGGCTAGGTAACCATGTGTTTATTATTCTATTTTAAGAACATGTTTCCTGGAATATGGAATATCACTCAGATCAATGATGGCATAGTATTCTTTCAAATTAACAATTGAATTAAGTTGTTGTGTAATGGATTCGTAAGCATAGTTTGGGGTTATTTGAAAGATTTTTCAAAAGAAAATGCTTGAGAGAAAGAGAATTCCATCTAGTGTTGTAGAGAATTACAAGGACACCCTATTTTTTGTGGTTGAGACAATTACATGTATGATGGAATTAGTTGAGACCATAACTTCATGAGTAATATCAATGGGATACAAAGTGAAAGGAGATATACTATATTTGTATGTAGACAGCCTGTTGGCTCAACCAGTAGACCCTAAGACACCAAGATTTGGAAATTATAAAGAAAAATATCTCAAATTTCATAGTGATTTAATGAAACATGTAATTGAAAATAGAGTAAGGAAATGCATTGATGCATTCATGATGAACAAAGGATTCACTAAAGAATAGCTACATAATATTAGAGAAAATCATGTTGCAGAACAAGATGGCACATCTTAAGCAGAAGAAGTTGAATTTGAAGAAGTGGGTGCAACCAGTAGTTCCCCAACTAGTAGATAGAACAAAAATCTCCACTCAAGTAAAGAACGGGAAACCTTTTCTTTTAGTCATTACAAAGAAAAAACCTAAAGTAAGTGCAAAGCCAAAGGAAACTATAGTAAAGGAGAATCCTAGCACTGCTAAGGTGAAAGGGAAGAGAAAGAAGAAACAAGCTCACAGAAATAAGAAAGGAGCAGATGAAGAAAGAAAGGATACTAAATCAGAAAGTGAGTAGAAGAAGATTAAGGAAGAAGGAAATAAATTAAAGGTAGTAGGTTCCCCTACCACTAAGTATCTTAAAGGTAAATCTGATAAAATTGATTTTGGAAATTTTATATTTTTTGATAACATAGGTTTTAAAATGAAGAGTCATGGTGTGTTGGTTGGAGTTAGAAATTTTTATGATAAGGTGAAAGAAAAAGACAAAATATTGATGGAATATGTTGTTGTTTTAAGTATGCATAAATTAAGAAAAGCATTTATAGAAATGTAAGGTAAAATCCCTGCAACTTTGTATGATTTAATCAATTCTAGCTAGAAGCATGCACTTTCTGTTCAAGTATCTATTTATCTTCACTTATTAATTAAATCATGTTGATTTAATTATTAAGTTGTCTATGTACTCTATTTTCACTTAAGCTATCTCTTAGGTGAATATAATTAATATTTTATATTAATTATATTGTGCAACCTAGCTTTTACCTTTTTAGGGTTTTTTTCACCTTTAAGGTTGAACTTTTGTAATTATTGTTTCATAACTTTGGAATACAATTTTCTTTCACTCCGCTGAGATTTTCCAAGCCTATGCTTCTATCTCTTTGGTTACCTTTCAGCAATAGGTTATTTTCATGTAGGTGTTCTTGGCAATCTATGAAGTTGGATTTCTCAACTTCTACATGGTATCAGAGCTTTACGACTGCTGCCTAGTCTGAGGGTTTTTTGAAGCCGTGAGTCACAGATGAAAGCCACAACTTCTCTAGGGTTTTTTCTTCATTTTTGGATGAGGCTCTATTTTCTAGAGCACTTTGAGCCAAAATGGACTCCACCATTGCATTCAAAAGGCTCGGGAGAGTCAAAATACATATAAAGTTTGTTGGTTTCGGTCACAGTGACCTGAGAAGAAAATTTTCTCCCTCCTAAGCCGTACGACATGAATTTCGAGAAAAAAAATCAAAAAAAATTTTAAAAAAGGCATTTTTTGCATTTTTTTGGGGCCTACAGAGTGCAACCAAGATGTGCCACCCCTGCACCACCCTAGCCCGTCCCGGCCCGGCCCGCACCGCTCACTGGCCATCGCCACCGGTGGAGCAGCCAGCAATGGAGCTGCCACCCGGGAACCGTTTGGGAGCAGCCCAGCCACCACCACCACCGGTGCTAGCAACCGGCCCACCACCACCAAACCACCTACCAATGACAGGTAACGTCAATAGTGACGTCTTTTGCCAAATTTTTTTCGGCAGGTTTTTCAAATTTTTCTAGCAATTTTTGACTTTTCTGACAACCGGAAAAAAAATTTTGGCCGACAGTCCTCTAACGGCCATACAGCCGTCAAATTTTTTTTCGTAGATGGGTGATATCCATTTGACCATCAAATTTTTTCCCATGTCTAGTTTTTCTAGAGAGTTGTTTTTCAGAGGTATCATTGGTTTTTTGGCCATGACTTGAGCATACGGTGTCCTTTTTTGAAAAAAAAAACATCGTCAAAAAGGTGTTTCTGAGCTAGACGCAATGGTGCTAGTCTTGATGGCTGATTCAATCATTTGATCTCTCTTTTTTTGCAATGAAGTAGAGGCTTCCATTTTCTCCATCTCTGCATCTGGCGTCCAGGTTTTCTTCTCATTTTTTATGCTTTTAGTAATTATTTCTTTGTTTTACGGGGGATAGAATTATACATTGTGGGTGGGTGCTTTTTATTTCTATCATTTACATTCAGAATGACCCATCTACTTCCATCTTCTTCTTCTCTCAATGTCAGACCCCTCTATGGCCTGGCTGACACCGCATAATTACCACACCTGGAAAGCACACATGACCAGGCTACTCATGTCACATGGGTTATGGTCATGTTTAGATGAAAACCAACCTCACCTGCAGTGTCCTTTTGAGGTTCTTTAGCATAGGAATAAAATGGTTTAATCCATGGGCTTTATTGCACTGAACATCTCTGACAGTCTCCTTTTTCACCTGGATGGTTTGACAACTCCTAGGGCCATTTGGGGCAATTTTTCACATTTCTTTGGCATAGTGAATGAGTTCCAGGCATTGTAGCTTGATGTAGAGATGACCACTTTGACTCCTACCATCTTTCCCACTATGGAGGACTTCTTGATGAAGTTCAAATCTTTGTGCTCAGTTTTGCAGGGATGTTGGAGAAACAAGACAAATGATGAGTGTATCTTCCTGATACTCTCAAAGTTGAGAGGATAGTATTAGATCTTTTCTTCTACTTTCTACTCCACCATGGATGCTTTGGGTACTAGACACACCATGCCTTCATTCGAGACATTCTGTGATTGGTTGACACAGGAACAGGCAAAGATCCAATAGATAGATGCTTCTAGCTCTTCTAGCCAAGCATTGGTTGCTCAATCTTCATAGGGGAAACAAAAACAAAAAGCCAAACCGAAGAAAGATTTAGCAAGTAATGAGTATTCCTCCAAACCTCCAGCTAACCCTTCCAATGGTAAATCTTCTTAAAAGTCTACTGAGTCTACCTCCAAGACTAAGAATAAAATAGTTGAGACCTACAGCTTTTATGGAAAGGATGGACATCCTAATTCTAGGTGCTGGAAACATTTGGAGGCTTTAGAGGAAGCCATGCAGGAGCATCAAATTTCAGCTCCTCAGTCCACATCCTCCCCTGTAGGGAAAGGTCATGCTCTTACTGCATGAGCAATGACTTTTGGGCCCACCTGGATTCTTGATTCTGGTGCCTCTCACCACATGACTCACACTTAGAAGTTGGTCACCTCACTTTCTCCCTATGCTACTTCACAGATTGTTGTTGGGAACTCATCTCATCTTTCAGTTTTGGGTTCTGGTTCTGTTGCATTAGCTAGGGGTTCTCTTCAGGATGTTCTTTTTGTCCCTGACATTTTGACAAACCTATTGTCTATATATCAGATTTACCACTCTGGCTCTGGTAAGACAGTTGAGTTCTCATCACATGATGTGGTTATTCAAGACTTACATGATTCTGATATGATTGTGGCTATTGGGAGTGTTGACACTGCATCCCACCTATACAAATTTGATGGATTTGAGTCTTCTACTAACATAGGTTCTTTTCTTATAGCACATGTAGATTCAGTGAGCAGACTTTGGCATGAGCATTTAAGCCATGTCAATTACAGATATCTTCAGCAGATGAGCACACAGGAACTTGTTCTTGGGCTTCCATAGATTGCTTGCACTAATGGGGTTTGTTAGGGTTATGTTCTTGGCAAACAACATAGAGATCCTTTTCCTCATGGATGAGATACTCGTGCTTTGGCCAAATTGGAGTTGATTCATAGTGACCTCATGTCCTTTCCTACTCCTTTTTCTGGTGCCAAATATTTGCTTACTTTCATTGATGACTTCTCCAAGCGCACATGGGTGTACTTTTTGAAGTACAAGTCTGATGTCTTTGATTCATTTCGAGTCTTTAAGACATTTGTGGAGAAGCAATTTGGTCTTTCTATTTTCTAGATACACATAGATAATGGGGGAGTATGTGAACCAAGATTTTAGGGATTTTTTCTCTGAACATGGTCTTCAACATCAGTTTTCAGTACCCTACACCCCTCAGTAGAATGGTGTGGCTGAGAGAAAGAACAAAACCCTTCGAGAGATGGCTAATTGTATGATACAGTCCAGGTCCATGGATTCATCTTTTTGGGCAGAGGCAGCCAACTATATTCAGAAATGGATGCCTCACAAGGCAGTTCAACATATGACTCTTGCAGAGGCTTGGTCTCATGTCAAGCCTGATGTATCTTGATTCCAAGTTTTTGGTAGTGAAGCATGGGCATTTGTGCCAGATTCTCAGAGGAGAGAAATGGAGCGGAAGATCTGACACCTCATTTTTGTTGGCTACTGCGAGGATGTTAAGGCATACAAGTTGTTTGACCCTAATTCTAGAGAGGTCCTATTTCGACGGGATGTCCAGTTTGATGAGTGCCTTCCTGCAATAGATACCCCACTTCCAGAGTCTACTTCACTTACCACTACTCCCTCATCTCTTCCAATTTCTTTTCAGGATGATGAGGATGATGATCTTGGTGATCCCCATTTACCTCCACCATAGGATCCTCTACTGATACCTCGATGGCCTCATGTTATAGTTGATGCTATAGGATCTCTAGCTGGTGACTCTTCCACTTCCCGTCACACTCGGTCTAATATTGTGGGTTCTAGTCTTCTAAGTCATGCTATTTGTGGTGATCCTTAGACATTTGTGGCAGCAACAAGACATACTAAGTAGGATAGTGCTATGGAGGAGGAATATTCTTCTTTGATGAAGAATCACACTTGGGATCTTTGTTCTCTTCCTAAGGGAAGAAAGTTAGTGTGATAAAAGTGGTTGTATCATACTAAGTTTTTTGTTGATGGTTCTATTTATAAGTACAAGGCACATCTTGTTGCAAAGGGTTTTTCACAGGTTGAGGGTATTGATTACACTAAGACATTTGCCCCTGTCGCCAAGATGAACTCTATTCGCCTTGTCTTATCCCTCGCAGCTTCTCAGGGATGGCCCATTTTTCAGATGGATGTGAAGAGTGCATTCTTGCATGGTGATCTTACTAAGGAGATTTACATGGAGCAGCCTCAGGGATTTGTGCAGGATTCCTCCTTGGTTTGTAGACTTTGGTGTTCTTTATATGGTCTCAAACATACCCCTCGGGCTTGGTATGAGAAGATGGACTCCTTTCTACTTTCTATAGGATTCACACACTGTCATTTTGATCCTATAGTCTACATTCAGCGTCTTGAGGATGAGGTTTTGATCCCTGTGCTATATGTTGATGATCTTCTCATCATAGGTAGCTCATCTTCTATGATTCAGGATGTTCAGCGCGCATTGATGGAGCAGTTTGAGATGACTGACCTTGGTCTATTACACTTCTTTCTGGGTCTGTAGATTTTTCAGTCCCCTGTTGGGATCTTTTTTTACTAGCAGAAGTATTCTCTTGACATGCTTTGGTGAATTTTATATGCTTGCTTGCAAGCCAGCTCCCACACCTTTATAGTCGGGTGTTACTTTTTCTACCTCTTGCACTTCACCTTCAGTGGATCCTACATTGTATCAGCATTTGGTTGGCAGTTTGTTATACCTGACACACACTCATCCTGATCTCTCCTTTGCAGTTGGTCTAGTCTCTCAGTTCTCACATGAGCCTCATGAGATTCATTAGAAAGCTGCCAAGTGTATTTTGAGATACATTCAGGGCACACTTATGTAAGGCATTCATTGCACATTAGGGGCTCCTCACATTGTTGGCTTCACTGACTCAGATTGGGCTGGTAATGTTGATGATTGGAAGTCTACTTCTGGATTTATTTATTTTCTTGGCTCTGGTTCTATCACATGGTCATGAAAGAAGCATAATGCTCTCACACTTTCATCTATAGAGGCTGAGTATAGAGCAGAAGTGCATGCTAGTCAGGAGATTCTATGGCTTCGACAGTTGATGACTGAGTTTGGCTTTCCCCCTGATCGTCCCACTATTCTGTGGTGCGATAATAAAAGTTCTATTCACATTTCCTACAACCCGGTGGAGCATCAGCGCACTAAACACATTGAGCTTCATATGCATTTCATCCGTCAGCAGATTTGAGATGGTATTCTCACTTTGGAGTACATTCCCACTGACGTGCAGGCTGCTGACATCTTCACCAAACCTTTTTCATCTTCGTGCTATCTTCAATTGCGTTCTATGCTTGGGGTGGCGGAAGTTGTCCTTGGGGGGTCTTGTTGAGGCCTTCCTTCCTTCATGTTTTTTTCAGCATGTTTCTTTATCTCTTTTTGGAGAGGGGGTTTTCCCACTGGGTTTTCTCCTTTATCTCTGGTTCATAGAGATTTCCTTGCATTGGGTACCTGATCAGGCCTTGTTGTCGGGACCCTCTTTTCCTGCTTTCATAGATATGCTAGGTTATCTTACCTCCTGAGCTTCACTTAAGGGGGGTGTTAGAGTATCTATTTATCTTCACTTATTAATTAGATCATGTTGATTTAATTATTAAGTTGTCTATGTACTCTATTTTCACTTAAGCTATCTCTTAGGTGCATATAATTAATATTTTATATTAATTATATTGCGCAACCTAGCATTTACCTTTTTAGGGTTTCGTTCACCTTTAAGGTTTAAATTTTGTAATTATTGTTTCATAACTTTGGAATATAATTTTCTCTCACTCCACTGATATTTTCCAAGCCTGTGCTTCTATCTCTTTGGTTTCCATTTAGCAATAGGTTATTTACATGCAGGTGTTCTTGGCGATCTATGAAGTTGGATTTCTCAACTTCTACACTTTCTAGAGATAGAGAGTTGGTCAAACATTCTTTATTGACTTTAATGCCAAATTATACTATAGAAGAGATAGAGAATAAAGTTAAAGAGATAAGACCTCTACCCGAGGCAAGAGTTAGACCTAGAAGGTTGATGGTTTCAGAAGTTAAATTGGTAATTGATGAAATTGAGGATATCTTGAGAGAAAACTTAGGTTTGAAGAAAGAATCAATTGGAATAATTTCTAAGAATGTTGTTGAGGATACAAAAAGAGAAGAAGGATGACTGGGTGGTCATAAAAACTGTTGAAGGTTTCAAGATTGATAATGTGCAAGTTACACTTGATGAAATTGATAGCACAAAGGATGACCTTTTCATGAAGGTAAATAATGACCCATTGGACACTCAAGATCCACATAAAAAAACTAAAATGTAGAAGGAAGATTATATAGTGAGAACAAGTACCGGTCAAGATAAGATTGATGATATTCAAGGAAAGGACACTACCAATGTAAAATCATAAGAAAAAGAAAAGAAAAAGGAAGATACAGAAGTAAAGTCTGAGATACAACTTGGTGAGGAATTTACACTTAAAGGAGAAGGCCTACGAGAAGAAAATATTAGATAATAAAACACTCACACAAGTTATCAAACAAATGAAGAGTGCATTGAGTGAAGGTACTAAATTTTTTAAGTTTATTTCTCATTTTTCTCAAATTTTAAAGGATTTAGAAAGGGAAATGAGTGAAGCTCAATAGGAGATTAGGCTGCTCATAGATAATTTTCATCCCCACACTAAATTTTCTACAACATTAATTTGGATGGAAATTGAGTAATATCAAGACTACATTGAGAGTCAATCAATCTGAACAAGAAAAGAGGATTGCTAACTCATAAGAGTTGGAAAGTTTATTGATATAGAAGCTAGAAGTCTTGCAAAAAGGAGTGAAGGAGGATGAAATAGTTTTGGTATTTTCATATGTGTGTACCATTGATGGATTAGAAGAGATAGCATTTTTTCTAAGTGGGAAGATAGCTACAATGGAAATTCTACTTAAGACATGGGACAATGATCTATAGGTTTTTAAGGTAAACTTCAGTGATATTTTGAGTGGAATGTAATAAGGTGGTACTACTCCATATTAATATAGTTTTTGACACTTTTTTTCATACCTTTGTCATCTTTTTAAATGGGCAAGTGAATGTGTGTATGAAATGATGTACTTAAGGAATCATCTTATGTAAATTTAATTTTTTATTTTTATAAGTGTTTTTGTCAATGCCAAAGGGGGAGATTGTTGCCATTTGGTGAAGATGATCTATGTTTCTGTATCATCTTAAAATGGAAGAAATTTCATGTTAAGAGAATTTAGCCCTCCTTAGGGGATGTATTTTAACTCCATTACATCATCCCCCCATTTCTGCATCATCCCCCCTGATTTGCTCCTCCTTATAACACTTTCGGGACTGATTTCTGCATTCTAGGTTGCAGGACTCTGTTTCTGGGATACAGGGACAGGGTTGACCTCCTAGGATAGAGTTGACCT
The DNA here is from genome assembly GCA_018584345.1 of Thuja plicata. NCBI lineage: Eukaryota > Viridiplantae > Streptophyta > Pinopsida > Cupressales > Cupressaceae > Thuja > Thuja plicata. The sequence continues at coordinate 172,186 of MU223814.1, read as the reverse complement.
CAGCCCTCCCCTAGGATAGGGTCAACCTCAGCCCTATCCTAGGATAGGGCTGACCTTGACTCTGTCCTAGGGTCCAAAACCCAGAACCCTGTGGTTCCCGGGTTGTCGGTCTTTGCAAAAAGTTTCTTCCCACTTCCGGGTCGGCTGTTTCGGGCTCCAAAGTGTGGATTCCTAAATTATATTTAATATAGGTCCTCTCCTAGGTTTAAAGACTTAAATTATGATTTAATTATCCTATGTAGGCCTCCTTAGAAGATTGTGCCCTAATCTCATATAAAAGGGAGCCTTCTCCTCTCACTTTCTCTAACCATCATCAAGTGAATTAAGTCTTCCAAGTGCAAAAGGCTCTAATCAAGATTTTTCTCAAGCATCAATTTTTCTTAAGCTCTTAAGGTTTTCAAGTCTTCTTCTCAAAGAATTCAAGTTCTCCATTGAAGATCAAGGATTCAAGCTTTCAAGCCTTTGAAGGGATTAGGTGCAAACATTCAAGATTCATCATTCAAATCCTAGATCTAACCATCATGGTGGTGTGATCTTCCTTCA
>MU223814.1:152859-169344 GCA_018584345.1 Thuja plicata | reverse complement strand
GGGGGCTTGATGATTGAATCTTGGGTCCCTCTTGTCTTTCAAAGATGACATCTTATCCTAAGCACTCCTCTATGGTAGGGCTCTTGTTGATGAGATCTCTTCCTCTTTGAGGATCCTATTTTCCATAGGTGACATATCCATTTCATGATTATCTATGTTCTTAGATGTAAGGGTCAAAACTCTTCGCTAAGAATATGGTATACATTGTTGTAAAGTTGGATATCTCCTTACCATGTGAAGTAGGAATCCTCTTCCTCTTCCTTATCCTACCTAGTGGGTAGCCATGATAAGGAGGGGGGCATATATAGGGTCTCCCTTGTACTATAGTTTACATTTATTTACATTTTCTAGCATGCTAAATCCTCGGAAGGTAACGCACACAAGTTGCTAAATCCTGAAGAGACACGCATTTTTACTTTTATGTTTGCTAAATCCTTGGAAGGTAATGCTCACAAGTTGCTAAATCCTGAAGAGACACGCATTTTTACTTTTATGTTTGCTAAATCCTTGGAAGGTAACACACATAAGTTGCTAAATCCTAAAGAGATGCGCACCCTTTTATGATATGCTAAATCCTTGAAAGGTAACGCACATAAGTTGCTAAATCCTGAATGGACACGCATTTTATAGTCCATAGGGACAGAAGAATGTGGATCTATGGGTATTTTCAAAAAAGCCATCAAAAGACGTACTTACAATTACAAGAATAGTTTATGGGTGAACCTGTTGGGGGCTCTCCCTCCTTGGTGATTCATAGTAAGGTGGGAATCTTACTAGGTGAGGTAATCACTTTTTGTTTTCTCTCTTTTTCTTTCATGCTAGCAGGATTAGATCGTGAAGCTATTTTATCGATAGTGTTGTTCTTGTCTTACTTATGTCATCATTTATGTTTTCTATGATTGAATGTTCTTTAGTTTCCATATCTTTATGTATGTATGATGAAATAGAATCCTTAGTCTGGGGGCTTGTGTTCCTAGCTTAGTGATATTCTATCTCGATTGCAATCCATCAGGATCTCTTTCTTCTAACTTTACCGTGAGCACGTTCAATTTATGTACTCCTGCTAAAGTGGGGGCTTAATGTATCATCTTAAAATTGAAGTACTTCCTTGTTAAGAGTGTTTATCCCTCCTTAGGGGATTTATTTTACCTCCATTACATCATCCCCCCATTTCTACATCACCCCCCTGATTTGCTCCTCCTTATACCACTTTCGGGACCTATTTATGCATTCTGGGTTGCAGGACTCTATTTCTGGGATACAGGGACAGGGTAAGCCTCAGCCCTGCCCTAGGATAGGTTTGACCTTGGCCCTATCCTAGGACAAGGCTGACCTTGACCCTATCCCAGGGTCCCAAACCCAGAACCCTGCAGTTCCCAGGTTGTCAGTCTTTGCAAAAAGTTTCTTCTCGCTTCCGGGTCGGCTATTTCGGGCTCCGAAGCGTGGATTCCTAAATTATATTTAATATAGGTCCTCTCCTAGGGGTAAAGACTTAAATGATTATTTAATTATCCTATTTAGGCCTCCTTAGAAGATTGTGCCCTAATCTCATATAAAAGGGAGCCTTCTCCTCTCACTTTCTCTAACCATCATCAAGCGAACTAAGTCTTCCAAGTGAAAAAGGCTCTAATCAAGATTTTTCTCAAGCATCCATTGTTCTCAAGCTCTCAAGGTGTTCAAGTCTTCTTCTCAAAGCATTTAAGTTCTCCATTTAAGATCAAGGATTCAAGATTTCAAGCCTTTGAAGGGATTAGGTGCAAACATTCAAGATTCATCATTCAAATCCTAGATCTAACCATCATGGTGGTGTGATCTTCCTTCAAGATTCTTGGTGCCTCTTCAAGACTCTTTCATCATCCTTCCAAGGTGGATTTATAGCATACAATCATGGAGGTTTATGTTTCATATTGATTTCATAATTTCATACTTGCATACATTTGAATTTCAATTACATATCTATTGAATATCATAGCTTCACTATTAGATTCAATTCTACTACTTGTTAGCTTTCCATACTTTATTGATTTCAAAGGTTAATTCCAAAACTGGGGTTTGACCAAGGCAAAGCCCTCCCCAACAACAAACAAACATTTTTCTTGCAGGAACAGGTTCGGGACTGTAGATCCGAGGCCAGATCTGGATACCCTTTTTAGATTTCTTTCAGACTATGCGAACAGGGACACTTTCAGAGCTGAGCAGATTGAGTTGGAAAAAGTGGTACAAGGTCAACCTTTTTCATAAAATGACATCGGAATGGAAAACAATTTCTCGGTTTTGTTCATCTCTGTGTTTCGATTCGGTATCAACTGTCAGCATCTCCGAAAATAGTCTACAGAACTCAAAAAATGAGTTTTTCTAGATCTTCTATGTCATGAGGTAGGCATCTTATCATATCATTATTTACATGCTCTTTTCCATCCTTTTGATCAATATAATTAAACGTAATATCCTGAATTTGGACATAGGATTTCCCTTCATTATACAAATCTTATTTAGGAGATCAAGGGCATTCAAACTCTTCCAAATTTAGATCTTACAGTTTCGGTTATAGTATTGTATTGAGGTATTTTCATTGTTGGAAATATGATTTCTTGGAGATGAGAGATCAGATGTACTGCTGGTGATGGTGATTCAATTGAATAATTGCTAAGAGTACAATCAATCAGGTAAAGAATAATGAGAAACACTCAAATGGTTGAATCTAGAACTCAAGAGAAATTTAAGGTGTGTGATCATGCAGTTATCATATACAAAGGTATCTCTACCTATGTCTACAATCACATAAATTAGTTTGAAGAATTGATCGAGTTATTGAAGATTCAAGTGTCACTAGTGGGAAGGACAGAGGAAAGTTAGAACAAGTTTGATTTGATTAGTTTAACGATAGTTAATGATTATTTGTGACCCAATTTATGTAATATTTACTTTATTGGGTTGACCAATGTGTTATGGAAGGATCTAATTTGAATTTTAGGTCGATGAGTAAAACATTTTAGGATAAAGACTGACTTGTATAACTTGTTATAAAAGAAGGATGAAATTGTGATTTAGGGTTACAGTTTTAGATGTTGCGATTGGAGTTGATGTTTGTTTGGAGTTGGCTGATGTCTAAGGTGATGTAGTGATTAAATCTAAAATAGATAAGTTAGACAAAAAGATCATATTCGTATTAGACATTCTTGATTCTATCTCAAGGCAAGCCCTAATAGTTTTGCAAATTAAAATCTTGTAACAAGGTCACTCCTAAAAGGATGGATATAAATTTTAACAAGATTTGAAGTGTAAAATCCTCTAACTAGGTATCTCTTAGGAGTTTTAAATCTCTTAATAGAGTATTCTTTAACATGACATGTTAGCTTCTAACCAGGCTAGAATACTCTTAACCAGCTATATCCTTAACATGGTGATTGTAACAGATCCTAATAGGGAAAATTTCTTGGTGCACTAGTGAAATTTGTGGATATCATTCCACACATGGTTTTATCCCTCTAAAAATGGTTTCAACAAGAAAATATTGTTTTTTGTGTCTATTTGATGTGAATGGTTTATGTGTTAATTTTCTATGTGATATTTTTTTTTGCATGTTGGATCTTGTAGAAGATATTTAAGTTTTGTTTCATATTTGTGGGTGCACTGACTCACCCACCCCCCACCTCTCAGTTCCTTTGAACACTAAAAAGTATAAGAGTCTAAAATAAAAGAGCATAAATGGGGCTCATCATCTCCCCCCAACTTAAATTATTTATAATTCCTCAGTAGGAGGATTCTCATTATCATTCCTTGTAATTAGTCTGAAAATTCCTACTATAACCTATCTCTTAGTCTTTAAAATAGGAATCTAGTAGAATCTGTAATCCTTCTTCAATTTTTCCCACTAGGGTTTTTCTTTTTTGACATCATAAAAAGTGTTAACTTCTCAATGTGGAATAGACCACCATGAGAATGGTGGCTAGAAGACCAATGGGATCCATTTTTCCTATTGTTTCCTACCCAATTGTATATATCGTACCACTTTACAAAGTGTTCCATGGAAATTATGAAAAGAGTGAGGTTTATCTTTCTTCTAATTATCTAAAACCAATTATATCTGTGAGATAGGTGTCCAAAAAATATTTTATTTTAGAATGTTGAAGGATCTTTCAATACTAGGGATAGTATTCATGTCATCTAATCATTTATGTGTTCCTCTCCTTCATTAGATAAAGTATCATTTGTCTTAGTTGAAATTGGAGTATAGGTTTCCTTGGTCTCTTTCCTCCCCATAGGCTCCCTAGGATCTTTACTAAGCATCTTGATTCTCCTAACAATATTCATAGGGGTTTTATTAACTATTTTAGTAGCCTTTGTTTTTGGTTTTAAAATTATTTTTGGCATTTAGTAGCTATAGGATATTCTACCTCGGTAGCCTTCCTTTTTGATATCCTAAGGCTTTTAGGATCAGAAATTTTATCCTTGCCCTTATTCTTAGTACTTTTGTTTCATTTTTAATTGATTTCCTTTTTAATTCACTTCTAACCCGAGTAGATGTTCTTCATATTGGGGTCTCTATTGGGGTATTACTAGGTGTAGACACCCTAAAATGGATATACTTGTGACCTTACATTAAAACACTAATTTTCATCTATTAATTAATAGTTTTTTAATCATATATTTCCTTCTAAATTCATTCCCTAAATCATCTAACCATATCCCAAAAGTTAATTAAATAATTAATTTCATTTAACGAAATGACTTTAATTAATTAATCTTCATTAATTAATTAAATTCAATTTTCTAAAGTTTAAATTTAAATATTTAAACTTATTAATTAATTCTTATAATTAAATTAATTTAATTTCATTCAATAATTCAATTCTAAATCCAAAAAGAATTCAATGATCTCATATGTTGAATACTTTAATTACAAAAATAAATTAAATACTTAATTAAATTTTTTCTTTAATTCAAAAAAGTGAACTCTTAATCAGATCTTTGATTGCATGAATTACTCCACCTACCTCTTCAGTTCAAAAAGGTAACTCCAAATTACCTCTTCATTTCAAAAGGTAACTCGTAATCAACGATTTAGTTAACTAAACTTTATCTCCTCTCTCCAAGTTGAGGAGGTGGAGTTTAGTGATGGCTTCTCTAGTTCCCTTTGAACTCAACCATTCATCCTCTAATCTATGGGATTGATCTCAACCATTCACATCATTTCCATATTCTATATATTCAACCTTTAATAACCATTGAAGGATCTATGATTTCAAGCTTTCGTGCGCCCTTACTCTGTAGGATTCTTTCTTAAGGCATTCAAAGCATTATTGTCATCAAAATCAATATCATTTCTTGACACTCCCAAGTCATAGATGCTATCGATACCAATAATGAGCACCACACATACAATATTTCAGTAGGAGTAGAGAGAGATAATGGAAGATTCAAGCTTTGTTGGTTTGCATTCATTTGTATTCCTCCTTTATTGCTTTTTATTTTAATGTTCATGGATTTGTTCTTAGTATTTTGATTGCTTAACCCCCTCTAAAAATCAGTGCTACTAACCCCTCTTTAACTCAAGATTGTGGAGCAGGATTGGATCTACACATTTTCGTGAACCTGACGTGAATCAAACAGCCCAAGATCGCTTGAAGACGACAAACAAAATTTTTTGGCCTCGGTCGTATGACTGCAAATTCTCCTTTTTTTTATTTTTTGATATCATTGCAGTTTTGCAATCACTGGTATTTTGCTACAATTGACAAAAATCTATCATAATCGACTGGCTTAATGCCGCAATCAATTTGAGGGTTTCACAATCATTTCTGTCATTTTTTAAATTCTTTATTTCTAGTACGTTGCTTGAATTGACTGATCTATTTTAGAATCGATAGAATATTGCCACAACTGAGATTACCTTACCGCAATTGACAGATCTATTTCGCAATTGCCATAATTTTTTTGTAACTGAGAATATTGTGCCGCAATTGCCAGAACTTTACTGAAACTGATAGAACTTTACCACAATTTCCATCACTTTACCGCAATCGACATGAATCATTTTGAAATTTTTTAATATTCATTATTTTTTGCTAAAATATGACTCTTTTTTTCTTCATTTCTGTGCATAATAAAAATCACTAGGGATAGAAAAAGTGGAAAACTGTGCATATTAAGGGTTTTGAAAGCATTTCTAGATTTCATACATTTTGATTGCAAGTTTTTTTGGTACTAACTCATCATTTCAGCTAGTTGCATGGAAATAGATCTAACAAAGCAACCTAAAATTCATTCATTTGTGTTTTTAGTGCTTAAAAAGAACATTGCATGCAAACATCTTGAACCTCACTTTTGGTGCTTAAAATTAACATGGTGGTTAAAAAATTGAACAAAAGCAAAAAATCTTTCAATTTGGTACATTAAAATTGAACAAATCAAATCATCATCTAATTTGGGCTTAAAATTAAACACTTGTGCTTATATGGGTGATTAGCTCAGTTCACGCTTGAAATTTTGGAGTTTAACTTGTGTCTCAAGAATCATTGGTGCGCTTGAACAAATCTGTTAGATTAAAAACCTTTATACTTTTTTACAAAGGCATGTCTGGGGATGCGCTTCTTCCTTGGAGAAAAAACTTAAACCCATAATCCTTCCAACTAGTATAAAAACAAGACACGAGCCAAAGTATTGTTTTATATCTAGCCAAGCTCAGGTGAGGTGTGTTGATGATAGCCTAGATCGAGTGAATATCCCTAAGTAACCAACATGATCAACTAGGCTCTTATGTGAGTCACACGCGTACAAACCGATTGGTTAGACTCCACGAACCCTAATACAACCTTTTTAAATAAATACCTACCCATTTTACCTCTGAACATGTACCTTAATATAGTGTAAGGGGTTGCAAAATTTACCCCCAAGATCCCCAACATATGTATTCCAAGATATTGTGTTAGTGAAAGAGATCTTCACTAGCACGAAAACAATATCTGGCAATGGAAAAAACATGGGCACATACATCATGTAACTTCATGTCCTAGTAGTGTGACGATTCTTGTATGAGCCAATGAACATCCAAGTATTGGGCCTACAATATTGTATCTTGCAGCCAGATTTGACCTAGATTAATCTGTTTGTCCTTGTTTCAAACCCTTGTTACACTTAGAAATCACTTTGTCTATTATGCTTGTTATGTGATCAATTTCCAAAAATAAAAAACCAACATCAAAAAAATGTCAAAATGAGTCCAACATGTTCAAAGTCTAGGTTTTCAACAACAAACCTATTCTACAATCAGAACCCTTGTTCCAAAAAATCAATTTTTATCAAACAGATTCATCAAATTTGAGGTCATTTTTTAGACTGTCTCCTTTTACCACAATTGTTTGCATATTTCCACTATAGACAGTGTTTTACCACAATCAATCCCTTTATTTCTGCATTTGATCCTTTTATTGTCCCAATCAATGATCATTTACTAAAACTGACCTTTCATTCTGTCGCAATTGGTGGAAATGTCCCACACTGGACTAGTAGACCTAAATATTTTTTTTGACTTGAAAACCTTGGAAAGATTCCCCATCTCGTGTGAAATATCATTTTTCACATCCTAAGAAAAGTTGAAGAATATTTTTTGAATCCCTAAACATTAAATATCATCCCTCTTTGATAGTATGACTAGTATTTAAACATTGTTAGTTCAAAAATTTAGACTAGATTATCTTGATCTCGTTATCTCAAAATTCATCACTCTCTATCAGCAACTTTTCATCTAAGGCAATAGTAAGAATCCATATCTTACATCACCAAAGTATTTGAGATCAAGAGAAGACAGAATTTGTCCCTAGAATTACCCTTGTCAAACATAACTTAGACTCTCCTAGAAAGGTTATACTTTTTTGTTTTCTTTGTATCACTTATTTTAGTCAAAAAACCTAGATAACACTATGTATCTCACACCCTATGGAGGACCTTACACTAGGTCAAAGGCTAGAACACAACCTGATGAGTCCTATCTTAACCAATTTCCCCCATGGGAAAAAGAGCGAGAGGATGACCATTTCATAAACACTAGTCTTGCTCTTTATATTGAAAATCCTTGTAGACCAACAATATTCCAAGATGTTACAGAGGAGGAGCTCAAAGACATAGACCAATATTCCTATTCCGCACAAGTAGTTGATGTTGTGGTAGAGAGAAAACCCAAAAGATTCCTAGCAATGTTGATTAAGAAGGGAGTCAAACTCCCCGTTGAATTTAATGTGTCAACAATATAGCCAGAAAACCTTCTAGAAGGTCAAAACACAACTCAGCCCTCTCAAATGAATCCTATGATATCCAAATTTTTCATTTTTCAACATCAACAACAATGACATAAGCGTAGACTATGTTAAATCAAACCAGCTCTATGAATCAAGCTATCACATTGTCCACACAAAGCATGACAGGCTCCCAACTAAGTGCACCTTTGGTTACTAGTGTATCTCAATCATCGACCTCATGACCTTTTACATCAAGCACTCCTCCTATGTCATGAATTTCGTAAAAAAGAAGTAACCCATTTGCGATTTTTCAAACACTACAATCTATCCTAGCTAGCTTTGGAAACAATACCTTGCTCCCACAGGGATCAATCTCTGTGGGTTTGACATTCAGTCAACGCCCATCCAAGGATACACCTTTTTTTTTACAAGGATCACAACAACAAAAACAAAAACCCCTTCAAAAAAATAACCCCAGCAACAACAACAACCCCAACAATGGAAACAACAACATCAATATTGGACCAATCTAATGCCCCAATATCATAATCTCATACTAGAAAACCAATATCAAGTCCCAAGGACTAGATCATATATCCCAACACAAGGAAAATAAAGGTGAAGCCTTATACCTAACACGACATAGAGATTCAATGCCACAAATGTATCTCAATATTAGAAAGAGATGTTAATACAACAAGTGCAAAGTCTAATAACCCAAATGATGGGCATGCAAAATTAGGGGCACACCAAATCCTACATAGTAGAAGATTTGTAACCATATCTATTTTATCACTCATTGAGCATGTATATGTTTCCTACTCACTTTTTGGTACCCAAATTTGAAAAATACAAAGGAAACACAAACCCTATATAGCATATCAAAGAGTTCTTTGCTAGCTGCATTGAGGTTGCACATGACAAAACATACCTAATGCAACTATTTTCACAGAGTCTAGTTGGACCAGAAATGGAATGGTTCTCACACCTACCCCACGACACCAGTCTTAGGGAGAATTGGTCTAAAAGTTCATTTCTCACTTGCATCATAACATCAAAGGCAAGGTAAACATCAAGGACCTCTATGACATTAAGAAAGAGATGGATAATCCTTTGTTAAATTCTTACAAATGTGGAGGAACACCACAAACAAAAATAATGTACGATGTGCCTGAATAAGACCTCAAAGTCATGTTAGTTGACAATCTAATACCATATATGTCATTTACCATAGAATTGCAGCTCACTCTTAACTTCAAGAAAACCATCAAATGGGGAGTTCACTGTGAGAAAAACCTGGTCAAGAGAAGTATCCTTGCAGACCCTACCCAAACAAACATGAAAAAATGCAACATATAAAGACAAATGGTGAAAAAGAACAAGAATACCACCAATGATGGTTTCATTAACATAAAAATAGTCAACTATGCTCAACCCAAGGTTTTACTACAAGGGGCACCTATGAAAAATCAAAAACCCATGGTGAACACGCAACAAGTCAACTCTCAAAATCAAACACCCATTGTGCAAGAACCGACTATGTCCAACAACCAGACCAACACACAATGCCCAAAAAGGTTTATGTTTCCTAAACAACACTACACTCCATTAAGGGATTTAATAGAGTCAGCCTTGCAAATGATGATTCAAACAAATACTATCACTCTACCCAAAATCAGAGAATACTGACATGGTTCTATGAAAACCACGTGGTGGAATGATAATGAATTTTGTGAATATCATCTGGTAAAAGGACACAAGACACCCAACTATTACAGTTTAAAGAATTCCATACAAGATCTAATCAACACATGGGTTTTTGATATCACAAATACCCAATCTAAGGATACAAATGATCACACAATCTTAAAGGATATATTCCATGATCATAACAAAGGGAAATCCTCAAGGTTTGGTGGATAGTTTAAAAAAGTGAATTAAACCTATGCTAATGCTAATAACACTATTAATTGTATTAATCCTTCAGATAACCAAGTGGGTACAATTACTATCAGAGATCCAAATTCCAAATGCATTGTCACCATGGTTAATTCCAAAGTTATCTTGTGAGGAGTACCTTCCACTTTAGCAACACTAGCTAATCCCCCAACAACCTCTGATCCACAAACTAGTCTAGTGGATCAGCTAAAGTGCACACCTACCTAGATATCTATGTTCAACCTCCTGCTCATATCCCCATAGCATAAGAAATCTCTATATCAAGCCCTTCAAAATGCAGTTGTCCTACAGGACATAACTCCAAAGAACTTCCAAACCATGGTGAATTACATTTCTTCCAACAAGCATGCTACCTTTATAGACCATGACGTGCTTCTGCACAAGCCTCTACATAATTATCCCTAGCATCTACTTATCCAAGTTCATAAACACACAATCTAAAAATTCCTCATTGATGGTGGAGCCAGGTTAAATGTATGTACTTTGAAATTAATAAAAACATTGGTCTATTCTGAATCAAGCATTGACGTCACTAGCAGGATAAAAATCAAGGCATATTACAAGGAGGATATATCATCAAAAGGTATCCTCATATTACGCGTCATGATAGGCTTTCTCATAAAGAACACCCCATTTCAAATCCTAAACCTGGATTTGGGATATAACATGTTACTAGGAAGGTCATGGATCCATTAGATGCAATTTTTCCCCTCAACTTATCACCAGTGCATCAAGTTCCCTTATCAAGGGGTAAAGATAATCATTGAAGGAGATCCAAACCCATTCCAATACTGCAACACCATTAGAAGCAATACAGATAATCAAGCGCCTTCAAATTAGGAAGAAAGCAATCATCTTGCCTTTGAGTCTATTCCAAAAGACATAACAATAAAGGTGGGGAAGATATCAATTATGGATAAAGGACGTGGTGAGTATAGCTATGAGGAAGGTTTTACCATTAGTAAAATGCCTTAAAGTCCCAGATCATGTGGCATGCCTCAACCAGTGACAACACTTGAAACTCTGGAACCAGTTCTATTTAGATGTTCACCAACCACATTTTTCAAATGGGGGGACATAGATGAAGAGAACCCTTTTGATCTAGATATGAAAACTTGGTTGTATCAAGACCCACAAGAAACACCTCAAGCACAGATACCCTTGTCAAAGTATGGAGTCAGCTTCACTATGCTGGAGAAATTTGGATATGATGGTACCAGTGGTCCGGGGGCAAGACAACAATGCTTAATGGAACTTTCTTTACCGCCAACCTAGAGAAACAAAATAGGGTTAGGATATGGAAAAAAGAGAACCAGTACTACCATCCAAGACATATCCATAGACCAAGAGAAAATTACATAATTAAACTAGGGGAAAATCTTTAACATTCCCTAATCAGCAATATACTCTAGCGGTTATTACCATCGAGAGTGGGAACCTCTTATTCCCAATTGAACCTAAATCAATTTATCCAAGACAAAGAGGAAAGTGACACATCTAACAATAATTCTAGCGTGACCGATTCACATGAGTATGATTGGACATCCCTCCATAATTCTGAAGAAACCATCCCAGACTATTCCCCTCGATCTATTAGTACTATACACCTTGAAGATATGTTTGACCAAATGACCATAGAAGACCAACTATATATCAATAAACATATTGATAACAATTCCTTTAGTGGTGCATTCACATCACATTCCCAGTTTGTCAGAGCTATCACCTTAGTCCCATTTACCAGGGTAGAGTCACCCCCCCATGAGCACCTTTGTCTAGTACACCCTGAACTGATAGAACGGGACCAACAAGGATAACCTGACATAGATATTTTTGAGAAAGATGAAGTCATTGAAGACTTCATGAGACTCCTAGAAGGCATGCCATCAAGGGAACACAAAGAAGGCTTCTCTATTGACCTTTAAAAATTAGCCTATTTTGGGGAGGAATCTCCTCTTTCCAATCAAAAAAAGTATTAAAAAAAAAGAATAGTCAGTAAGTGAAAATTGTAAGGCGCTTTCTGACCATAAAAATGAGAAAAATAATAATGAAAGATGTATCTTCTAGTGAAAACCTCTCTGAGGTGCCAGATGATGGAAATCTAGAACTCCTCCCCTTAACAGAGGAAAAGTCAACATTACTAGCTAAGGAAACAGAAGAAGTCAACATAGGTGATGAAAAGGACCCTAAACATATCTATTTGGAAAAATCACTTACATTAGAGGAAATAGAATGGTTCATTAGCTTTTTCAAGGAAAGACAAATAATCTTTGCATGGTCCTACTCAGACATGCCAGGTCTAGATCTGGAGTTAGTGTTACATCATCTACCATTATTACCAAATGCAAAAACTATCAAGAAAAAAATAAGAAAGATGCATCAACATATCGCTTTACTTGTTAAAGCAGAGTTGAAGGAATTCCTAGATGTAGGCTTCATATGACCAATTCCATATGCAGATTGGATATTGAATATGGTGCCAGTAACCAAACACAATGGTAAGATACATATATGCACAGATTTCATGGATCTGAACAAAGCTTGCATCGAATGACGACTTTCCTCTACCAAACACTAACATGATAGTTGACCTAACAATAGGGCACAAAATGTTATCACTCATGGATGGCCTCTCCAGATATAACCAAATCAGAATTGCACCAGAGGACCAACACAAGACAACATTTACATGTTCTTGGGGCACTTATTGTTGGAACGTAATGTCATTTGTTCTAAAAATATAGGAGCTGCTTATCAAAAGGAAATGACCATGATTTAATTCATAAAACAATAGATGAATATCTCAATGAAATCTTAGCCAAATCAATGCTAATGTAAACTCACCTACAAGTTTTGGGCTTGATATTTGATAGAATGTAGGAGTACAAGGTGAGACTAAATCCTAAGAAGTGTGAATTCAGAGTTACCATTGGAAATATTTTGGGATTCATTGTATCACATAGATGCATCAAAGTAGACCCAGAAAAGGTCAAGGCCATCCTTGACATGCCACCACCAACCAATATAAGGAAACTAAGGGGTATACAAGGCAAGCTTCAATCTATCAGGTGATTCATCACCCAACTAGCAAACAAGTGTAACCCATTCCAACACCTACTGCATAAAGATGTGACCTTTATATGGAAAAAACAATGTGGGAAAGCATTTCAAATTTTCAAGGATTATCAATTGAAGTATCCTATATTAGTGCCACCCATTCAAGGTAGGCTATTACTATTATATATCTCAGCAATTGAGTCAACACTAGGAGTTCTCTTGGCACAACATGATGAGCAAAGAAAGGAAAGAGCCATTAACTACCTTAGTAGAACTTTGGTGGGCTACGAGATAAATTACACAACAACTAAAAAATATTGTCTCACAGTTGTCTTTGCTTCCCAGAAGTTAAGACATTACATGTTGATCCATTAAAAAAAACTCATAGCACACATTGATCCTTTGAAGTACTTATTAATTAAAGCAGCACTAATAGGATGACTTGCCAATTGGGTGATGATCTTAAGTGAATTTGAATTAGAGTAAGTGGATAGAAAGGCTATCAAAGGGCAATTAATTAGGGTCAAACTAGCAGAGGCACCCATACAAGAGCATCAACCTACAATATCTGACTTTCCAGATGAGTCCATTCTCATAGTACAACCAACAATAGAGGTTTGGCAACTATTCTTTGATGGTTCATACACAAACCATGGTGTAGGAGCAGGGATAGTGCTCATCACGCCAAATAATGATGTGATCCGTAAGTATTTTTGACTCAACTTTCTATGCACGAACAACATAGTTGAGTATGAAGCTCTAGTTATCATATTGAAGACAGCTCTACAATGGAGGATAAGGAACATAAAATTCTATGGTGATTCCCAATTGGTTGTTAGCCAAGTAAACAAGGAATACATGAAAAAAGATGAGAAACTAATCCCATATAGAGAGTTGATGGACAAGCTATGGGCTTCATTTAATTTCATTGTATTCAAGCAGGTTCCAAGAGTTCAAAAGAAAGCAACAGATGTGATGGCTACTATAGCATCCTTGATTGACATGTCGTGCAATGAGACAAGATTTCAATTTATGGTAGAGCAATTAATGATACCAGCATATCAAGCTCCAATCACTGAGTCATCATGCATCCTTTTTGGTACTAATTCCCCATAGTACCATGATATTTACAATTACCTCCAAAACAGTATCCTACCACCCGACTTGTCTAGGAACCAAAAGAATTCCCTCATCTGCCAAGCCTCTAGGTACACCCTTCTCTCTAGTACTCTATATAGAAGAAGTCTAGATGGAATGATTTATGATGTCTCACTTCCATAGAATCATAGAGAGCCTTGTAGGAGGTACATGAGGGAATTTTTTGGGTGCACATAGATGGAAATAGTTTGGCAAAGAAAAACATCGGAATGGGATACTGCTGGCCCAGAGTAGAGACAGATGCCAACAAATATGTGTAAAGGTGTCAACAATGTCAAATTCATGGAGATCTCATCCATGCACCATCTCAAGAGCTCAACCTCATCACTTCACCATGGCCATTTTCTAAGTGGGGATTTGACTTAGTGGTTAAGATTACACAAACCTCTTCTAATGGTCAAAAGTACACAATTGCAGCAATAGAGTACTTCACTAAATGGGTGGAAGCCATTCCTCTCACCTACATCACTTGTAATAAAATCTCTATGTTCATACTAAAAAACATCATCTATCAATATGGAATCCCTCAAACCGTACTCACAGATTAGGGTACAACATTTCAAAATAAAGATGTTGAAGATCTTTGTGAATAGTTCCACATCAAACAAGGTTTCCCTTAGTAGACTATCCCCAAGGGAATGGTTAAGCTAAAACCAAAAACAAAACCATACTTAAGATCATAAAGAAAACAATCAATGAATCAGGGAGAGACTGGCATTTATAGCTTAGTCCAGCACTATCGGCATACAAAACTAGTGTGAGAACCCCCACATGAGAAACTTCATTCTCACTAGTATATGGATCAGAGGACGTCCTACCCCTCAAAGTTGAAATCACATCCCTAATAATCTCATTTAAGAACATCATCTAAGATGAATAATACATAGTATCAAGACTCAATGAACTAGAACTATTGGATGAGAGAAGAAAAAATGCACTCAATCACTTATAAGGCTATCATTATCACCTTAGAAGAAACTATCACAAGAAGTTCAAGCCATGAACCTTTGAGGTTTGAGGTAGGAGACCTCATACTTATGGAGAATCAAAGGAACCAATCAGAAAGGGTAAAACAAGAAAATTTTGAGCCTAATTGACTAGGACCCTATGTCATTGTCACATATTTCAATAGTGGGGCATATCAACTGGAAAGTCAAGAACAAGATCAACTCCCAGGATATATCAACAACATGCATATCAAGAGGTTTTATTCCTGAGGTCCCAAAGTCAAAGACACAAATATAATATCCAAAAAATACAAAAAAAATTAGAAAATATTAAAGGTTACCTTGGTGAAAACATGGAAAAGAGGCACCTTGGAGACAAACAAAAATGAAGAAAATTAAAGAGAAACATAATCGATCTCTCAGTGAAAACTTGGAAAACAAGCACTATTGAGCAGATATCTTGGTGAAAACCTGGCAAACATGTGCCAAGTGTTGAAATCTTGCTTCACCATCAATGAAACTCCAAAATATCAAAGCTTGTGCTCCCCACATGCAATATTGAGTACCCAAGATTATTTTCAGAAGCACAATCCCCTTTGAGCATCACACTTATCCATGGTTTGTACTGGTCCACCAAACTAGGGGCAATTCTAAAAGTCCTAAAAAATCCATAAAAATTCTTTAATAGTTATCAAAAATCGTAAAAAGAGCAAAATGTCCTAAAAAAATCAATCATCATAAAACAAATCAAATATTGCAAAATCTCAAGCAACAAACCCAACTTTGTTATCAACTGTAAGACTAGAAAAGGGGTTAGAAGAATATCTAGGTGTACGCCTCTCTCTCCGGTTTCCCACAGCTTTCCAAGGGCAGGGGTTAGTAGCCAAGGTTCACAAGTGCATGCAAATCTATTACGCAATAACTACTAAACGAAATGATCGAAACGCAAGAAATAAAATGTACAAACAATGAAAAGGAAGACAAATGAATGCAAACCCTCCGAAGCTTGAAGCTTCTATTGTCTCTCTCTACTCCTTCAATAATGTTGTTCTTGATGCTCAGTATTGGCTGGGCAGCGTCTATGACTTGAGAAGCGTCGAGATGTTGATAATTGCAAAGTGTGTGTG
>MU223814.1:111920-122675 GCA_018584345.1 Thuja plicata | reverse complement strand
TTTGGGGAATGAATTTAGAAGAAAATAGATGATTAATTAATGATTAAAAAACCATTAATTAATAGATGAAAATTAGTGTTTTTAATGTAAAGTCGCAAGCCTGTCCATTTTAGGGTGTCTACAGTAATAAATAGCTCTTTCTCCTCCTTGTTCATCATGTTGTGCTAGAAGAGCACCCATTGCAGTTTCTGTGGTAGAAATGTACAAGATAAATAGCTTCCCTGGAATAGGAGGCATCAAGATTGGTGGATGCAATAGATAATCTTTCAGTTGTTGGAACGAGTGCTCACATTTTTCATTCCAATGGAAATTCACACCCTTACGCACTAGATTTTGAAAGGATTGGCATTTATCTGCTATTTGTGCAATAAATCAAAGGATAGACTATAATTTTCCTTATAGACTTCTCAGCTTCCTTAGAGTGTTGGGTGGAGGCATTTCTAAAATGGCTTGCACCTTTGTAGGATCCACCTTGATACCTTGTTGAGAGATGATATAGCCTAGGAGTTTTCCAGAAACAAATCCAAAAACACACTTTTTGGGATTCAAGCGGAGCTTGTACCCTTCCATTGTTTCAAATATTTTGGCTAGAATACTCAAATGATCTTTCCTTGTTGTAGATTAGCAAAGGAGGTCATCAACATAGTCTTCCATTAAAATGTGCATAAAGTCATGGAAGATTGTGGTCATTGCCCATTGATAATTTTCTTCAGTGTTCTTGAGGCTGAAGGGCATGAAATTCCAGCAATAGGTTCCCCAAGGACAATTGAAATCTATCTTGACTTGATCCTTGGGAGAAATTTGAATCTGGTTGTAACCAGAGAAGCCATCCATCAGTGCCAGCATCTCGTAACCTATAGTCATGTCGATAATCATGTCGATGTTGGGCATAGGAAAATCATCTTTAGGGTATGCCTTATTTAAATCATATAAATCAGTGCATATTTGTATGCCCCCAGTGTGCTTGCTAATAGGAACCAGATTGGAAATCCAATCTGCATAATCAATAGGTCTGATAAATCCTGCATCCAATAACTTCTTCAATTCTTCTTTTACCAGTAGAGTTATTTGGGGATGCATTTTTCTTAGCTTTTGTTTTACTGGCTTCAGAGGGAGTTGGTGAAGAACTAACTCAGGATCCAAGCCAAGAATGTCAGCATATGACTAGGAAAAATTGATCTGGCACTCAAGGAATAATCTGATAAACTCATCTTTCTCTTTTGGCGAGAGTGATGCTGCAAAATGTATGATCTTGGGGTTGTTTGGTGTTCCCAAGTTAATCTCCTCGATCATTTCAATGAGCAATTCCAACTTCTCGTTTGGAGGGGGTATGTCCAGTCTTCCATCCTTGGGCACCTCATAAAGGTTTTCACCCTCACATATGTCCTTTGTTTTTACTTTTTCTTGGTCAACTGGCACCTTTTGGTTTTCACCAGAGGACCTATTCTTTTTATTTTTTTCTTTTTTGATTTTATCATTTTCAATTTTGTGACTGGAAGACAGAGTTAACTCCCCTAAATATTCTATAGAAACAAGGTCAATGGAGAATCCTCTTTTGTGTTCACCAAATGGTATGCCCTCTCAGAGCTCAAAGAATTTTGGTATTGCTTTGTCATTCTCGAAGCAATCCAAGATCGGTGGTCCTTGTTCATCCCAATCAATAAGTTTAGGGTGGACTAGGGGGATGTCATCATCAGTGGTGCAGATGTTTTTGAGACCAAAGGTAAAGGAAAAGATGTAAGTATTAGTGTCTTCAAAGTCAAAGACGTCATGCACTAAAGGTTCAGGACTGAGATCCCAGAAAATTCTAGACCAGGGATCAGGATTGGTTACCAGAGAAGGAACTATGTTAACATGTTTGTTTATGGTAGGTAGGTCTGTAGGGTCAGGGAAGAAATATTCAAGCTCATAAGTACTAGAAGTATAGGTGTTCCATTCCCACTGATTTGAATCAGTAGTGTACTCAGAACAGGTAACTTCAGATGCCTTTTCATCATTTGAAACCTCTACATTTTCACATGATTCCATTTTGGCATTCAAAGAGCCAATTCATAATGGTTTGAATCTAATGCCTAGATGAAGGGGATGGCCCTTTGTAGTAAATTGTTCAATAATACCTTTTTTGTGTACTCCAAGGCCACTGTGACCATCATATCCTTTTTTCTACATGAGTGTGAACCCGGGCCCGTATCTTTCAACGGGTATCTCAGTAGGCTCATGTTCTTGTTTCTGTTGATCTTGGAAAATCTAGTTGGATGCATTGTCATATATATGTTCTTCATGCAAACCTCACCAAAGAGTGAACATAGGTGAGGGCATAACCTTCATGATAGTCTTGGGTGGTTGTGCTTGCAAAAACTTTGGTTTTCCATAAGACTTCCGGGAGGGAGGAAGCTTCCCAATATAAAAATCTTGTTCCATGGTATACTCTCCACACCCTTTATCTTCAATATTTAGCTTTCCTTTGATCATTTTTTCAAGGGTGGCTGCATCATATTTAGAGGAATTGGATGAAGTGGCTTCATTGTTGGTAGGTGCCTATTGTGTAGGTCCTTCTCTTAGATTGGCACAAAATTGGAAAGGGTTAGGATCACCTGGGACGATGATCTCAACTCCCTCATGAAAGAACTTTAGAAATTGATGGTATGTAGAGGGAACCGCCTTCATGGCATGGATCCATGGGCATCCTAAGATCATGTTATAGGGAAAGTCTAGATCCAGGACTTGCAGCAATGTGTTTTCAGTAATCAGACCAATTCTGATGGGCAGTATGATGACTCCCTTGGAGGGATGTTCAGCGTCATCATAGGCCTTTATTGTGATTCTCCTGGAAGGATCATTGTCACTGTCATTGTAACCAAGATCAAGAATGACCTTCAAAGTGCAAATGTTAAGTTCTTCTCTGCCGTCTATCATGACTCACCATACCATGGCATTATGGATAAATTTTTCTAGATGGAGAGGGTCATTATGACCAAGCCGGTCATGTGGAACATCATCTTTGGAAAATGTGACATGCTGGGATGCAAAGAAGTGCCCCATCATGGCCTGAAACTAGTTAGTTTCAATGTCAGTCAGAATAGTACACTCTTTCAAAGCTTTTTCAAGGACTTTCTTGTGTTGAGTGGATGTGCGCAGCAAATAAAGGATTGATATCAAGGTAGGGGTCTTACCCAACAAGTCAACAAGGTTGTAATCTGAAGGTACCTTGGGTTTGGATGATGCACCAAGCACAGATATCTTGGTATGACAGGTAGCGACTGCACATTGAGGGTTACTATCCTTATTATCTCAGAAGGTCAGAGTGGACACACATGAATCAACCTCAGAGAAATAATTTATGGTATAGTCATGGCCGGTCCGGGTATAATTGACATTGTTCTTGGAATTTGAATTTGACGTAGAGGCATTCCCCTTTTCATGATCAACCAAGGGATTTGTAAAAATAGTGTGGTGAGTATTGGAAGATCCCGCCATGGGTTCAACTTCAATCACTTCTTCATCTATAAGGTCTTGGACCTTATGTTTTAGTTGGTAGTAGGAATTGGTTATGTGTCCCTTTGTCTGATGATAATCATAGTATTTGTTTTTGTCCCACCAAGGGGGTTTCACTGCTAGAGGATCGTGGAGTTTAGGTAATTGAATGTAGTTGTCTTGCAATAATTGTTGCAGGACCAAATGGAGTGGTTCACCCAATGACATGAACTGTCTTTGCGGTCCATCTCTATTCCTTAGCGGTTGATGCTGTCGATTATCATTTGTTTTTTCTTGAGGTTGTGTTGGAGCTGGCATTGGAGGCAATGCTTGAGTCATTGTCTATATATTGGTAGCAGTGGATCCTTTGAGACTCACTTTCTATTATGTCACATTAACTGTCTATGCATCAACAACACCATCATTTGTGACATTTCTGTTCCAAGACCAAAATTTTGCCTTGTCACTGGAAGTGCTTGCAGTTTGATTGTCCTTGTTGATTTTTAATACTCCTTTTTCAATAAGAGCATCTTCAAGGCTGATTCCCTTTTTCGTGAGATTTTGAATTGTACTTGGTCATTTAATCTTGAGCTCATACATCATCTTAGGTACCAGATTTTGGATAAATAATAGAATTTTTTGTTCTTCTGGCACATCAAAAGGACATTGACTCACCAAATTCCTCCATCGCAATAAGGTCATAAAGGATTCTCCAACCTTTTGTTTGGTTGTGCATAAGTCAGTGAGCATAACCTCACTTGATATGTTGAACGCAAAATGAGAGACGAATTTGTTGGCTAGTTCTTTCCAAGATCTGATATTGCCAGGTAATTTAGAGTACCACTCCATTGCTTGACCCCCAAGGCTTTGAGGGAAGAGTCACATGAGATAAGTAATGTCATGATTAACCTCGATGCAAGATATATAAAATTCCTGAATGTGGTCAATCAGATTTCCTTTCCCTTTGTATTTCTCAAACTTAGGTACGTCAAAATTCTTGGGAAAAGGAGGCATGTAAATACTTGGATCAAATAGATTAGGACACAGGTCTTGTTCTGTGTAGAGTGTCTTTGTGTCTTTGAATTGCATATCATTCAGTTGCTTCTACAAGAGTTGGATTTGTTGAAGCATTTCTTCATTCTTCAAAGACTTCACAACTTTTTTGTGTGTATCAGAACGATGTGTCTGCCTAGAAGCCCTTGAACATCGACTTTATTCCAAGGCTCGGTCTAATTTTGATGATTTAGATGTTATGTCATGGAATGATGCCACATGTTGTCAGGCATGTTGTTGGTGATCTTCCATGTGTTGTTGATTTATTGGTAGAAGAATGTATTATTGACCTTGTGTCGCATAATACAATTGGGAAACTTGTTGTTGATATCGTAGGTCATTCTATTGTTGTTGAGTTTGTGCCACATGCTATTGTTGTTGAGACACATTTTATTGTTGTGAGACATGCAGTTGTCACTGCTGACAATATGGTTTCTGAACATTTTGTTTTTGTTGTTGTTGAACATGTTGTTGTCTTTGTTGTTGAGCATACTATTGTTGTAAAGCATGTTGTTGTTGCTGTATATATTTTTTTTGTAAAGCACATTGCTATTGTTGTACAGATTGTTGTTGGAGAGCATGTTTCTACTGTTGTACATATTTTTGGGTATGTTTTTGTTTTCATCGGTGCACTTGTTGCACCTTTGAACCTTGCACATGTTGTACAGTAGGATGAGACTCTTGACCCACCTACATTATTGGTTTTTGCATGTTGTGACCTTGTTGAAATCCAAGTGGTCCAAGTATGCCATCAAGATTTTCAGTCTTACATTTTGGTGGTTACGTTTGAGACATCATGTTAACTTGGGCTACAAATTGAGGTTGCACTGGTTGCTCTACATCCATAGGTGGTGCTTTTTGGGCCGCTTGGGCTTGTTGCACTTGTTGTGCTGGTTGTGTCACCTTAGGTGGAATTGGTGTAATATCCACAAGGCTCTTTTTCATTTGATCTTGAAATGGGTTTGGTATAGTTGTAGTAGTCACATTAGATACATCAAAAGTGGGTGCCCGTGGTGGTTCATTAAATGGTCCTTTGGATGTTGTTGCATTTGAATTTCTTCCTAGGAAGGTTGTATGTGCTACCAAAGGAGGACCACTTGGTTGTGTTTCTTCAAATGGGGGTACATCTGGCATGCCCCAAGGAAATGTGAATGTCTCATTTGATCCTTTTGGTAAGCGATTCTTTAAATCAATCCTCCATGTTCTCTTAGGACCTTTCTTAGGGATTTGTGTAGCATCTATCATCTCGGGAGGAGGGAGTTCTTCTTCTTCAAATAAAGGATTATCCAATGGTATATATTTTTCCCTTGGAGAAATATTGACAGTTAAATGATTTCTCTATCATTTTTTTGTTAGCTTCATAGCTAACTCATCAAATTATTGCTCTCATTTTTCTCTATCCCATGCCACTAAGGCTTGGTTCTCTTCCAAACTAGATGATGGGGGATTTTGATATTCCAAAAATAGTTGAGGATTTGTGTTCCAAATCTCTTTGATATACCATCGCAGATCCCAATTCATAAGGTATGTTAATGTCTGCTGAATTTTCTTGTTCTTAATGGCCTCATCAATTTCCTCTGTAGGTAAATCTTTGAAGGAAGCAAATTTCCCATGTGAGTCACCAAAATTCAAAGAGGGACTTGAGGCATTTCCTTGATCTTGATTATCTGGTGGTGGTGGAGGAGGTTGATAAGATCCATAATCCATGTTTGGCATAGGTTGTTGTTGCAAATGATTAGGTTGGACTTGATTGATTTGATAAATTCATTTGTATTCCTCCTCAAGTGTAGGAGGAACACTATATTGGCCAGGTGGCATAGGTACAAAGATTGGGTCAAATTTTGGGGGAGGTCCCCACTGAATAGTGCCAAAGTTTGGGGAAGAATTTGAAGGATACCCCTGTTAGGATGAATCTAGAATAACTGAGAGGGGGGTGAATAAGTTATCCTCGGGTCTAGGTGTGCCCATATAAAACTTTAAACCAACTTTAACAACTTGTATCTGCTCGGCAGCAATAAACAACAAAAGTGTGCAGTTTACTGTACTAATGAAATAAGCTTGCAGAAACTTAACAGTAAAACACAACAATAACATTCACACATTTTGACACCATGATTTAACATGGAAACCTAATATGGGAAAAACCACCAGTAACATGCTACCAAAATTTCACTCTTCTAAAGTGATGCCCTATGAGGAGCCAACCCTGTTAAAGGTTATAAAACCCACTGTCAAATGTGACCTGGTTAAAGGATTTAATCACCCTATCAAGAGTGGCTTTTTTAGAGGACTTAGAACATTCCAATCTAAATGCCACCTTGTTCAAAGGATTTATACAATGACTGTTAGGTTAACTTGGTTAAAGGATTTGAACTAATACAATGGTTAGAAATTAATCAGCAGGTGTGATCTAATACATACAACTTACTTTGTAAATCCACATCCAATTTCAGCTCTAATGCTAATTCACTGAGTGGCCTCCATTTTCATCTCAAACTTCACATCTGCTTGGAAATCCATCAAGAAATATCTCTCTGCTTATCTGCTTAGCCTTCTTTGCTATGTCTTGCCAATCAGTCAATTAACCATGCAATACTTTTTGCATACTCAACATACACTGCTCCACACTTGGATACTATGACAATAACCTCTGTAGGTTATATTATACCTTTTCATCTAGGTCAGATAAATATTTTATAGCTTAATCAAGATCGTGGATCTTAGGTTAGGTCAGATCAAATGGATCTTTCCATCATTACATTTAATTTACTTCTCCAATACAGTCATTAATTAAACATTGAATCCATGCGCTAATAACGGTTTCCTGTGCATTAATTTAATGTAGACCAATCTTAATTAACAATGCATATCCCAATAGAATCAACTATGTCGGCCATAGATCTCAAATCTCATCAATAAAAAAAATACTGTTGCTCGGCTTTCTCTTTTTCCTCTTGGCATTTCACTGGCACTCGGCATCATCTTTTCTTTTCTCAGCATCATTTTATGCTTTTCTCAGCATCGACTTTGCTTTGCTCAGCATTGACCTTCCAGTGAACTATCAGTGATAGATAAACAGCGTATCACTTTTCCAAAGTGCCAAATGATCAAGTACCCTGGTGTATACTCATAACTCAACAATTTCCTTGGTCTTCTTTTTATCCCATTCGTTTCAAATCTTCATAAATCAAAGGATAAGGTACTCAAACATACAGCAATAGTCTCACCAGTTAAGGTTTGACATCAATGACAAAATAATAATTGTCTACATTGTAGAAATCTTTCCAACAATTGTTGCATAGGTCATTGCTTGAAGTAGGCTCTTGGGGAAACGTGACATGTCTTGGGTCATTAAAGGTTTGATGCACTCCTAATTGTTGCATGTTGATTAGGTTAGTTTGATCATGATAAGAAACACCTTGTCTTGGATCAAAAGGTAATTGTGATTTTGGTTGTGATGTAAACATAGGTAAAGGAGGATCTTGTTGCCCCTTGGATGCTTGAGACCTTGTAAAAACTGGCATGATTAATATATGCAAATGCAAGGTTTTCTTGGAATTTTTGAAATTTTGGAAATGCAAGTTTTAAATGTAACTTTGGAAATGCAAGGAACTTATGCAAAATGCAATCTAAGGTTTACGCAAATGCAAGCTAAGGTTTATGCAACTGTTCTTTTGGTTTTTTGGACTTTGAAAATTAATCTTTTGAAAGGAGACAAATCTAGGAGCATAACCTTATGAGGTTGAATAAGGATCTTGACTTGAAAAATAGGATTTTTGGAATAAGGGACAAGTTTGATAAAAAGGCTTAGATCAAATCCATCATGACAAAGGTGGAATAAGACCAAATTGATAAAGGGGGTTTGAAATTTTGGCAAAAGAGGGGGATCAAGTCAAGATCCTATTTTCAACATCATAACGAGAGGTTCCATGATTTGGATACTTTCTAGGATTGTTTGCAAAGTTTTTTAAGGAGGATCTAGGAATGAGCTAAGTATGCAAGAGTGCTATGATTATGACTTATGCAAAAGGACTATAATGAGGATTTAAATGAGGTCTATAATGCAAGGAATTTTTGAAATGCACAATGCAAGGAGATTAGGTCATGAATATGAAATATGAAGGCTATCAAGCATGCCAAAAGGTTCCAAGTGAAAAGTTGAAGGTTCCATATGTTTACTCAAAAGAGAAGGTTTGTTGTGACCATTTGATTGTTCATGAAGATTGATTTGGAAAAAGTGTTCTTAAGGAGAGTTTTTTTAAGACGTCTTCATTTTATTAAGGTTTGAACACCCACACAAGACACATCATTTAGAATAGCTGTTGTAAAATGAACAAACACACCACTTCCTAAGGATAGCAAGGACAGTATATGTTGAATCCCCACTTGAACTAAAGTTCAGCTGTGCTTAATTATAGCAGACAACCTAGAATCTTGGAGGCATGAGCTCCTCCTTACATCTGCACTCACTTCTCAGGCACTCTAAGATTCAACTCCCGAGGGACATCACTTCCCAAGGGATTGTTGTCTCGACTAATACCTGCGAAAGTGTGGGGCGTCTTAGTTGGTCTCCGCCCTTCCGTGCCAATAGATAGAAGTTTTTTGGCTACTATGACATGGTTTTTAATAATGGCATCTATTTGGGTGGTTATATGTGTGGCATATTAGCTCTATTATGGAGGCCTCCTAGCCTATGGAAGTTACGTTCTGTAGGTTTTAATGCACCACAAGGGTACTGAGGGAGATCGTATTCCCAGTACAACACATTCAACACCCATCCATTGAAAGATTAATTACAATGGCATATTTGTATCCTGGTTGGATGGGCTTGGCTTTAGCTTGTCACCAGTTGGGAATCCACTATCACTGGATCTACTAAAGCACTTAGGAGGTAGCCACTCTATAAGAATGATATGAGTTTCTCTTGCACCCAAGATCCATCAAGGTGAGGGGAGAGGATACGCTCATATGATTCTTAGGGTTTTACAATCTAGAAAACACATTAGACACATGAAAGAAAAAGGTTAATTTCAAGCACCAAATTTAATTCTTTTCTAACTACAAAAAGCAAGCACAAGAGTTTGGGAAAAGACAAGGTCTTGTACAAAATGTCCTGCATTGAAACCACTAGTAGTTTTTAGGATTCAATCTTCATCCCACGATTGCCAACACACTGCACAAAATCATCAGTAACACCAAAATCTAGTAGTCTAAGTGCAGAAACAAGTATAGGAATGCAAAAATCCAAAAATAGCATTGAAAAACATCATTTTTACCACCTGTGCATGAACAGTGACCACTTGCGCAGCATCAGGGAAACCACCTACATAGGAACAGGCTCCCACCTACACAACTTCTGACCACCTCCGCAGGAACAGTGACCACCTACGTAGCTCTGGGCTCCAAGTGCATAGGTCTGGGTACCACCTAAACAAGACTTAACGACCTATGTAGAAATAGTGACCACCTACGCAGGTATAGTGACCACCTGCGCAGCTTCAGTGACCACCTGCACAACTCTCTTCCAGAACCTGAAAATGACACAAAAACATAAAAAAACATATCATTTATGCATGATTCACATTGGGTTCACCTAATGTAAGACCAAAAAAGGGGTTAGAATCATATCTAGGTAACCACAAACCCTAAACAATATGCTAGCCTAACTAATCTAACATTAAAACCATTTGAAACAAGAGTTGAAATATATGAAAGATAACACAAACAAACTCCCTTCAAATGTAGTGTAAGAAGAATGAAAATAATGAAAGCTTAAACAAGTATTAATCCAAGAAAATGAAATGCATGGAAGATTTTACCAAAACCAAAGGAGAGAAGATTGCAAGATCAACCACAAAGTACTTCAAGAATCCAACAATGAGCCAAGAGATTTTGGTAAGGGGAAAAGCAAAGAAAAAACCCTTTGTGAATAAGAATATGGCAAAAATCCTAAAAGATGAGAGCAATGAGTTCAATACAATAATGAGAATAATGAGAGATTGAGAGAGAGAGGAGAAGATTATCAAACTAGTGTGTGAGAGACATCTCTTAAGTAGAGATGAGTGGAGGAGTTTGCATGTAACTCCCTTCTCCTATGGATACCACATTCCTATTGTGTGTGTGACAAATGTGTGATTCCTCTTAAGGAGGAATATCTATTTTCCTTATTAAAGGAATTACAAAATAGTGACATGTCCTCTTACATGGACTAGAGAACAAATACAATAT
>MU223814.1:78324-93407 GCA_018584345.1 Thuja plicata | reverse complement strand
CTTCTTCAAAGAGCTATATCATCTTCTGACTTCATTATACTATCCCTCTATAACTTCTTCTTACACAATAATCAACACTTGTAACATATCTTTACATTACATACTTATATCTTCAAATCCGAATAGGCGCAACCCAAAACAAATCATTAGTCGGCCCTAAAAGAAAAATACATAATGCTTCCGAACAAGTCAGCCCAAGCGTGTTTACTATAACATTAATTACATTATTACAAAATTATAACTAAAGGTGCTTAGCCATTACATTATAAAATCATACACGCTGATCAAAATTGTAGTCGGCTTCCATGCTCTGTTTCCTGGACTGCAGGTCTACTAATCTATCTATAACTTTTCCGTAATGATATTTCATACTTTGCGCATTTGGATCTAGCATGTATATACACCATAGAGTATATATCTAAGCATTCATGTTTTGGTGTGATCTCTAACATGTGCGCTGATGTGATGATCTTTGTATCTCTCTGTCTGTCATGTTTTTTGTACTTAGTCATTTTATCTTCTAAGTTATCTTTGACAGAAACTTAGTATGACTTTGTTGCCATGATTGAAAACACAAAATAATTCATGCTTCCTTAGGAAGTCAACTTTCCAACAATTAGATATCCAGTCCGCGTATGGCATAGGTCTTATGAACTTAGCATCCAAGAGCTTTTTCAACTCTGCCTTGACTAGCAATGCAACATGGGGATGCATCTTTCTCAGCTTCTGCTTGATAGGTTTGGTGTTGGGTAGCAACGGGAGATGGTGTAATACTAGCTCTATATCTAACCCTGGCATATCCAAGTAGGACCATGCAAAATTGATCATCCTTGCCTTGAAGAAACTGATGAACTATTCTCTCTCCTCAGTGGTGAGTGATTTTTCCAAGTATATGTTCTTTGGGTTCTTGTCATCTCCCAAATTGACTTCCTCTATTTATTCTACTAGTAATGTTGATTTCTCCTCTATCAAGGGGAGGAGTTCCTTCTTTCCATCTTCTAGCACCTCAGTGAGGTTTTTGCTAGAAGATACGTCTTGTTTTATCTTTTTATCATTATTTTGTTCTTTTTTCTTTTGTGGACTGGAAAGAGGATCTTCCTCCCTGAAATATGTCGCTCTGTCAAGGTCAAAGGAGAAGCCTGCCTTATGGTCTCCTGATGGAATGCCTTCCCTAATTCCCATGAAATGAGCTATAGCCTCATCATTCTTGAAGACATATAAATTAGGTGGTCCTTGTTGATCCTACTCTATGAGCTTTGGGTGCACAAGATAGATACTTTCACGGTTTTTTGGCTCTAGTTGACTGAAAGGGCCTACAGATATGGTTCCTACAAAACTAGATATGATTTGGACACACCACTTGAGGTTTGATAAATGACATGCTTGTCTATGCAGGGTTTTTTGGTAATTGTCAACCGGTCAAATAAGTCTACTAGATTTATGATAGTGTCTGATCGACGGGAATAATCTAGGATCGATGGTTCAGAGTCGTGAATGGATCTCCATTCATACTCATGGTATTCAGTCTCAATAGAATGCTCATCTGATGTCTCACTTCCTTGGTTATCATCAATTTCTATGTGGAGGTTTATTTGGGTTTTTGTGGTTCCCTCTTCGGTGGGCAACAACTGTGCTAATATATTTCTTATTAAGACATGTTCTATGTTGTGCCCCTAGTGCATCTCTACTATTTGTTCCTGATTAACTTAAATGTCTTGGATTACAAGACTAGTTCTTTGTTTTCCATATCACAACCCTCTCATGTTTCTCTGGGTTGGTGGGAGAGACAATTCCATTATGCCTTGTTGTCTTGCCCCCAGCCTGGTTGTACCACCATACCCAAATATTTGTATCATTGTGTAACCATTACCATAGTTTGACAGGGGTAGTGGTGGTCGGATTGTTTCTGGTGGATCTTGGTATAACCAAGTATTGATGTCTTATTCAAATGGTTTTTCTTCCGCTATGTCTCCCCATCAGACAAAGGTTGTGGGTGGACATCTGAATAGAATAGGCTACAGATTTTTTGTTGTAATGATAGGTTGTGGTATGCCATAAGTTCTCGGGCTTTGAGGCATGTGCGTGATGGTGAAAGCCTCTTCATATATGTATTCACCACAGCCCTTATCAGTAATGGATATCTTGGCCGCTTTCCGTGTGATATCTTTAAGATTTGAATCTGAAGAGGAGGGAATACCTACATCCTGGTTAATGACTATCTTTCCTGTTGTCTGTGTGACATCCTTGGGATTCAAATATTAAGAGGATGGGATGCTTGCATCTTGGTTTGATGGTACCTGGTTATCAGTGTTGATTTGGACCGTATTACAATATTAGAAAGGATTGGGATCTCCCTCTATGGTGATTTCCTCTCCCTGGTGTGGGAACTTGATGCATCGATGGTATGTCAAAGGTACAACTTTCATTTCATGTATCCAAGGTCTCCCTAGTATCATGTTGTATCCCAACTCAAGGTCTAAGATTTGGAAGGGAGTGTTTTTTATCACAGGACCAATATGAATAGCTAGAATGATATGACCTTTAGAGGACCTTTCCTCTTCATCATAAGCTCTGATATTTATCCTCCTTGTGACATCAATTCTTGATTTTGAATATCCTAGTTGCTTGATTAACTTTAGAGTACAAATGTTTAACCCAGCTCCACCATAGACAAGGACCCTACGGATAGCGCTTTTGTGGACCTAGACAAGTAAGTGCAAAGGATCATTATGCAGGGGTTTATGCGGCAGTACATCATGGTCTGTGAATGTGGCATGTTTTTTAGAATCTATATGGTTGACCATCATTTGGAATCTCTTGGGTGTTATGTCCCTTGGGACAACTACATTCTAAAGGGCTTGGTCAAGTGTCAATTTATGCTGCAGAGATATGTGCAATAGGTCAAACATGGAGATCTAGGGAGGTGTGCACTTTAGTTGGTCCACTATGCTTATCTGTGGGTCTAAGTTTTCTTTAGGATTGGCAAATACAGTAGGTGAGGATGGTAATCCTTGCAAGATGACTCTGGCGTGATGCATTGTTATAGCACAATTTTTACCTTGGTCTTTGATAGTGATTGTAGCCACATGGCTATCTGAAGGTTTGAGGCAATTGATAACATAATCACTGTTGGCATATGTATAGTTAACTTTTTTGGCTTGTCTACTAGACCCGAAGGCTTTTCCCTTATTGTGATCACAAAAGGTATCATTTAAAATAGTGTGATCAGTTGTGCCTTTGGTTTGTGTATTCGTCACATCAATGACCCTTGTGTCAATTAGATCTTGGATAGCGTGTTTCAATCGGTAATAGTTAGCCATTTTGTGCCCTTTCATCCAATGAAACTCACAAAAATATTTGTCATTATACCACATCGGTTTGTTTTCATCTTGTTCAAAGTCCTCGATTTATAGGAGAGTGATAGTGTTTGATTGTATCAACTTGCGTAAAGCTAATTCTATCGGCTCTCCAAATGGTGTGAAATCTTGTTGCTGGAATTGAAATCGTGGTCTACGTTGATTCTGTTGTTGATTGTTAGACACAACAACCACTTGTATAGGAGGAGGTTAGTTTTGGGTGTATGCTTATTGAGTGGGCCCTGTGGGTTTTTGGTTGGCCACCGGTGTGCCTTGCAGTGACACCTTAGGTTGTGCATAGTTGGCCATCTTCACATTAATGACACCATCGCTACTGACATTTTTGTTTTTGTTCCACCACTTATCTTTGTCTATTGCATTTTTGTTTATATTTTTTTGTGTGGGATCTACAAGGATTCCTTGTTTGACTAAGTTATTCTCACAATGAACTCTTTCGATGAGTTGTGTGAATTTTGGAGCTAACTGTAACTCTATTGTGAATGACATGTCTGGAATTACATTGTCAACAAACATGGCTATTAAGTCTTGTTCAGGCACATCATATGTTATGCAGTTTTCCATGTTCCTCCATCTGTATAGGAACTTCACAAAAGACTCCATCCTTCTGTTTGATATTGCAAAGGTCCTTGATGTTGACCTTCCACTCGATGTTATGGTGGAAGTGAGCTATGAACTTTTCAGCCAGTTCACCCCAAGACTAAATGCCATGAGGTAGATGTGAGAACCATTCCATTGCTGGTTCAAAAAAGCTTTGTGGGAACAGTCACATTAAATATGTCTCATTATGTGCGACTTCAATGCAACTAGCAAAAAACTCTCGAATATGTTAAATAGGGTTGGTATTGCCCCTATATTTGTTGAATTTTAGTACCGAGAAGTGAGTTGGGAACGGATACATTTGTAGAGAATGATTGAAGGGGTGTGGGTACAAATCCTCCATGGTGTAGGATTTGGTTTTCCCCTCATTCTTCATATCCATCATTTGGGTTTGAAGGGTTTGCATTTGTTGCATCAACATGTCCATTTGATTCTGAGGCTGATGTGTAACGATGTTCCTCTATGTTGTAGTGGGTATGAGGCTACGCCTCTGTGTCCCTTGAGTAGGAACATAGGATTTCATCCTAAGGGATTGATATTGATTTCCCACCAAGTGATTTGTAAATGGGGGCACATGGGTAGCCCATGGTGAGTTTTGATGTGTTTGTTTTTGTGATTGAAACTAGGGTTGAAGCTGATGAGGTAGATATTGTTGCGATTGAGGTTGGGTTTTAAAATGGGGTTGTTGTTGTAGGGGTTGGAATTGAGGCAACTGAAGCTGGGGTTTTTTTTTTAGGGTTTGGAATTGAGGCAACTGAAGCTAGGGTTGTTGTTGTGGAAGTTGGGTTTGAGGCAACTAAAGTTGGGATTGCTATTGTGAGGGTTGGAACTGAGGAAACTAAAGCTGGGGTTATTGTTGTGGAGGTTGGGTTTGAGGCAACTGAAGCTAGGGTTGTTGTTGCAAAGCTTGGATTGGTGTCAAAATGGGAAAATATGTAGCCTTGGGCGGTCCTTAACTATAAGTCATTCCTGCAGAGATGGATCCCTATGGGCATGAGGTGTTGATCCCAAGACTAGTGTGAATTGACTGCAACAACGACATTATTTTAGAAAAGTTGGTGTTTGGTTGGATGGAAGGCATAGCATAAGAGCTTGATTTTCCTAGCCATGAGACCAAAGGTAGAGGCATACTAGTGACCATGGGTGCACTTAATTGTGAGCCTTTCATGCTTTGAGTGGAAGATGTGTTTGCCTGGGTCGGGTCATTGGTTTGACTGGATGTAGTCTATGTCAATGTGGGTAATAACAATTGTGGAAAGATTTGAGACACAATAGGTAGTATCTGAGCAGGCTAAGTAGTGTTTTGAGCTATGAGAGGGTTTTCGAGCCATATAGTTGATACACTTAATTTAGTGAGGAGTTTGATTCCCTTATTTATTAGCATGGCTAAGTAATGTTTAGGGTTCCTCTCTACAATAGCATCAACTACTTTCATGGAGTAAGCATCTTGCTCCACATCTTCAAATTATGCTTCTGTGATATCTTGGAAAAAGGCTGCCCCACACGGTTGTTCAATGAATAGAGAAGAACTGGTATTCACAAAAGGATCATTCTCTTGCTCTGTTTCCCAAGTGTGGAATCGGTTGATATATGACTCATCAGGTTGAGTTCTAGCCTTAGACCTTGTGTAAGGGCCTCCATGAGGTGTTTGAGACATAGTGTGGTCTAGGTTTTGTAACTAAAACAAGTGATATAAAGAAAAAAAGAAAGAAGATCCTTTCTGAGGAAGTCTGAGTTATGTTTTGGACAAGGGTAATTCTAAGGATAGATTTTGATATAACTTGATCTCAAAGTGGTGATGATAAAAATATAAGATTTTTCGACCTTTTCTTTGGACAAAGTCACTTTGATAAAGATGATGATGTTTGATATGATGAGATTAAGGTATTTCAAGTTTGAGCTTTCGAACTAACAATGTTTTTGACAATAATCATGCTTTACAGAGAAAGGATAATCTTTAATGTTTAGAGATTCACACAATGTTCTTCATGTTTTCCTAGGATAGACACTATTTTTGGACACCAAATGAAGAATTCTTTCAAGGTTTTAGGTCAAAACAAGAATAATGTATCTCTGTCAATTACGGTACAACTTCACAAATTGCGGTAAAGTGAATGGTTGATTGCGGTAGTTTATCACCAATTGGGATAATAAACACTTCAATTGTGGCAATAAATAAGTTAATTGTGGTAGACTTCCTTCAATTGTGGCATAATGCGGGCAATTGCAGTAAAGGAGGAAACAGTCTAAAAAAAGACTAGAGGATAAGTGTCACTTCTTAACAGTTTTGGAACTTTTGAAATAATGCTTTTGATTTGCAAGACAGTTGACGTTGACAACCCTAGACTTTAACACATTTGACTTGTTTTGACAATTTGGATGTTTTGTTTTGCATTTTCAGAAACTGATCAAAGAAACAAGCACAATAGACACTGTGTTTTGAAGAATGAAGATTGACACTGTGTATGTTCTACAAATTTTTCAAGTTGCAAGGTTATCACGGGGTCTCAACAATGAACAGTCATATTAATCTAGGTCAATGGATTCAGAATATAATGTTATAGGCCCAATGCTTGAATGTCCATTAGCTCACACAACAATTGTCACTCTACTAGGACATGAAGGTCCACGACGTAGGTGCCTGTGTTTTTCCCATTTTCAGGTATTGTTGTCATGGAGTGAAGATCTCTTTCACTACACAAATACCATGGGACACATATGTTGGGAATCTTGGGGGGAAATTCTGCAACCCCTTGCACTATAATAAGGTATCTATTCAGAGGTAAAACAAGTTGGCCTCTAATTAATCAAGGTTGTAGTAAGGGTCTGTGGTGTCTCTCTAATCAGTTTGTACGTGCGTGACTCACTTAAAAGCCTAGTTGATCATGCTGGCTCCTTAGGGATATTCACCTGATCTAGACTATCACCAACATGCCTCGCCTGAGCTTGGCTAGATAAGACAGAACTTTGGTTCACGCCTTATTTATATACTGATCGGAAGGATTACCGATTTAAGGTCATTCTCCGAGGAAGAAGCGCATTCCTCAGAAAGGCCTTTCTAAAAACTATAAAGGTTTGTAATCTAACAGTATGTGCAAGTGCACCCAAAACTCAAGACA
Organism: Thuja plicata; assembly: GCA_018584345.1. Taxonomy (NCBI): domain Eukaryota; kingdom Viridiplantae; phylum Streptophyta; class Pinopsida; order Cupressales; family Cupressaceae; genus Thuja; species Thuja plicata. The sequence goes on along the minus strand of MU223814.1, from coordinate 86,314 downwards.
CGAGGTAAATTGATTAAGCTCCAAAGTTTGAAATGTGAACTAAGCTACACCACTATACAAGCACCAATATTCAATTTTAAGACCAAAAAGTAGGTGTTGATTGCTTGTTCAATTTTAATGCACCAATTTGAGAGATTTTTTGTCTTTGTTCAATTTTAGTCCCCATGTAAATTTTAAGCCCAAATCTGAAATGTGAGATGTGATATGTTTGGCAAGCACTATTCTTTTTAAACCCAAATCAATAAATGAATTCCTTTTAGTTTTCTTTGTTTAGATCGGTTAGTATCAAAAAGGATTCTTGCAAAATGAGAGTATATGTAACTTTCAAACAATGAATGATGCTTACCAACAACTTACCCTTCTCTGTTCTCGGTGATTTGTCTAGTCCTGTAAAGAAAACTAAAAAATGTTAGTTTAGAAATGAATGCATAGAAGATTTGGATCTGATATGCAATATTTCTTGCGATTGTGGCAAAGTACTAGCAAGTGCGGCAAATATCTGGCAATTGCGGCACAGATCAGGCAATTGTGGAAAAATAACGATGATTGCGACACAGATCAAGTAATTGCGGCAAAGTACCAGAAGAAATAAGATAGAAATTGACATAATAATACTGCAAAATCCTAAAATCAATTGCGGTATTAAACCAGTCGATTGCGACATAGTTTTGTCAATTGTGGTAAAATACCAGCAACTGCGAAATAACACAAATATCAAAAAAAAGATAGATTTTTATATTTACGACCGTACGGCCATGGTTGATCAATCATGTTTGTCATCTGCAAGAGATATTTGGGTTGTTTGATTCACGTCAGGTTCATCAAAATGTATGCCTCCTCTTTCGTGATCCGTGGATTCCTAATCTTTCCAAAGGCAAGGGTTAGTAGAAAAGGTTTCACAAATGATATGAATCAAGTACACAATAACTACTAAAATGAATAACAATGAAACGTCATCAATAAAATGTACAAGCAAGAGAAAGGAAAACAAATAAATGCAAACCCCATGATTCCTGAATCTTCTATTGTTTCTCTCTACTCCTTCCAAAATGCTATTTTTGATGCTCAGTATTGGCGGGGCAGCGTCTATGACTTGAGAAGTGTCGAGAATTTGCTAATTGAAATAGGTGTGTGATCGCAAGATGGCTTGAATACTAGAACCAAACTGACATAGTAATGGCACACAAGAACTTGAAATCCTGGATCCTTCAAATGGTTATGAAGGGTTTATTATATAGGAATTGGTGATGATATGAACGGTTAAGATCAATCCCAGAGATAGGGAGATGAATGGTTGAGACTAAAAGGAACTAGAGAGGCCATCAGTAAACTCCACCTCTTCAATTGGTAAAGAGGAGATAGAGTTTGGTTGACTGAAGAGATAATGGTGAGTTACCTTTTTGAACTGAAGAGGTGGGTGAAGTTACCCATGTGGACAGGAGAGATGGGTGGAGTAACCCATGTGATCTGATTGGAGTTATCTCTTTGAAGATAAATGAATATTTAATTCATTTATTTAATTATTGTTTTCAACATGTGAGATAATTGAATTCTTTTTTATTAAGAAATGCCTTATTTGATGAAATTAAATTAATTTAATTGAAATTAATTTAATTAGTAAGTTTAAATATTTGAATTTAAACTATAGGAAATTGAATTTAATTAATCAATTAATGGTAATTAATCAATTAAGGTTAATTAATTAAATAAAATTAATTATTTATTTAATTTTGGGAATTTGATTAGGTGATTTAGGGAATGAATTTAGAGGAAAATAGATGATTAATTAATGATTAAAAAACCATTAATTAATAGATGAAAATTAGTGTTTTTAATCTAAAGTCGCAAGCCTGTCCATTTTAGGGTGTCTACACAATCATTTTCTATTATCTACGTGTTGCTACCAATAAAATCATAGCGGTATCCAAATGGTCTTTATCTGGGTGCATTAGATTTTATATCTTGGTTTTTTTACTTTTGATTTATTTAGAGATCTTAGAGGTATCCTGATGGTCAATATTTGGGTGCATTTGGTTCTCTTTCTTTTCAAAATCAGAGATCATAGTCGTATCCAGATGGTCAATATCTGGGTGCATTTGATTCTCTTTCTTTTCAGTTTCTCTACTCCTTCTGGTTATCAAAGATCATAGGGGTATCTAGATGAGAAATATCTGGTTGCATTGGATGCTCTTCCTTTTTCATAATAAGGTGCAATGATGATCAAATTGGAAAACTTGGCAGCAACTTTGGTCCACCATACTATCTATTAGTCCAATCTATCAATCAATTCCAGAGATAACCTCCCACCATCTTTATTCTAACTAACACATTCATTTACTTAGATAATTTATGCATAGTAGATTGCATTCATTTATTTTCATAAAAATAAAAAGAAAACAAAGCATGCGCATACATAGTGATCAATAATCAAATTCATCCATTAAACATCATCATATAAACTGAATTCATAAACAACATCCTACATACATATGTCAGTATCATAGGAAAGTAAATCATACATCTAAGACTCTGTATAATTGAATCACATCATATGCATTTCATCATAAAATGCATCACCATATAGAAAGTAAAATTAACCATCATATAGAATCATAAGGTTGCATCTCATATATAGATCTCAATATATGAGTACAAATGAATGGTTGCAAGTCTGAAAAAAAGAAGGTGATCAACATAAATGTCTATAAATATTAGTATATCAGGGATACAAAAATCATTAGTACAAAATCAAAATATATCAGTGCATCATCACTACAAAAAAAAATGGCACCACAAAATATGAAAATGGATCAGGATAAAGTATCAACAACAGCTACCATCACTCTCACTGCCAGGAGGATGAGGGGTAGCATATTAGGTACAATCCTTTGTTGTGGAGAACGAGCTCCAACACCAATAATCTAAGACCTATATATTCTAATATATCTTTGTGAAGCAGTGTAACTAGGCACCCGTTGTGCAAAAGGAACAACCTCCTCATAGTGTCAGTGCTAGTAGTCTATCTCTCCGGGCCTCAAACCCAGATCTCCAAAATATTTCAAGAACATCTCAATGGGATACATCTTGTACACCATAAATGAAGGAACTAACCTTTGTGTGAGCCTACCTCTCCTAGCCTCTGCAACTATAACCCTTTCCTTGGTAGTCAAAACCCGACTCTCTGTAGCCACGACCCTTTTCTCCAATGAAGTAGCCCGTGCCTCTAAAGCTGTTAGTCTAGCCTACAGATCCTCTATCTCATGAGTCATCTTCTCCACCTCTGAGGGATCATAATCCATCCCACCCATAGCCACATCCAAATCACCCTCCTCTCCTCTCCCACTCAATTCCTCCTCCCCAGTGCCTTGCACTACCCAAGAGTCCTCCTTGCTACTCTCACTCCTGTTAGTACTACTACTAGTACTGCTGGTACAAGTGGAAGAGATAGACCCTAACTCTTCAAACTCCACCTCCTCAATCTCCAACTCCACCATATCCTCTTCTACCCTCACCTCACCCCTCTCGTCATCCCTCTCCACTAAGATAGCTCATGTACACTACTGCACTCTCCTAACTAGATGAGGTGATACCTCCTCCTCTATCCCCTCCTCCTCCTCTAGTAAGGAACTCAAACCAACTTACCTATCAATCCCATTCCCACCCCTATTCCTAACTCTCCTACCATCCCTATCCATCCTGGGAACATCTCCATCTTTGTCTCCCTGCCCACCACCCCGACCACCATCCTGACCACCACTCTAACCACCACCCCGTCCACCATCCCATCCACCATCCCTACCACCACCCTGTCCACCACCACTACCTCCATCCCTCCCTCCTCTCCGTCTCTACCAACGTCTCTTCATGATGGTACCCATAACAAAATGAGAAACACCATTCAGGTCAAAACTATTGGAAATATAATAATGGGAAATCAAGATACTAAGAGGGGGGGTGGATCAGATCTTCAAATATAAACACTTAAAACAAACTGAATCACATTCATGCATAAATGAATCTAATTTAATCTCAGATAGCATCCACACCATGAAATAAGTAACACATTACACAATAATTTGGTAACCCAGAAACCCAAATAGGTAAAACTGGGGTGGGGATGACACCCACAAAAGTCTCCACTGCTGCAGTAATAAAGTGTACCTGTTAAGGTTACAATGTTTGATTATAAAATGTAATCTACCCTATTAAAGGTTTGCTCTGTTAAAAGCTTTAGATAATTACAATTTACCTTATTAAAGGATTTAAACTTACAATGAAGTAAGAACTCTGTTAAGAGATAAATAAAGGCCTGCTAAAATCACTCTGTTAAGAGTTTTTCACCTGATGCAATGATTAGATAGTCTCAAGTATTGATCCTTTGATATGCACTCTGATGTTGATGACGAATCTCCTCTTTTCAGTATCTCTTCTGATCTTATAATCTGATATACCTTTACTCTACTGTTCACTATGTTATGCTATGCTTGATCTCCTCTTTTGAACAAAATAACCCTCTATGCATTTCACTTCAAATAATTCCTCTTTTGCCTCTTGCACATTCATACAAATAGGGTTTTGACGCAATCTAATATATCTATATAGATCTAACAATGAGATCTAGATCGATGATCAAGATCTGATATCCATGCATTGATGGTAATACAATTAATTCTTACAATGAGTCATGCATAGGATAAAACAATTAAATGCATAACTAACTTCATATGAGAATATTAAATGCACACAATGTCAGCCCAAAAAAAAACTTATACAAGTCGGCCAGATCACTTATCCTTTAAGTTTGTATCATTCCTGACAAGTATACAAAAAACTGTTCTTCTCGGCACTTGACATCTCTGTCTCTACTTGGCTCGGCAATGTAACTCAGCTCGGCAATGTAACTAGGCATACTGAAAAATGCCCAACCTTGTATAGTTTTAGCTCAGCCACAGTGATAGCCAACTAAAACTTCCTAATGAAATGACTAAGTGTTGGGCGCTAATCATCAACAGAACTTAGAGATTAACAATCTCCCCCTTTGATATTAGTGGCAAAAACACTTATCATTACTTCTATACATTTCATCAAAAATATTGCCTAAGTATGCTAAGTACTCCCCCTAGGAATATACTTATAAAAAAAAATTTACAATGCCTTCAAAAATTATATACAAGTGTACCTTTGTTGTACTGATGTATCCTTTCATATCTCCTTACCAACTTCTGCACTAGCTACCTCCTTCAGTAGTACTAACTTCCTTACTAACTTCCCCCTTGTTTTTGTCACTGATTTCTGGTGGGGTTAACTTATACTTATCCAAAAACTGCTTATGAAGTTGCAGGGTGGATTCAAATGTTGTATCCCAGCTGTCCTTTGCAACCTTCATAATTTCCAATTTGATTTCTAGCTCGGCAGCTAGACTCACTAAACTCTCTGCAGTCGATAGATTTGCACTGCTCTGTGATAATTCCTTTGCTTTTGAGAGTTCCTTCTATATTACCTCCAAGTGAGGCAATAAGCTTGTCTAAATAGTTATCAACTTGGCCCTTATGCAACCATCTTCAGCCATAAGCTCGGCTATTCTCCTTTGTGCATTTATCAACTTATTAAAATTTAAAGAACTGGATGTAGTATCTTTGCCTAAAGTATTACCAGTTGATCTCAAATCTAACTGTAGCTTCTCAACAAGTTGTAAATTATCCTTTGTGAAAAATTCAACATCACATAATTTCCTATACAAAGAATAAACATTGGCTGTAACTTCCTCTAAGGTTTCTATAAGAATAGAAAGTTCAACCTGTTTTGTTGCTATCTCTTCTGAGATCTTCTCTAGAAATTTTCTCTCAAATCTTCTCCTAGACCATTGTAGAAGCTTCTCATTGTTGTCTATGTCCTCATCTATTACTTTCTGTACAATGGTGATGAGATGATCAATGATTGGAGCTTGAGGCATTTCATCCTCTAAGTCAAAAGCTTTTGTAAATATGTCTTTGATGTCATGCAAGACCTGCTTTTGCTTTTGTTCTATCTTCGTCTCTTCCTATCTTTTCTTCCTTTTAAGCAATTCTTGAAGAGTCCCAATTTGTTCAAAAGATAACTCATTGGGATCCCATTGTGGAATCACAATGAATTCATCTAATATTACATCTAGAATCTGTGACTTTTTCTTCAAGATTTTCTTCTTCTTCAATTCTGGAGAACTTATGCTCAGTAGCATAATGTCTTTCCCTTTGACAGTTTATGTATCCAATGCCTCCTTCAATTCTATCAATATAGTCTATGGATTCAGCATTCCACCAGTTTTAGGACCTGTGCGAGTGGATGATGCAGAGTGTGGTAACTCAACCAACACTTGTGCAACCTCTTCTTCTTTAGGCTTATCAACAACATCTATTGTTGCAACTCCACTATCTAAAATTGTCTTCACAACCTCTAAAATAGTTGGATCTTGTGAAGTTACCTCTTGTTCATTTGTTTGTTGTTGCTCTTCACCTTTTTGATCACTAACAACTTCAATTATTTCCTCAGATGTTGTGGTCTTCCCTTCTTCTATATCAGTTTCCTTAATAGGTGAATCAGTGTCTTTTCCACTCAGCATATGTTGTTCCTCGACATTCAAATTGCTTGGATCATCAACTATATAATCCAAAGGACTATCTGTAGTCAAATCAATAGAGTTTGTTGAATATAATGCATCCTTAGTCTTGTCCTGTTCAGTGACAATTTGATCTTTGACTATATGTGGTTCAGGGGTAGTCTTTTCTTCAACTTCTTGTGCCTTTGGCTCTGATTTCCCTTCACCAAATTTCTTGTCTTTTGGAACAATCAATCCAAAAATCTCTTTCCAGATCCTTGTACTCTGTTGTACTAAACCTTCTATATCATTCTTCAAAATAGCATATCCTCTAAGTTTGGGAACAAACTTGTTCTTGTACTCCTCAATGAATTTGGCTCGTTGTTTAGAGGTTAAGTCAGGAATTATTGTGGCTATTGTTCCTTCTCAGATCTGTCTCTCAGTGGAAAGTGAAAATTCCCATTTTCTTGACAAAAAGTCATATAGTTCATGAGGCACATGATTTCCTATCTCTGTAGGAGTCAAATTGAAGGTGCTCATCATGTCCAAGAGTGCTTCCTGAACTTTGTGCCTATCTGCTATATTCAACTTGTCATATTTGATAAACTTAAATGTTGCTAACCCTACTAAATTCCTTAACGTATCACATACCTCATCAATGCTTGCTGGTTTCTTGAACTGAGCTATAGGTATGTTGTTGGGTACATCAATTTTTGTCTTCTCCTCATCACTATCTATTTGCAACTTTAATTTCCTTCTTGTTCTCTTTGCTGGCTTACTCGGCTCAGCCTTAGGAGCAACCTTTGCTTCCTTACCAGAAGTACTTTCTGCAACTTTTCTCTTTCCGTATAATTTTGTTTTCACTTCTACTAGGGAAGTAACAATAGATTCTCTTGTCCTTGGATGATTAGTTACAGGAGGTGTAACCTTAGGTTTTTCTCAGCTAGGCTTGGTTACAATAACAATTGATGGATTTTTGCCCTTAGCCTTCTGTGTAATTTGCACTGACTTCCTCCTTGGTAGAAATATCCTCACCTTGTCCAATGAAAAAACCTAGAGGTGCATCCTCAGGTTCTTCATCACTACCCAAGAAAACCATTTTCTTCAAATTTTTCACTATCTTCTTTCTTTTCCTCTCCATAGTTCCTTCATTCAAACTTTTAGAGATCTTAGCCTTAGCTTCATCATAGTTTCCAAATCTCTCTACTGTGGTGTCAATTTCCTCGGCTAAGAGTGCAATGATGGTGGCTGATGCATCAACAACATTAATCTCATATGGAAATGGCTCCAAACATGTTATTCTAGGAGTTATTGCCTTGATATAAGTGTTATCTGTGTCAACTAGAAAACATATTTCCTCATAGTGTTTCTCCACTAGTGACTTAGGAATCCTAGTCCTTAATCTCATTCTCTTCT
>MU223814.1:43430-55503 GCA_018584345.1 Thuja plicata | reverse complement strand
TATCTTTGAGACAACCAACCAACTTTCCCTCCATTTGAAAACACCTCAAAGCTTTTGACTTAACCAAACTTTGATCATGATTAACTCACTCTACCCCCTACCCTTGGAAAAATGCTATAAATACAAGTCATTTCCTTTGTGTTTGGGATCCAAGAATTATAAGAGAAAAAGCATCCTTATTATAGGCACATTGAGAGCATTTAATAGCATTGGAGAGATTTTGAGATAATTTTAGCATTTGCATTAACATTTTAGCATATCATCTTTAGGAGCATTTGTTATTTTCTCATATCTTGGAGCATTTTGAGCATTTTAGCTAGATTTGAGCATTTGTTTACCATCCATATCTCATTCTAGGATTGTCCTTGAGAGAGATTAAGCCTGAGAGCTCTGTTAACAAAGATTGGATAGAGAACCATGAGATGAAATAGATTTTAGCTTCAATTCTTAGATTAATTTGTATTATCTTTCCATAAAAATTGTTTCTCTTAATCTTAATTTCATGAAGGTGTATTTTCATACACATAGCCTCTTAGGGCTACAAAAGTTTATTACAAAATGCAATCTACCCTATTAAAGGTCTGCCTGGTTAAGAGCTAAAGATCATTACAATCTACCCTGTGAAAGCATTTCAACTTACAATAAAGTAAGCACTCTATTAGGAGATTTAGAAAGGTCTGCTACAACCACTCTGTTAAGATATTTTCACCTAATACAATGGTTATAATGTTTCAAGTAATGATCCTTCGTTATGCACTTAGATGCTCATGATGGATCTCCTCTTTCCAGTACCTTCTATGATCTTACAATCTGATATAACTTTACTCTATTGTTCATTGTGTTGTCGCTCTACTTGATCTCTACTTCTTAACAAAATAACCCTTTGTGCATTTCACTTGAAAATGCAATCACCACTTCTCTCCACACTCTTAAAAAATAGGGTTTAGAAGAAATTTTATATATCTATTCAAGTCTGATAGCGAGGTCTAGATCAACGATCAATATCTAATACCCATACCTCCAAGATATTACAATTAATGATTACAATAGATCACGCTTAGGATAAAATAGTCAAATGCATAACTAATTCCATAGGAAAATATTAAATACATACATAAGTTGGCCCAAAAATCTTATACAAGTCGGCCTGAACACTTATCCTCAAAGTTTGAATAATTCTAGACATGTATACAAAAACTATTTTGCTCAGCACTTAACACCTCTATCGCTCGGCACTAAGTATCCTACTCAGCTCGACATGATACAACTTGGAAACCTGAATACTACTCAGCAATATTTCTTGGCCTTGCATAGTTTTAGCTCGGCCACAGTGAAAGCCAACTAAAACTGCCTAAGTGAATGACGAAGTGTTGGTCACTAATCATGAACAGAACTTAGAGATTAACACAACAGTGGTTGATCACCATGTCCAAGCAACAAGAAGTAGAACCATGAACTCAGTCCTCACAAAATCAAGAGGAAATACAACACCCCACAGAGTAACATCCCTCAACCATTGGGAAAAGTAATCATAAGAGTTTGTGACATCCTGCCTCTTGCCAAACTGGCGCAACACCCTATCGGTGTTGTGAAAATCAATCATGTGAATGTAATCACAAATGTGACTATATCATCTTAAAATGGAAGCACTTCCATGTTAATAATGTTTATCCCTCCTTAGGTGATGTTTTTTACCACCATTATAATCTTCCCTCATTCTTGCATCCTCTCTTACTTCTATATCTGTTTAGGACCCTGATTGAGCCTCTCCGTGCACCATATCTCCTATCTAGCATATTTTCTAGGGGTCTTGATTCCCTGGTTCAAGGTTGACCTCGACCTTCACCTAGGTCAAGGTTGACCTTGACCTGGGTCCCCCTTTCAAATCTGGAAGCCTGTCGGCTACCGGAGGTCATCAAAAATTCATTTCCCACTTCTGGATAGGTTGTTTTGGGTTCTGAAGTGATGATTCTTAAATTATACTTAATATAGGTCCTCTTCTAGGGGAATGGGTCTAATTGGGATTTAATTCTCCTATGTCAGCCTCTCTATAATATTGTGCCCTAGTTTCATATAAAAAGAAGCTTCTCCTCTCATTTTCTCTAAGACGCGAGAAGCAATCCTAAGTGAGCTCTAAGTATAAAAGTGATAATTCAAGAATCCAGTGTTCTACATATTTCCAAGATTTCAAAGTGTTCAAGTCTTCCTCTCAAGAATTCAAGCTCTCCATTGAAGATCAAGGATTCAAGATTTCAAGCCTTTGAAGGGATTTGGTTCAAACATTCAAGATTCGTCATTCAAGCCCTAGATCTATCCATCATGGTGGTGTGATCTTCCTTCAAGATCCTTTTGTGCATCCTTAAGACTCTTTCATTCTCCTTTCAAGGTGGATTCTAAGCATACAATTATGGAGGTTTATGGTTTATAATTGAGTCCAAGCTTTCATATTTACATACTTGTTTACATTCTAAATACAATTGCATATATATTGAATATCATAGCTTCATTATTAGATTTACTTCTACTACTTGCTAGCATTCTTTATTTCAATTATTGATTTCAAGGTTAATTACTAAATTGGGGTTTGACTAAGGCAAACCCCTCCCCCAAAAAAAAAATCTATTTTTCTTGCAGGTATAGGTTTGGAATAGCAGATCGGGGTGCAAATTCGGATACCCTTTTCAAAAAAAATTTAGGATCTAAAAACATAATTTTAGTCTGAGACTTTTTAGGTCAATTCTTCCCTAGGTTAGAATCATAAATTCTGGGTCAATGATGGCATTGACTTGAGGGTACAAATCAGAATTGTGATAGAACAGAAAAATATTTCTGGGTTTTGTTCATCTTTGCGTTTCTATTCCAGATCCGGTCTCAAATTATCTAGAAACTCAACACAGGCTTCAGAAAACAACATTCTTCATATCTGCAACATTTCAAGGTAAGTACTTTTCTCATATCCATTTCAATTAAAATTATTAAATCTATCACATACACTCTCTTCTATAAAATGGGAATTGGGGTTTATCTCTTTATCCATATCCTTAATGGGTTGATTAATTTATGCATTGATCCTTTCTTTAGGGTTAATCCATTTGGATCTTCCCTTTAAGAATTTGGGATTAAGAGGACAATCCTATCCTCCTCACATACATATTCATATACACATCTATTTCAAATATAACAATCTTTTTAAATCCTATTTTTGATGTTACAGTGACCAATCAAGAATCTCATCTAATGACAATAAGGAAGATGGGCATCCTCTCCATCCCAAATAGGGCAATCCCTATAAGGTCTCCAAATGAAATAAGGAATCATGTCCAAATGTTGCCTCCAATACATCAAATGCCCCATATGGGACTGAACAATGACTCCATCATATGTGAACACATAATATATCCTTGGAGGAAGATCATGAGATCCTAATGGCCTATAGACAACAATATGCTCCCACCTCCATATTTTTAGAAGAGTGCCACTGCAACCAACTGCCTTACCCCCTAGGTAAGCCACATAGAAAATGTGAAAATACATATGCAGGAGCATACATGGAGCCCAAGAAAAACTAGTATGGTCTCTAACCATACTCTGAAGAATAGCACCAAAACAAAATGAAAAGGCATGTTGGCGATGGTCGGGATAGAGGATCCCACATATCATAATAAAAAGCAAGGTATTCAATCTATCCAACTCCATGTCGAACCTAGACCATGGGATATAATACGGATCAGAGATACCTAACTAATCCTAGGGAAAACTAGACAACTCAGATAGTGTTTCAATACTAGGACCATGTGAGTACTCTACAAGAGTACACTAAATAGGAATATACAGGATGCATTACACATCCTCCAAAGTAATAGTGCACTCACCAGTCAAAAAACAAAATGTACACATATCAGAATGTCGTCTCTCTAGTAAACCAGAGATCAAACCCCTATTGGTCATGATCTTAGGCATATATGAAATCCAGTATAATCCTAACTACCTAAGAACATCCCTCTCATCCTTAGAAAGCTTGAATTGATATACTAGAATTGCTAGTCTTGACTCCTGGCACTGTGGAATAGTCCCAGAAAAATGCAAAGAACACAAAATAGTTACCCTTTAGTGTCAGGACAGAGCAAAAATCAAACAAGTACAAAAAGATCCAACAAGGCAACTTAACAAAGTGATTGTGGTAAACAATAAGCAATTGTGGTATTTTGTAGTGATTGCGGTACACAAACGACAAATGCGGCACATATTTCACAATTGTGGTATTAAAAGCTGACCATTGTAGAACACTTATCAATTTTGACAAGTAGTACACAATTGCAGCACCTAAACTGTAATTGCAGAAAAACCACGGATGATTGTGACACTTTTACAAATACAACATAAAGACAGTTGAACTAAATTGCATTAAATGCAATAAATAAATGCACAAGGTATTAGCTACTCACTATAGGTCCTACACCAGCTAGCCGACAAAAGGTACGGGCCTGATCTGATACATGCACGACACCCAGAACGCCCGACATCGCTCAAAAACTACTGAAAAAGGTCATATTCCCATTTGGAAGCAAATGTTACATAAAGAAAGATGACCAAAATGGTAAATTTTATTCTAAGAGTGATGAAGGGATATTTAATGGCTATTCTAGTAGAACTAAATCTTATAAGTGTTTTAACAAGTGTACTAACAAGATGGTTGAAAGTGATAAATTTTTTGAGAGAAATGAGGAAGATAGCAAGAAGGAACTGAAAGACTATGACATGTTTGTTTATGTTCATTCGGTGGAGCCAAATATAGTACCACAAGAGACTAAAGTACTGAATGATGAAAACCGGTGAATAAGGATGAAGGTAACCAAAGAACAGAACTGATACTCCCAAGGTATGTGAAACTTAATCATACACAAGATCAGATTATGGGAGATAAAAATACTAGAGTGATGACAAGGAGCAAGGTAAGGAAAAGAACTTGTCTACAATCTGAAATAAAACCTAAAATTATTAAAGATTCTTTGGAAATGATGATTGGATTAAGGCTATGAAATAGTAATTAGATCAAATAGAGAATAATAATACATGGATTTTATTACCCAGACCTAATGATAAGAATGTTAGAGGTACTAAATGGATTTTTAGGAATAATTTGAATGAGAAAGGAGAAGTGATCCAAAACAAGGCAAGCCTAGTTTGCAAAGCGTATGTACAAGAAGAAGGATTGGACTATGGTGATACCTTTGCACATTTTTTATAGACTTGAAGGTGTAAGGATAATTTTTTTATATGCTTCTTATAAAGGTTTTAAGGTCCATCAAATGGATGTAAAATCTTCTTTTCTAAATGGTGTGTTAGAAGAAGTATACATTGAACATCCTCAAGGATTTTCAATTGAAAAAGGTAAATGCATGGTATGAAATTTTCATAAAGCATTGCATGGATTTAAGAAAGATCTAAAATCATGGTATGAAAGGTTTCATGCATATCTTATTCAGATTGGTTTCATAAGAACTAGTGACAATAGCAATGTATATCTAAAATCTGAAAGTTAAGACATAACATTGATTGCTATAATTTTTGTTGATGACATAATATTTGATGGAAATGAATCATTGAGAAATTAATTTGCAAGAGAAATGAGGAAGGAATTTCAAATATCCATGATAGGAGAAATCAAATTATTTATTGGACTTCAAGTATAACAGATAAAGAAAGGGATATACATTAGTCAATCCAAGTATGTCAAGGAGATTTTGAAAACTTTCAATATGGAGGACTCAAAACTAGTAAGAACACCTATGGTCATAGGATGAAAATTATCTAAGGAGGATGAATCAAAAGTGGTAAATTAAACTCTAAATAAATTCATGATCGATATGTTGGGACTGAAAAAAGCAGTAAGGGTTTTTGAAGTACCATGTTAAACTTTTGCATTTTGACCCCTTATGATCGCTTTTTGTGCCTATTTTCCCAAATAAGTTTGATTGTCTACTATACATGTCAAGTACTCATCACCTTTGTTTTGAAATTTGAAGACATCCCAGTTCGTCAATTTCAAGTTTTAAGTTGTTCCTTGATGTCTTGTTTTGAGCACTTGTCCAAATCTGCATTTCTGCCTAAGTGTCAATTTGTTGTAATGGGCCCAGTTTGCATTTGAATATCTTGTGTCATGTTGAGTTTCATGGCCCACCACTTTGGGTAATATTGATAATGTATATCAGAGAACCTATATGTCAAATCCCAAGCTATTTTGAGTTTGTTTGATAGGTTTTATGATCCCTCAAAGTTGGTCTTCCAAAGATATCGTTTCTTTGTTCTGTCTAGAATTCTAAGTAGCCCTATTTGACTGATTGTAACTTTTGACCTCATGACCTAATTGAAAAAATTCCTTTTTTATTCCATTATAGAGGTAAAATTCTTCTTGATTATCCGTTTTCAAGTTACAACAAGTTTATTTGGTCAGTTTGTCAAGACCATTCCATTTGCATTTTCTATCAGTGTGCCAAACTGCAAATGCAGATTTCTAAATGACCTATCTTGAGGTCTTACAATTTTACACCCGGTTGAATAAAATGGATAATTGAATAATCCCCTATATTTTAGGCATGGAAATGTGCTACCATGAATATTTTTAGGCCATGTTGAATCTGTTTGCCCAGTTTGCCAAACCAATTCCATATGCAGTTTCTAACAATTTAATGCAGATCAGTTGCACAGCTTGGTCGGAGGCCCTATTTGTGAGGTTATATCTAGAATTCCCTGATTTTTCATATCAGGAAAGTGGTTCCCTTGCATTATAGACAAAATTTACTTCAATTTTTCAAGGTCTCAGATCCTGAGGGTTTTGTATGCACAATTCTCCAGATGCTTTTCATTTGCAGAAATTGTTATTTCTCATTTGTTCTTTTCTGTAAGTTCCAAGTGGCTACTTTCGAGGGGTTGCCAAATGTGCTTGGATGATTGTCAAGAGGCACCCTTATTGATCTGTATTCTCCATATAGCATACTTTCAATGTTCAGAAGCTCGGATCCCTAGGAGGTATTTTGACATGTTTTCAAAGTCAAAACCAAATGTGTTTACCATTATTTGACAGGGTGATTTGGAGAATTGTTCTGAATAGGCAACCTGGGCGATTAAAATCTTTTGACCTGTTTGGTTTCGCCAAGCGTCATTTTGCGGTATGGAAGAATGATAACCATAGAATGTGTGTGCCCATCGCCACATTTCAGTTACTTGTTTCAGTCAGTTTTTAAGGCCAGCTCCAGAGGCCATTTTCCATTGATGTGGTCAGTTTGCAGAAATGTGAGGATATTTTGAAGACCGCCAGTTTGATGCTTTGTGACAAGTTTGCATAATGGTTCATATTTAGAATGTGGGTGTAAGTTTGAGGAACACAAGCAATGTGAATAGATTTCATAGATCATAAGGGATAACTTGTCAAGGGTTCAACTTCATTGATAAGTGAAACCCCAATATTGTTATGCTTTGAAAATATTGCTCTTGTTATAAGTTTGGTGTTGGATTTCATTGTGCCATGAAAATGTTTCAAAACATTCAAGGCAATGGTGGGAATAATTCCAAAATAGTGGCCAGTGCATTAATGAATCAACAGCACCAAAGAGACCTCACGCTCCACATTGAAGGAGGATTTTCAAAATATCCAAAGGACATTGCAAATGAAACTTCTAGTTACAAACTGACGAAGCTGCAAAGGCTCTGCATTTGTATGGAACATATTTGGTTTTAAATAAACTAATGTGTTATGTACTGCACGAAACTTGAAGGAGCAATTTTTTAAACATTTAAATAAACAATTCCATAGCATATGATTACAGCTGGAAGCCCACGTTGATAGTTTCAGATGAAGTCTTACGTAGCAGTTAAGAAGAAATGAATGCAAAGTTTGAGGCTACGCATTACACCAAATTGTCAATGCATTTCATGGAAGGAGTTGGCATGGATCAAGGAGTTTGCACAGAGAAAGTAACAGAACTGTGAGATTTTCAACAGACAAATGCAAATTAATTAAAATGCTACGCATTACCAAATCAAATGCAATGTCTATGCTGGGTATTTGGGGCATTTAAAATAGTTAAAATAGCAAATACATGTTGCGCAACATGCCAAAGAAGGAGTTGAAGATCTCTTAATGCAAGTGTTGAATGACATGTGGAGGGGAAAGAGAGCCCACGTAATATGCAACTAAAAACATTAAAAACCATTGAAGAGACATCCAGCGCAAGGAGTTGGGAAAAGATTTTAGAATTTTTTCAGCAATATGAAAAGGCAAACAAGTAGCGCAAGAGGAGTTTAAATACTCCAAAGCCAAATGCACATAGCGCATGAGATGGTGAGTTGCTGCGCGTGGGCCATAAAAGCTTAGAAAGTTTCATTGCATATGCATTTGACAAGTGTAATGCATGGTAAGGGGAAGGTGAACTGTTTGAGGGGGTGTATGTGGATTAGCAAATGTAAAACAAAATGCAAACAACACAAAAGACTGTGCCGTAAGGAGAAAACTAACTGATAACTTGAAAGCCTAAAACGCTTTATCCCACATTTTTTGTGGGAGGGACTTTTTTAGTATTTAAATACTACAGCACTTGTATTCATAGTAAATAAGAAACCAAGAGGCAATTTGGTGGGCCTCTTGGCTTGATGGAGACTTAGTGCATGGCGGGGCCCCCTAAATTTTGAACAAGAATACACAGGCGTGCTTTAAAACTTCAAATCCTTTAATCCCACATTCATCATGAAAAGGATTTCAAAATGTTTATATACAAAAAGACACAGATAGTAATTTGAAGAAGAAAGAGGAGGCTATGGGCGCATGTACAGGAGATAAAGACTCACCTTGAAAACTATGCCTGAGGAAGAAGACCCATATCTTGGCGGGACCCGCAGTGATGATGTGGCAGGTGAGTTGGCTTAAGTGGCTACATGTTTGGGCACAAATCTCAAGGTGGCCAAGATCAACGGATGGCTTAATGGCTTAATGAGAAAGTTGCAAGGAGGATAGGATTAAGCCATTAAGCGATTGGTCCACATGGCACAAGTGACAAGTGGAACCCAGTGGACCGGTCAACCAATCAGAGGATGCCACATGGCACTGAGTAGGTGCCAAGTGGCGCAAGTCCAATGCAGTTCAGAGGCACCAATCAGAGATCGACACATGGTGCCAAGTGGACCTACAGACCAATCAGAAGGTGACACTCGGCGCATTCTGGTGAAATGTGCAGATATGAAATAATTTTTTTTATTTGAATTTCTTTTAACAAATGGGTTAACAAGTGTGCAATTTTTAAAAGAATCAAGGGTTGACTTAATGGCTTAAAGGGAAGATGCTCACCATCTAACCTTTAAGCCATTAAGCCTAAGTGACAAGTGTTGCAAGCTGGTGCATTCTAGGGAAATAAGGGATTAAATTGAATTATTTAATTAAATTCATCCCAAAAGGCAAAGGATTAAAAGGTGAGCAAGTTCATAAGGATCTAAGGGCTGACTTAATGGCTTAGAGGGAAGATGCTCACCATCTAACCTTTAAGCCATTAAGCCTAAGTGACAAGTGTTACAATGAGATGAAAAATGGGCAAAAGGAGATATTAAAGTTTAATTTATCTTATTTCAATAGTCCAACTATTGAAAAGGTAATTAAATTCAAATGCAAATATTTCAAACTTTTAAAAGAAATTTGCACGGGAAGGAAAACTTGGATTAAAGTTTCAGAGGGAAAATTTGATCCAAAGTATAGAGTATCATATATCACCGGAAAGGTCTTGGAATGGAGATCATGATTTTGCAGATTATTTGAGGGAAAATCAAATCAAATTTTTGCAGTTATAGTTTGAGTAGTTGCAGATATTTTGAGAAGCAGACAGGTGTCGGTGAAGGAGATGGTTTTTCAATTTCTCCTATATCTGGATTTTTTGCTGATTGTAAAAAGGATGTTGAAATTTATGCTGCTAGGTAGTATTGAGGCTCTTGAGTCTTATTTTTGTGTTCTTGGTCTTGCAAATGACATTTTCAGATGAATTTTAATAAAGACAATGGAATCCCTATTCAGTTCTTATCTGTTGTCTTTGTATGTATTCTCTTAATTCTTGCATATTAACTTGTAAGGCATGTTAATATACCAGTTATAAGGTAGTTGTGGGTTTGAATTTAAGTTTCTTTCAAGGAGAGAGTAAGTCTTGATTTCAAATTCTGAGAGTTCTAGGTATGCATACGAATATGATGTTCAGGTATTGAAATGAGAAGTATGGCTTGCAAGGCATTTCATTCAGGTTTTGAGTTTGGAGTTGGGGTTTTCTGGGAATGCACATTTGTATGACTATGTTGCCCAATAGATAAGGCACTGGTCTTTGCTTGACTGGTAGTTTTCTTCATCAATAAATTATTCAAATCACTTTTAAATTTCTGTATGAGAGCTTGAAATGTCTATGTCTTGCATTCTGTGAATGTAAGGGTACATGTTAGTTTTTTTAAAGAAGAAATCCATGGGTTAGCCTACCTGAGTCTAGAACTCGAAGAGAAGAAGGATTTCATCCTTGTCACATTGGCCAGTTTCCTAGTTCTTAGTAGATCATGTAGGTGGGATCCTACATAATATTGGTTGAGTTGAACTCCCACATCTTGTAAGTCTGAGAACTATCCACTATTTTTCATATCTGCATAAAGGACTTTAGTGAGAGAGTGTTTATGTATGCAGATTTTAGCTTGTTTTAGGTGTACCCACCTGAGTGTGTGGAGCTCAAAGTAGAAGGAGGATCAAATCCTCATCAATTATCCTTTTCTTTCCCCTCAGTTTGTATGAAGAAGCAAATTCATGTGAGTTTGACTAAGATCCCCAAGTCTAGTTTGCATATTCTCTTTTAGAACTGAAGGATACAAGAAAAAGCGCTAACATGATAAATTGCAGTATGTTGTGCACAGTAGACCAGATATTGCACATGTTGTTAGTATTGTTGCAAGGTTTTCATCAAACCCAAAGGACTCAAATTTGGTTGTAGTAAAGAGGATCTTCAAATATATCAAGGGGAATAAAGATTATGGCATATGGTATGGTAAGGATGGAAACTTTTCTTTGAATGTGTTTAATGATGCATATTGGGCAGGCAATGTTGATGATTGGAAGAGCACAAGTGGTGGAGCATTCTTTCTCAGTAAAAGATTAGTCTCTTGGACTAGTACAAAGTAGAATTGTATTTCTCTATTTACTACAAAGCCAGACTATGTTTCTTCTACTCTTAACTATTAGCAAGTAGTATGGATAAAACATATTCTTGAGGAAATTCATGAGGTGACAAAACCAATTATTATTTGTTGTGATAACACTAGTGCAATAAATATATCCAAGAATCTAGTGATGCACTTGAAGACAAATTTCATTGCAATGTAATATCATTTCCTAAGATAAAAGGTACAAGAGAAGGAGGTAAGGCTTGGCGGTATGTTTACTAAAGAACAATTTGTTGATATATTCACCAATTCATTACCAAAGGAGACCTTTAAGTATCTTAGAGGTAAGTTAGGAGTTTGATAGGATAAATATTTTTTATCATTTTAAATCCTCTTACTAAATTCTACAGTAGCCTTTTTTCTCTATTCCTTGTTTACTATGTTCTATTTTATTATCTTCCAAAATACTTGGTTACTATTTGAGTTAGATCAGTGGCATGCAGCCACATGGACATTAGTTTCACGGTTTAAAAGTTTTTATACACTTTGACATACACAGATGGACCTTAATTTCCATCCAAAAATTATATATGCTTATGTGATGAATCTACAGTTGTGTTTTAATAGGTAATTAACTATTTGGTAAATGAATATGTGTGCATGTTGTGTTGGATGTATGTTGGTTTGTTCCTATTTAAACATTTGCAATGCAGAACAATTCATCACAGGAAGGAAGACCAAGCATGCATCTCCATGCTTATCCATAAGGACCCAATTTATGAGTTAATTTTGGCCTTCTCAATCAACCACACACTTCAACATAGTCCTTCTTCACCAAGAACAAACAAGACTGAATATGAGTTATTCATCCTGCCTGCCTGTGTGATTCGACCTGTTGCCTTCT
>MU223814.1:12171-30499 GCA_018584345.1 Thuja plicata | reverse complement strand
GAGTTCAATTTTAAGGACCTTAGAGGCTCTGAATCGAGGTCGAACCCCAGGTTACCTAGTGTTTTGCATGTCAACAACTGTAGATCACGATCTCCCCTTTCCGAAAAGTGGTTATAATAGTCAATCATAGCTACGATTCAAAAGTTATGGCTTCCGAAAGTTGGGCTACCTAATCTCATATTTTGTAAATATTTAAAGCCGACCCTTTTGTAATAAAAGTGAAAAATAATTAAATGGTAAGGGTAGTCGGCCTTAATGGCTAGATTTCTAGAACCTTCTTGGGTGGTGGAAAATTGCCTATTTAAGGAAGGCCCGTAGTCTTTTCTAGGGCAGTTATGGGTGGTTATTTGAGGCTTTGTCCTACAGATTATTGTAAGGGATGCCCATGTGGCTTTTGATATTATAATCTCTAAAGTTTGTAATTCCACATTTGTGGAGCCAATAAGAAGCCAATTTTTTGTTCTTGCAAATTTTTGTTGTTTCTCTATGTTTTTGTTGTGTACTTGTGGTATTAAGGGGAGTCCCCCTTTCAAGTGGTATCAGAGCAAGAAGTTCCTGAGTGTGTAGATAGATCGTCGACTGTGAGGTAGTTTGCACCAGGACCGTGGTTAGGGTTTCAGCGATAAGTATGAAAATATCTCCACAAAGGGACTGTGGCAAAAGATTCAGAGGTGTGCCACCTAAGGTTAGAGCCCTCCAGAGACAAGTGCAAGCATTGCAGGAAGAGATTCGCAGAGGCATGAATCTTGTCGTAAGAGAGGAAAGTGAGGATGAAGCCAAAGTAGAAGGAGATTTTGATGATGAGGGCAAAATTCTGAACCAAAAGGAGGAAAGGATTTTTCGGGCCATTTCCAAGATCAGGAAAAGACCTAAGCTTGAGGTTCCCACCTTTTCAGGAAATCTTAACCCAGAAGAGTTAATCAACTGGATCAATGAAATAGAAGAATATTTTAAGTATGAAGATATTGAGGATCCTGATAGGGTCAAATTTGCGAAGGCCCGACTGAAGGGTCATGCGAAGATCTGGTGGTAGGAGATTCAGTTGGAGTGAAATAGAAGAGGAAAGGAGAAACTCACAAGATGGGATCAGATGGTTGATAAATTGAAGCGACAGTTCATTCCTGTTGATTATGAGCTCGATCTACTGAACAAAATGCAAGGTTTGAAGCAAGCAGGAAAATCTGTCTGGGACTATACGGAGGAGTTCTATTGAATCCTCATCCGAACAGACCATGCGGAAGCTGACAAGGAGAAAGTTTCCTGTTACCTTAATGGGTTGAGGCCGAGCATTCAGGAGGAGTTGAATCTGATCTGAATGAACAATATTAAAGAGGCATACCAGTTTGCCCTAAAGGTAGAGGAAAAGTTGAACAAGAAGTTTGAAAGCAGGCAAAGTGAAAGAGGTCGTGGTGGAAGATCTAGTGGACGATCTTATGGAGGCCAAAATGAAGATCAGAAAAAGAAGGATGAGGCCAGTAGTAGTCAAGGTCAGAGGGGAAATAATTTCAATCAAAATAATAGAGATCAAGAAGAGGAGGCTTCTGTGGAATGTGTTTTCATTATGGAGAAGGTCATAGGGCATATGAATTTCCTCAGCGCCAAGGAAGGGCAGATAGGAGAAATGATGGCCAGGCTAGAGTCACACATGTGGACTAGGGTGCAAAATCATCTCATTCTAAAGATGTTGAAGGAGGAGAAGTCCTAGTTAACATAAGAGTCCAGCTGAGTGGTGAAAATGAACCTGAGCAAAGGAGGAGCTTTTTTTGCACTAGGTGCAGGTGTGAGAATAAGTGTTCTGATGTGATTATTGATAGCAGAAGTACTAACAATCTGATGTCAGAAGAGATGGTCACAAAGTTGAAGTTCAACAGGAAGAAACACCCACATCCATACCGGATCACCTGGGTGCAGGATGACCACAAGGTCATGGTTAGTGAATAGTGCCTAGTAAAGTTCAAGATTGGAAGGTACTATGATGAGGTACTATGTGATATCATACCTCTGGATGCTTGTCATTTGTTGCTGGGAAGGTCATGGCAGATTGACAGGCATGTTGTACATGATGGTTGTGAGAATACCTATTCCCTAACAAAGGATGGAGTGCAACATAAACTAAAACCATTGAACAATACAGAAGAAAAGGTATGTAGTAATGCAAGAATAGCTTTTGTTGATGAAAGAAAATTCCTAGAGGGTATGAAGCATGAGCATATGTGTTTTTCTTTAATTCCAAAAGCTAGTAAGGAGGAAGTAGAAGATGTGCCTATAGAAGTTGCAGATCTGTTGAATGAGTTTTAGGATATTGTATCCGATAATGTACCTGATAGATTACCACCAGTAAGGAAGATCAGTCATCAGATGGACTTGATCCCAGGAGCCAGTTTGCCAAATAAGGCAGCACACAGAATGACACCAAAAAAAAATGAAGAATTGAACAGACAAGTACAAGAGTTGTTGCAGAAGGGTTTGATTCATGAGAGCTTGAGTCCATGTGTTGTACCAGCAATATTAGCACCAAAGAAGAATGGAGAATGGAGGATGTGCACAGATTATAGGGCTATCAACAAGATCACAATCAAGTACAGATTTTCATTGCCACAGATGGATTATATTATGGACTGTTTGAGTGGAGTTGTGTACTTCTCAAAGATAGATCTGAAGAGTGGTTATCACTAGATTTAGATCAGAGAAGGAGATGAATGGAAGACTACCTTCAAAACAAAGGAGGGACTTTTTGAGTGGTTGGTCATGCCCTTCACGCTAACCAATGCACCAAGCACTTTCATGCAGCCCATGAATGAGGTCTTGAAAGAATTTATGGGTAGGTTTGTCATTGTTTACCTAGATGATATTCTGATCTTTAGTAAGACATTGGAGGAGCATCTAATGCATATTTGTAGGTTTTTGGAGAAGTTGAGGGAAGAAAAATTATTGATTAATTTGAATAAGTGTACTTTTGTGAAGGAGGTAGTGTATCTGGGATTTTTAGTTTCAGCAGAAGGACTAAAAATGGAACCAGAGAAAGTGTAGGCTATCCTAGAATGGCCTACTCCAAGGAGTGCTACTGAGGTAAGATCATTTCATGGCTTGGATAGCTTTTATAGGAAGTTTATCAGAAGTTTTAGCAGTATTTGTTGTCCCTTGACTGAAACAATAAGAGGCGATAGAAAAGAGTTTAAGTGGACTAAAGGAGCTGAGAAGAGTTTTGAACTATTAAAACAAAAAGTTACAGAACAACCTATTTTAGCACTTCCTGATTTTATTAAGGTTTTTCAAGTAGACTGTGATGCTAGTGGTATTGGAATAGGAGCTATTTTGAGCCAAGAAGGTAAACCTGTTGCATATTTCAGTGACAACTTAAATGATGCCAAGAGAAAATATTATGTTTATGATCAGGAATTTTATGCTATAATTCAAGCATTGAAGAAGTGGAGACACTATCTGCTTCCTAAGGAGTTTGTTTTGTATACTGATCATTAAGCTTTTCGATATTTGAATAGTCAAGGAAAGTTGAATCAAAGACATTTGAAATGGGTTGAATTTTTGCAGAGTTACACATTTGTTTTGAAACACGGGAGTGGAAAGTCTAACAGATTTGCAGATGCTCTTAGCAGAAGACAAATTTTTCTAACAGAGATGTAGATCGAGGTGGTTGGGTTCAAGGAACTCAAGAGTTTGTATCCAGAGGATCCTGATTTTGGTGAAGCTTGGAAAGCTTGTACAGAACCTGTTACTCTAGATAGATGAAGTGGCTGGATTTCATAATTCAGTATGGAATGTTATTCAGAGGGAGCCAGTTGTGCATTCCATGAAGTTATATGAGGGATAATCTCATCAAGGAGAAGCATAGCAGAGGATTGGCTGGACATTTTGGTTGAGATAAAACCCTTTCTCTGGTTAGCGAGAATTATTATTTGCCATAGTTGCAGCAAGATGTCTAGAAGTTTGTACAGAGTTATAGAGTATGTCAAATGGCAAAATGAGCAAACCAGAATATAGGATTGTATCAGCCATTATGTTTACCAGAGAATACTTAGGAGGATATCAGTATGGACTTTGTTCTTGGTTTACCTAGGACTCAGCGGGGACATGATTCAATTTTTGTGATGGTTGACAGGTTTTCAAATATGGCACATTTTATTCCCTGTAAGAAGACTAATGATGCTACTCATGTGGCTAAATTGTTTTTCAAACAAGTGGTGAGACTACATGGTCTGCCAAAGAGTATAGTTTCAGATCGGGACACTAAGTTGGTTGGATATTTCTAGCACACATTGTGGAAGAAGATGAAGACAAACTTGAATTTCAGCTCATCACATCATCCACAAATTGATGGATAGACAAAGGTGGTGAATAGGAGTTTGGGGAATTTGCTGAGATGTTTGGTTAGAGATAAGCCAACAGACTGCAATTTGATTTTACCATAGGTAGAATTTGCATACAATAATTTTGTCAATAGGAGCACTGGTAAATCACCATTCCAGATTATATTTGGAAGTAGTCCCAGAAATGCTTCAGAGTTGTGGAAGATAGACAAAGGAGAGATAAGTAGTGTTGAAGCTGAGGATTTTGCAGAACATTTGAAGAACATCCATGAGGAGGTGAGGAAGCACATTACCAAGATGAATGCACAGTATAAAGCTAAGGCAGATGATAGAAGGAGGCATAAATAATTTCTGTTTAGGGATGAAGTCATCATTCATTTGTAGAAGGAACGATTTCCATTTGGTACATATAACAAGTTAAAAATGAAGAAGTTTGAACCATGTAAGATACTAAAGAAGCATGATTCAAGAAATGCTTATGAGTTAGAATTACCTACTGAGTTGAATATTTCACCAGTATTTAACATTGCAGATTTGACAGAATACCATGAAGGGGGTGTTGAAGGCGAGGTCACAGAAGCACAGTGGAGTATTCCAGCTACTACTTCAGCTACCAAGGAGATCGAAGATATACTAGATAGTCATGTTGGTAGAAGAAGAAGGAATAGGACATATGAAGAATATCTAGTCAAATGGAGAGGACGGCCTGTAGAAGATTCATCATGGCCGACAAAGGAGGAGGTTGACTGTCTTGGTTTTCCTCTGCACACCTGAAACGTGACAGGGTCACTTCTCAAATTACCCCAGGTGTCTGATGCAAGAGCATCCTGGGTGTAAGGGCAATCTTGCATCATGCAAAATATGTGTTTTCTATTCAATAAGGGTTATTTTGTATAAAGTTGTTATTTTAGAAAACTTTGTATTTTTAGTAATTTGGTCATTTGAACTTGAAATGTTGTAATTTTTTAGGTGAAGGTTCATCTTAGTCATATAAGCATGCCGGATAAATTTTATTGCCAGATCATCTGTATTGGCGAAGATATTAAGGATTTACAATTGAGATTTTAGGGTGTGAAACCTTTGAGCTCAATTTTCAAGACCTTAGAGGCTCTGAATCGGGGTTGAACCATCAAATAACAAGCGCTTTGTGTGTCATTCACTGTAGATCGCGATCTCCCCTTTCCGAAAAGTGGTTATAATAGTCAATCGAAGTTGCGGTTCAAAAGTTATGGCTTCCAAAAGTTGGGCTACCTAATCTCATATTTTGTAAATATTTAAAGTTGACCCTTTTGTTATAAAAGTGAAAAATAATTAAATGCTAAGGGTAGTCAGCCTTAATGGCTAGATTTTTGGAACCTTCTTAGGCAGTGAAAAATTGCTTATTTAAGGAAGGCCCATATTCTTTTCTAGGGCAGTTTTGGGTGGTTATTTGAGGTTTTGTCCTACAGATTATTGTAAGGGATGCCCATGTGGCTTTTGATATTGTAATTTCTTAAGTTTGTAATTCTACAATTGTGGAACCAATTAGAAGCCAATTTTCTATTATTGCAAATTTCTGTTGTTTCTCTCTATTTGTGTTGTGTAATTTGGTATTAAGGAGAGTCCCCTTCATCAAGTGGTATCAGAGCAAGAAGTTCCTAAGTGTGTAGACAAATCACCAATTGTGAGGTAGTTTGCACTAGGACCGTGGTTAGGGTTTCAGCAATAAGTACAAAAATGCCTCCATGAAGGGAGTGTGGCGAAAGAGTCAGAGGTGTGCCACCTGAGGTTAGAGCCCTTCGGAGACAAGTGTAAGCATTGCAGGAAGAGATTCGTAGAGGCATAAATCTTGCTGTAAGACAGGAAAGTGAGGATGAAGCTGAAGTAGAAGGAGATTTTGATCAGGAAGGCAAAATTCTGAACCAAGAAGATGGAAGGCTTTTCCAGTCCATTTCCAAGATCGAGAAAAGACCTAAGCTTGAGTTTCCCACCTTTTCAGGAAATCTTAACCTAGAAGACTTGATCGACTGGACCAATGAAATAGAAGAATATTTTGAGTATGAAGATATTGAGGATCCTAATAGGGTCAAATTTGTGAAGGCCCGACTAAAGGGTCATGCGAAGATCTAGTGGCAGGAGATTCAGTTCAAGCGAAATAGAAGAGGAAAGGAGAAAATCACAAGATGGGATTGGATGGTGGATAAATTTAAGTGACAGTTCATTCCTGTTGATTATGAGCTTGATCTAATGAAGAAAATGCAAGGTTTGAAGCACGTAGGAAAATCTGTCTAGGAGTATACGGAGGAGTTCTATCGAATCCTCATCCGAACACGGCATGTGCAAGCTGACAAGGAGAAAGTTGCCTGTTACCTTAATGGGTTGAGGCCAAGAATTCAGGAGGAGTTGAACCTGATCCGAATGAACAATATTGAAGAGGCCTACCAGTTTGCCCTAAAGGTAGAGGAAAAGTTGAAATCAGGCAAAGCGGAAGAGGTCATGGTGGAAGATTTGGTGGACGATCTTATGGAGGCCAAAATGAAGATCCAAAAAAGAAGGATGAGGCCAGTAGTAATCAAGGTCAGAGGGGAAATAATTTCAATCAAAATAATAGAGATCAAAGAGGAACAGGACGAGGACAACGATTAGGAAGAGGAGGCTTCCGTGGAACATGTTTTTACTATGGAGAAGGTCATAGGTCATATGAATGTCCTCAATGCCAATGAAGGGTAAATAGGAGAAATGACAGCCAGACTAGAGTCGTACATATGGACAAAGATGCAAAATCATCTCATTCTAAAGATGGTGAAGGAGGAGAAGTCCTAGTTAATAGAAGAGTCCTGCTGAGTGGTGAAAATGAACCTGAACAAAGGAGGAGCTTGTTTCGCACTAGATGCAGGTGTGAGAATAAGTGGTGTGATGTGATTATTGATAGTGGAAGTACTAACAATCTAGTGTTAGAACAGATGGTCACAAAGTTGAAGCTCAAGAGAGAGAAACACCCACATCCATATCAGATCTCCTAGGTGCAGGATGACCACAAGGTCATGGTTATTGAACAGTGCCTTTTAAAGTTCAAGATTGGAAGGTACTATGATGAGGTACTATGTGATATCATACCTATGGATGCTTGTCATATATTGTTGGGAAGGCTATGGAAATTTGACAGGCATGTTGTACATGATGGTTGTGCAAATACCTATTCCCTAACAAAGGATGGAGTGCGACATAAGCTAAAACCATTGAACAATATAGAAGAAAAGGTATGTAGTAATGCTAGAATAACTTTTTTTGATGAAAGAAAATTCCTAGAGGGTATGAAGCATGAGAATATGTGTTTTTCTTTAATTCCAAAAGCTAGTAAGGAGGAAGTAGAAGATGTGCTTGTGGAAGTTGCAGATCTGTTGAATGAGTTTCAAGATATTGTATCCAATAATGTACCTGATGGATTACCACCAGTAAGGAAGATCAGTCATCAGATGGACATGATCCTAGGAGCCAGTTTTCCAAATAAGGTAGCACACATAATGACACCAGTAGAAAGTGAAGAATTGAACAGACAAGTGCAAGAGTTGTTGCAGAAGGGTTTGATTCATGAGAGCTTGAGTCCATGTATTGTACCAGCAGTATTAGCACCAAAGAAGAATGGAGAATGGAGGATGTGAATAGATTCTAGAGCTATCAACAAGATCACAATCAAGTATAGATTTCCATTGTCATGGATGGATGATATTATGGACTATTTGAGTGGACCTGTGTACTTCTCAAAGATAGATCTGAAGAGTGGATATCACTAGATTTAGATCAGAGAAGGAGATGAATGGAATACTGCCTTCAAAACAAAGGAGGGACTTTTTAAGTGGTTGGTCATGCCCTTTGGGCTAACCAATGCACCAAGCACTTTCATGTGGCTCATGAATGAGGTCTTGAAAGAATTTATATGTAAGTTTGTCATTGTTTACCTAGATGATATCCGGATCTTTACTAAGACATTGGAGGAGCATCTAATGCATATTCATGGGGTTTTGGAGAAGTTGAGGGAAGAAAAATTATTGATTAATTTGAAGAAGTGTAGTTTTGTGAAGGAGTTAGTGTATCTGGGATTTGTAGTTTCAGTAGAAGGACTGAAAATGAAACCAGACAAAAGTGCAGGCTATCCTAGAATGGCCTACTCTAAGGAGTGCTACTGAGGTAAGATCATTTCATGGCTTGGCTAGTTTTTACAGGAAGTTTATCAGAAGGTTTAGCAGTATTTGTGGTCCCTTGACTGAAACAATGAGAGGCGATAGGAAAGAGTTTAAATGGACTAAAGGGGTTGAGAAGAGTTTTGAACTGTTAAAACAAAAAGTTACAGAACAACCTGTTTTAGCACTTCCTGATTTTAATAAGGTGTTTCAAGTAGATTGTGATGCTAGTGGTACTGGAATAGGATTTGTTTTGAGACAAGAAGGTAAACCTGTTACATATTTCACTGACAAGTTAAATGATGTCAAGAGAAAATATTATGTTTATGATCAGGAATTTTATGTTGTAATTCAAGCATTGAAGAAGTGGAGACACTATCTACTTCCTAAGGAGTTTGTTTTGTATACTTATCATCAAGATTTGCAATATTTGAATAGTCAAGGAAAGTTGAATCAAAGACATTTGAAATGGGTTTAATTTTTGTAGAGTTACACATTTGCTTTGAAACATAGGAGTGGAAAGTCTAACAAAGTTGCAGATGCTCTTAGCAGAAGACAAATTTTGCTAACAGAGATGCAAATCAAGGTGGTTGGGTTCAAGGAACTCAAGAGTTTGTATCCAGAGGATCCTGATTTTGGTGAAGCTTGGAAAGATTGTACAGAACCTGCTACTCTAGATAGAACGAAGTGGCTGGATTTCATCATTTAGAATAGAATGTTATTCAGAGGGAGCCAGTTGTGCATTCCACGATGTTCTATGAGGGAGAATCTCATCATGGAGAAGCATAGCAGAGGATTGGCTGGATATTTTTCTCGAGATAAAACCCTTGCTCTGGTTAATAAGAATTATTATTGGCAATAGTTGCAGTAAGATGTCAAGAAGTTTGTACAGAGTTGTAGAGTATGTCAAAGGAAAAAAGGAGTAAAGAAGAATACATGATTGTATCAGCCATTATCTATACCAGAGAAGCCTTGGGAGGATATCAGTATGGACTTTGTTCTTGGTTTACCAAGAACTCAGTAGGGACATGATTCAATTTTTGTGGTGGTTGACAGGTTTTCAAAGATGGCACATTTCATTCCCTGTAAGAAGACTAATGATGCTATTCATGTGGCTGAATTTTTTTTCAAAGAAGTGGTGAGACTACATGCTCTTCCAAAGAGTATAGTTTCAGATCGAGACACTAATTTTGTTAGATATTTCTTGCACACATTATGGAAGAAGTTGAAGAAAAACTTGAATTTCATCTCATCACATCATCCACAAACTGATGGACGGACATAGGTGGTGAATAAGAGTTTGGGGAATTGGCTGAGATGTTTGGTTGGAGATAAGCCAACATGTTGGGATTTGATTTTACCATAGGAAGAATTTTTATACAATAATTCTATCAACAGGACCACTGGTAAATCACCATTCTATATTATATTTGGAAGTAGTCCCAGAAATGCTTCAAAGTCTAGGAAGATAGACAAAGGAGAGATAAGTAGTGCTGAAGCTGAGGATTTTGCAAAACATTTAAAGAACATCCATGAGGAGGTGAGGAAGCACATTACCAAGATGAATGCATAGTATAAAGCTAAGGCAGATGAGAGGAGGCATAAAGAATTTTAGATTGGTGCTGAAGTTATGGTTCATTTGCGGAAGGAGCGATTTCCATTTGGTACATATAACAAGTTGAAAATGAAGAAGTTTGGGCCATATAAGATACTGAAGAAGCATGATTTAATAAATGCTTGAGGTAGAATTACCTACTAAGTTGAATATTTCATGAGTATTTTACATTGCAAATTTGATAGAGTACCATGAAGGGGGTGTTGAAGGCGAGGTCACAGAAGGACAGTGGAGTATTCGAGGTACTACTTAAGCTACCATGGAGATCAAAGATATACTAGATAGTCATGTTGGTAGAAGCACAAGGAACAGGACATATGAAGCATATCTTGTCAAATAGAGAGGACGACCTATAAAAGATTCATCATGGCTAACAAAGGAGGAGGTTGACCATCTTGGTTTTCCTCTGCTCACCTAAGATGTGATAGGGTCACTTCTCAAATTACCCCTAGTGTATGATGCAGGAGCATCCTCAGTGTAAGGGCAATCTTGCATCACCCAAAAATATGTATTTTCTATTCAATAAGGGATATTTTGTACAAAGCTGCTATTTTTGGAAACTTGCTATTTTTAGTATGTTTGCCGTTTAAACTTGGAATATTCTAATTTTTTCAGGTGAAGGTTCATCTTAGTCATATAAGCATGCCAATTAAATTTCATTGCCAAATCATCTGTATTGGTGAAGTTATTAAGGATTTACTATTGAGATTTTAGGGTGTGAAACCTTTAAGCTCAATTTTAAGGACCTTAGAGGCTCTAGATCATGATCTCCCCTTTCCAGAAAGTTGTTATAATAGTCAATCGGAGCTACGGTTCAAAAGTTTTGGCTTCCTAAAGTTGGGCTACCTAATCTCATATTTTGTAAATATTTAAAGTCGACCCTTTTGTAATAAAAGTGAAAAATAATTAAATGCTAAGGGTAGTCGGCCCTAATGGCTAGATTTCAAGAACCTTCTTGGGTAGTGGAATATTTCCTATTTAAGAAAGGCTTGTAGTCTTTTCTAGGGCAGTTTTGGGTGGTTATTTGAGGCTTTGTCCTATAGATTATTCTAAGGGATGCCCATGTGGCTTTTGATATTGTAATTTCTTAAGTTTGTAATTCCACATTTGTGGAGCCAATAAGAAGCCAATTTTCTATTCTTGCAAATTTCTATTGTTTCTCTCTATTTTTGTTGTGTACTTGTGGTATTAAGGGGAGTCCCCTTCATCAAGTGGTATCAGAGTGAGAAGTTCCTAAGTGTGTAGACAGATCGCTGACTATGAGGTAGTTTGCACCAGGACCTTGGTTAGGCTTTCAGCAATAAGTATGAAAATGCCTCCGCAAAGGGAGCATGGCGAAAGAGCCAGAGGTGTGCCACCTGAGGTTAGAGCCCTCCAGAGACAAGTGCAAGCATTGAAGGAAGAGATTCACAGAGGCATGAATCTTGTCATCAGAGAGGAAAGTGAGGATGAAGCTAAAGTAGAAGGAGATTTTGATCAGGAAGGAAAAATTCTGAACCAAGAGGAGGAAAGGCTTTTCCAGGCTATTTTGAAGATCGAAAAAAGACCTAAGCTTGAGGTTCCCACCTTTTTGGGAAATCTTAATCCATAAGATTTAATCAACTAGATCAATGAAATAGAAGAATATTTTGAGTATGAAGATATTGAGGATCCTGATAGGGTCAAATTTTTGAAGGCCCGACTGAAGGGTCATGCGAAGATCTGGTGGCAAGAGATTTAGTTGGAGCGAAATAGAAGCAGAAAGGAGAAAATCACAAGATGGGATCAGATGGTGGATAAATTGAAGCAACAGTTTATTCTTGTTGATTACGAGCGTGATCTACTAAAGAAAATGCAAGGTTTGAAGCAAGCAAGAAAATGTGTTCGGGAGTATACAGAGGAGTTCTGTAGAATCCTCATCCGAATAGGCCATGTGGAAGCTAACAAGGAGAAAGTTGCCCATTACCTTAATGGGTTGAGGCCGAGCATTTAGAAGGAGTTGAACCTGATTTGAATGAACAGTATTGAAGAGGCCTACCATTTTTCCCTAAAGGTAGAGGAAAAGTTGAACAAGAAATTTGAAAGCAGGAAAAGCGGAAGAGGTCGTGGTGGAAGATCTGGTGGACGATCTTATGGAGGCCGAAATGAAGATCATAAAAAGAAGGATGAGGCTACTAGTAGTCAAGGCCAGAGGGGAAATTATTTCAATCAAAATAATAGAGATCAAAGAGGAAGAGGACAAGGACAGGGATTAGGAACAGGAGGCTTTCATGGAATGTGTTTTCACTATGGAGAAAAAGGTCATAGGGCATATGAATTTCCTCAGTGCCAAGAAAGGGTAGATAGGAGAAATGATAGCTAGGCTAGAGTCACACATGTGGATGAAGATGCAAATCATCTCATTCTAAAGATTCTAAAGGAGGAGAAGTCCTAGTTAACAGAAGAGTCCTTTTGAGAGGTGAAAATGAACCTGAGCAAAGGAAGAGCTTGTTTCGCACTAGGTGCAGGTGTGAGAATAAGTGTTGTGATGTGATTATTGATAGTGGAAGTACTAACAATCTAGTGTCAGAAGAGATGGTCACAAAGTTGAAGCTCAAGAGGAAGAAACACCCACATCTATACTGGATCGCCTGGGTGCAGGATGACCACGAGGTCATGATTAGTGAAGAGTGCCTTGTAAAGTTCAAGATTGGAAGGTACTATGATGAGATACTATGTGAAATCATACCTATGGATGCTTGTCATATGTTTCTAGGAAGGCCATGGTAGTTTGATAGGCATATTGTACATGATGGTCATGCGAATACCTATTCCCCAATAAAGGATGGAGTGTGACATAAGCTGAAACCATTGAAAAATACAGAAGAAAAGGTATGTAGTAATGCAAGAATAACTTTTATTGATGAAAGAAAATTCCTAGAGGGTATGAAGCATGAGCATATGTGTTTTTGTTTAATTCCAAAAGCTAGTAAGGAGGAAGTAGAAGATGTTCTTGTAGAAGTTGCAGATCTGTTGAATGAGTTTTAGGATATTGTATCCAATAATGTACCTAATGGATTAACACTAGTAAGGAAGATCAGTCATCAGATGGACTTGATTACAGGAGCCAGTTTGCCAAATAAGGCAGCACACAGAATGACACCAGCAAAAAGTGAAGAATTGAACAGACAAGTGCAAGAGTTGTTGCAGAAGGGTTTGATTCATGAGAGCTTTAGTCCATGCATTGTACTATTAGTATTAGCACCAAAGAAGAATGGAGAATGGAGGATGTGCACAGATTCTAGGGCTATCAAAGACATCATAATCAAGTACAGATTTTCATTGCCATGGATGGATGATATTATGGAATGTTTGAGTGGAGCTATGTACTTCTCAAAGATAGATATGAAGAGTGGATATCACATATTCAGATCAGAGAAGGAGATGAATGAAAGACTGCCTTCAAAACAAAGCAGGGACTTTTTGAGTGGTTGGTCATGCCCTTTAGGCTAACCAATGCACCAAGCACTTTCATGTGTTTCATGAATGAGGTCTTGAAGGAATTTATTGGTAGGTTTATCATTGTTTACCTAGATGATATTCTGATCTTTAGTAAGACATTGGAGGAGCATCTAATGCATATTTGTAGGGGTTTGGAGATATTGAGGGAAAAAAAATTGCTGATTAATTTGAAGAAGTGTAGTTTTGTAAAGAATGAGTTTGTGTATCTGGGATTTTTAGTTTCAGCAGAAGGACTGAAAATGGAACCAAAGAAAGTGTAGGCTATCCTAGAATGGCCTACTCCAAGGAGTGCTACTGAGGTAAGCTCATTTCATGGCTTGGCTAGCTTTTACAAGAAGTTTATCAGAAGTTTTAGTAGTATTTGTGGTCACTTGACTGAAACAATGAGAGGGGATAGAAAAGAGTTTAAGTGGACTAAAGGGGCTGAGAAGAGTTTTGAACTATTAAAACAAAAAGTTACAGAACAACCTATTTTAGCACTTCCTAATTTTAATAAGGTGTTTCAAGTAGACTATGATGCTAGTGGTACTGGAATAGGAGTTGTTTTGAGCCAAGAAGGTAAACCTGTTGCATATTTCAGTGAGAAGTTAAATGATTCCAAGAGAAAATATTCTATTTATGATCAAGAAATTTATGTTTTAATTTAAGCATTGAAAAAGTGGAGACACTATCTGCTTCCTAAGGAGTTTGTTTTGTATACCAATCATCAAGCTTTGCAATATTAGAATAGTCAAGGAAATTTGAATCAAAAACATTTGAAATGGGTTGAATTTTTTTAGAGTTACACATTTGTTTTGAAACACAGGAGTGGAAAGTCTAACAGAGTTACAGATGCTCTTAGCAGAAGACAACTTGTGCTAACAGAGATGCAGATCGAGGTGGTTGGGTTCAAGGAACTCAAGAGTTTGTATCCAGGGGATACTAATTTTGGTGAAGCTTGGAAAGCTTGTACAAAACCTATTACTCTAGACAAAATGACATGGCTGGATTTCATCGTTCAGGATGGAATTTTATTCAGAGGGAGCCAGTTGTGCATTCCATGAAGTTCTATGAGGGAGAATCTCATCAAGGAGAAGTATAGTGGGGGATTGGCAAGACATTTTGGTCAAGATAAAACCCTTGCTCTAGTTAGCAAGAGTTATTATTAGCCACAGTTGCAGCAAGATGTCAAGAAGTTTGTACAGAGTTGTAGAGTATGTCAAATGGAAAAAGGAGCAAAGTAGAATACAAGATTGTATCAACCATTTCGTGTACCAGAGAATCCTTAGGAGGATATCAGTATGGACTTTGTTCTTAGTTTACCTAGGACTCAACGGGGACATGATTCAATTTTTGTGGTGGTTGACAGGTTTTCAAAGATGGCACATTTCATTCGTTGTAAGAAGACTAATGATGCTATTCATGTGGCTGAATTGTTTTTCAAAGAAGTGGTGAGACTACATGGTCTGCCAAAGAGTATAGTTTCAGATTGAGACACTAAGTTTGCTGGATATTTCTAGCTCATATTGTGGAAGAAGTTGAAGACAAACTTGAAGTTTAGCTCATCACATCATCCACAAATTGATGGACAGACAGAGGTGGTGAATAGGAGTTTGGGGAATTTGTTGATATGTTTGGTTGGAAATAATCCAACAGGCTAGGATTTGATTTTACCACTGGCAGAATTTGCATACAATAATTTTGTCCATAGGACCACTGGTAAATCATCATTCTATATTATATTTGAAAGTAGTCCCAGAAATGCTTCAGAGTTGAGGAAGATAGACAAAGGAGAGATAAGTAGTGCTGAAGCTAAGGATTTTGCAGAACCTTTGAAGAACATCCATGAGGAGGTGAGGAAGCACATTACCAAGATGAATGCACAATATAAAGCTAAGGCAAATGAGAGAAAGAGGCATAAACAATTTTAGGGTGGGAATGAAGTCATGGTTCATTTGTGGAAGGAGCGATTTCTAGTTAATACATATAACAAGTTGAAAAAGAAGAAGTTTGGGCCATTGAAGATACTGAAGAAGCATGATTCAGGAAATGCTTATGAAGTAGAATTACCTACTGAGTTGAATATTTCACCAGTATTTAACATTGCAGATTTGATAGAGTACCATGAAGGGGGTGTTGAAGACGAGGTCACAAAAGCACGATGGATTATTCCAACTACTACTTCAGCTACCAAGTAAATCAAAGATATACTAGATATTCATGTTGGTAGAAGCACAAGGAACAAGACATATAAAGAATATCTGGTCAAATGGAGAGGATGACCTGTAGAAGATTCATCATGGCTAACAAAGGAGGAGGTTGACCATCTTGGTTTTCCTCTGCACACCTGAGACGTTAAAGGGTCACTTCTCATATTACCCTGAGTGTCTGATGCAAGATCATCCTGGGTGTAAGGGCAATCTTGCATCACCCAAAAATATGTGTTTTCTATTCAATAAGGGCTATTTTGTACAAAGCTACTATTTTTGGAAACTTGCTATTTTTAGTAAGTTGGTCGTTTGAACTCAGAATATTTTAATTTTTTAGGTGAAGGTTCATCTTACTCATATAAGCATTCCAGTTAAATTTCATTGCCAGATCATCAGTATTGGCAAAGTTATTAAGGATTTACTGTTGAGATTTTAGGGTGTGAAACCTTTGAGCTCAATTTTCAAGACCTTAGAGGCTCCGGATCAAGTTCTAACCCCTAGATGACTATTGCTTTGCATGTCATCCATTGTAGATCGCGTTCTCTCCATTCTAGAAAGTGGTTATAATAGTCAATTGAAGCTACGGTTCAAAAGTTATGGCTTCCAAAAGTTGCGCTACCTAATCTCATATTTTGTAAATCTTTAAAGCCAACCCTTTTTTAATAAAAGTGAAAAATAATTAAATGCTAAAGGTAGTCAGCCTTAATGGCTAGATTTTTGGAACCTTCTCAAGCAGTGAAAATTGCTTATTTAAGGAAGGCCTGTAGTCTTTTCTAGGGCAATTTTTGGTGTTTATTTGAGGCTTTGTCCTATAGATTATTGTAAGGGATGTCCATGTGGCCTTTGATATTGTAATTTCTTAAGTTTGTAATTCCACATTTGTGGAGCCAATAAGAAGCCAATTTTTTGTTCTTGCAAATTTTTGTTGTTTCTCTCTATTTTTGTTGTGTACTTATGGTATTAAGCGGAATCTCCTTCATCAAGTGGTATCAGAGCAAGAAGTTCCTAAGTGTGTAGATAGATCACTGATTGTGAGGTAGTTTGCACTAGGACCGTGGTTAGGATTTCAGCAATAAGTACGAAAATGCCTCCATGAAGGGAGTGTGGCGGAAGAGTCGGAGGTGTGCCACCTGAGGTTAGAGCCCTCCAGAGACAAGTGTAAGCATTGTAGGAAGAGATTCGCAGAGGCATGAATCTTTTCGTAAGAGAGGAAAGTGAGGATGAAGCCAAAGTAGAAGGAGAATTTTATCAGGAAGGCGAAATTCTGAACCAAGAGGACGAAAGGATTTTCGGGGCCATTTCTAAGATCGAGAAAAGACCTAAGCTTGAGTTTTCCACATCTTTGGGAAATCTTAACCTAGAAGAGTTGATCGAATAGATCAATGAAATAGAAGAATTTTTGACTATGAAGATATTGAGGATCCTGATAGGGCCAAATTTGCGAAGGCCCGACTAAAGGGTCATGCGAAGATCTGGTGGCAGGAGATTCAGTTCGAGTGAAATAGAAGAGGAAAGGAGAAAATCACAAGATGGGATCAGATGGTGTATAAATTGAAGCAATAGTTCATTCCTATTGATTATGAGCTCAATCTCCTGAAGAAAATGCAAGGTTTGAAGAAATCAAGAAAAATTTTCCAAGAGTATACAGAGGAGTTCTATCGAATCCTCATCCGAACAGGCCATGCGGAAGCTGACAAGGAGAAAGTTGCCCGTTACCTTAATGGGTTGAGGCCGAGCATTCAAGAGGAGTCAAACCTGATCCGAATGAATAGTATTGAAGAGCCTTACCAGTTTGCCCTAACGGTAGAGGAAAAGTTGAACAAGGAGTTTGAAAGAAGGCAAAGTGAAAGAGGTCATGGTGGAAGATCTGGTGGATGATAATATGGAGGCTAAAATGAATATCAAAAAAAGAAGGATGAGGCCAGTAGTAGTCAAGGTCAAAGGGGAAATAATTTCAATCAAAATAATAGAGATCAAAGAGGAAGAGGATGAGGACAAGGATCAGGAAGAGGAGGCTTCCATGGAATGTGTTTTTATTGTGGAGAAGAAGGTCATAGGGCATATTAATGTTCTCAGTGTAACCACCTGAATTTGGTCTGTCGCAACTATGGACGCTATTTTCCCTAAGTGTGATCATACCCTTGATTTATGTCCAAACGACCCTGTTACTGCTTGGCATAATTCTTTAAATCAATTTAATATCCTAGGTGATTTTTATCACTGATTTATATTAACTATTATAGTCATACAATTCAAATCAATTTCGACCAATCAAATCAAACCAAAATCAAACATGGCTATAGTATTTAATTATAAAGGAATTAAATAAATCCCTAAATCAAATACCCACTTGCAATTAACCCATTCCCCTAGCCTATTTAATTTAATTAAAATGGCTATGGTCCCCTAATTATTAAAAAGCAATTTCATTATTTAAATAATTAATTCCTATATTCCTAAATGAATTAAATAAGTTTATTTCATTTATTAATATTCCCCTAAACCCCAACCTAACCTATCTCAACCACTTCTACCCTGGGTTCTAACCCTTCTCAACCC